>CM077248.1:12039427-12421927 GCA_039654775.1 Spinibarbus caldwelli
GACTCTTTGTCCTGGTGATGTGTTTTTGACTGGAACGCCTCCAGGTGTAGGGGTGTTCAGAAATCCACCTGTGTATCTAAAGGTGAGCTCTTCTATAGGAAAATCAATGTATATTTCAACATGGCTGGGTTAGCGTCACACCCCACAATCACTGCACCTGGCAGGCTGTTAACACCCGCTTAAAGCCTTTCCTGAAACCTTTGTTTTGATCCGCAGATAAAGTCTGGCTGATTCTCTTCTGTTCAAACAGTCAGAACAGTGTGACTGACACTGACACAATGAGAATGAAATACATATAGCTGAAATACAGAACAACACAAGACCAGCTGGAATGGTCTTATTGACGCCGTCGTGATGTCTGTTTTCACACGAAACTGAAGTTTCAAAAGAAAAGAGGCACATTTAGCAGGCACTGGCTTCAGTAGTTAAGCTTTCTAATTGGCATCGACAGGACTGACAGCAATTCAAGCTGATTTACAGAGGGAATCACAGGGCCAAACAAATCGGTGCAAAGATGCAATTACTGACTTCAGCTATTCTTTTGCCAGTTATCCACAGTCGATCACACACTTACCAAGAAAAGTCTAACTACATTTTCTTTATATCTCCAATGAGATATAATGAGCTACAATCTAAAGTCACTGCTGAAAGAAATTACTTTCATTTGTAAATATTAAACAAAAATTATACAGTTTATGTAAGAACATATCATTATTGAAGCTACACTACTCAAGTGGTTAAAAAAAAATAATATATATATATACACACATACAAAATAAAATTGCATCCATATTGCCAGAGCAATTTTTTCTCAAACTTAAAGCTTAAACCTTTTCTCTGTGTACGAATGACGTTATATGCACAAAGAACGACATTTTAAATTTCCTAATAGCAAAATCCATCCTAATAGCTCTAAAATATAAATAAAAACAAAACCCTTCATTCAGCGTGCGGCAGACGTGCCCAAGAGAAAAGCAGCCGCCACGCCACACGTCATTTACACCAAATATGAGCTTGTTAGAAAATAACTGACATTAATCCTGGGTGATTATAAATGCAATTTACACAACAGAAAAGTGTTAGTTCCTTTACAAAACTGTTGCATTTTGACTCACATGAGTGGCTTAAAATATGTACTATCAAATTTAAATTTATGTAGTCCGCTGAGATTTACAAGCAAACGTGCCCCACTGGGTATAAGCACATCTTTAAAATGTTTGAGGATCTGTTAACAGAAACTCCACTTCCTCAAAAATGTTATTAATGTATAACGTATATTAAATCTGTGTCCCTGTAGATGTAATTGGTTCATTTTTCTGTAAAAACAGCCAATTTACTATCAAATAGTTCTCAAGAGTAGAGTAGCAAAATGTTGTATCCTTTTCATAATGCAGTAGATATAACATTTTGTATTTCCATTATATTATTATTGTTTTTGCTGAAGGTCAGTATATTGTTTTTAATGTGTTTCAGAGGGGAGATGTTGTGGAGTGTCAGATTGACGAGATCGGATCGATACAGAACACAGTCGTGTAACAGGAAGATCTACATTGACTGAAGTGCCGCTACTGCATTTACAATTATTTCATATTAACATCATAAAACATGGATTATTTTTAACTGAAGAAAATAAAATAAACATTATGCTCTGAGCCACTTTTAAAAGAAAAACCTTTAGAATGCATCATTTTATTCTCATTATCACTGTGTTTTTCATCATTTAGTTTCAAGTGAGTGTCAAACTGGGGGTTTTCTGCCCAGGTTTCCAGTAGAGGGCATTACTGACCTATGTATTTTAGCTTTCATTATTTCTTGTCCATTTTATCTATTCTCAGCTTCTGATAAATAGGTTTGTTTCCCAGAAACAAATGTATTTTTGTGCTAAATTACACTGTTATTCAAAATAAGGCAACTATTCAATATGCAGGATTCTGATTCTTATATTTGGAAAAATCATTCAAATGAACAAAAATGAGTGCTGTCAAATTAATCGCGATTAATCGCATTCCAAAATAAAAGTTTTTGTTTACATAATATATGTGTGTACTTTGTATATTTATGTATGTATGTATAAATATACACACAATATATATTTTGAAAATATGAACGTATTTCCATGTATATTTATATTCATATTTATATTATATATAAATATTTAATATATAAACATAACATTTTTCTGGAATATATACATGCATGTGTGTGCATTTATATATACATAATAAATATACACAGTACACACATATATATATATATATATATATATATATATATATATATATATATTATGTAAACAAAAAAACTCTTATTTTGGATGCGATTTATCGTTTGACAGCACTAATAAAAATCATAAAAAGTCTTAAAGCTGGTCAAAAGGTATGGGACCCCTGAGTTTAATACTAAATTCTATCCAATAAAAGCAGGAATTGTAGCCTTTTTTCAGAGTATCTTAAAGTCGTGATGAAAAACTAGCGATAGATGTTGTCTATCATACTGTGACATATGTAACAGATCCACTGGAAGATCCATAAAACTTGGATCCATTGGTCATTGATTGCATCAGTGACCACTCAAAAACTAATGTAAGCTTTCAGTCAAATGCAAGAAAAGAGCAGGGTTTAAGTAGACTAAATGATAGGAGAAGTCTGCCATATATCACCAAAGAGAAGTCTTGATGAAATGAAGAAATAAAAAACATGGATGAATCGGTCACAACAAGATCTATAATATGCATTCACAAAATAGATAGGGCGAATTTTCATTTCATGCCAACCTTAAAACAAAGTGATTTTTAAGGGAAAGTGTTAATCAAGTGAATCCCTGAGTGCAGCGGCCAACTGTTATTTCTCAGCCCATCTTGTTTCTTGTTAATCACCCTATTCTTTTCCCATCTCCAGCTTTCAAGCTCATCTAATGGTGTGTGTGTGTGTGTGGCGAGTCTGTGGGTCGATTGTCTGGGTGCCTCTAGAGAGCTTATTCAGCACTTTTGCCCTACAAGCAGCAGCTGTCCGTTAGTCTTTGTGTTTCAGAACATGCAAGGCCACTCACTCAAGAATGATGGTTGTGTGTAAATGCACATTTACTCAGGAACTCTTCTCATGTTGCATGGACGGGTGTTTATATATGAGACTGTCAAGAGATGGGTATATATAGAGCCAAAGTCATTTCCAGGGAGTGATAGTGCAGTGCTCGTGTCTCTGTAGCATCCGTCATGATTATTACCCATCAATAGTCCATTTAGAGAAAACCTCCTGAAACTCTACTGAACCACTGGAATCACTGATTCTTGAGACAGAGGAAGTGTTTTGGATCGATCTGTTCAGAGTAAAAATAATTGTCTTTTAATTTTATGGACATTTTTAATAACTAATTGTCAACATATTAAAGTATTGCATACTCTTATGTCAAATATCTATAATATTCATAAACTTAGTATTGACACAGTTATGAATTTAGACTACAGGATGGTTTTCAAAAATATTTTTTTTAGCTATTGAATTCAGGAAATTGTCAAAGTCTTGCAGTGTTAAAAAAAAATGACCATCCTCTTAATCATAATGTTTAGTGGCAAATAATCTGAAAACTGAGGCAAATGTTCTAAAAAATCCCAAACAGTTTCTTTGTAACTGAGCAGTTTTGATGGAGTTGACATTTCTTCTCACCAGTTACCTAAATTGGGAAAAAATAAATAAATAAATAAATAATAAATAAAATAAATCTCACTTGAGGAGAGGAAACAGACTGTTAAATAGACTGTTTTTTTTTCCCATAAGCATCTTAGTGCAAAGTATAAATGTGGCTGTGAAACCTTGAAAATGACATTGATTTTTAATTAGCATTTCCCTCTTTCAGGAGATGGCATTTCTGTTTTGTCATATACGTAGTTTTAATATATATTAAGTGTTGGTCTATTTATGTTTTAAGATTTCTTTTCACAATAATTACTTTCAAGAAAATTATAGGCAATTTTAGTATTGACCTTATTTTCTTAAAAATGTTCTATTATAGATTTTTTTTCATAATTTTATAATGTACATTAAATATTCATCTATTTTGTACATTCATCTATTTTGTTTTTGTATTTTTTGTAAAGAATTATTTAGTTTACAGTAAATATGTACATTTTGGTGATTATCTTAGATTCATTTTAAAGTGCAACTGTTGCTTTTTTTTAAACTAAGGACAAGTAAAAGCAAGACCTCTTTTGTTTCATGTCTCAAGAATCAGTTAAATTGTACTTTGGTGTAATGCGGAATGTTTGCATACATAAGAACATTCATATGCAGCGCAGTGTAGCTAAACAATAAATCAAACCATGACAGAAACACTGGGTCAGTTATCAGCCACTTATGTACTGAACCAAGCCAATTACATATTCATTACAGTTAAACAAAATAATAATTATAAACAACACGATCAAATGAAACTAAAAAAACTTTTAGCAGCGATTTATCTGCTCTTTATAAACAGAGAACATTATCTAACCATCTGAACAGTCAATATCTAACCAATAACCAATTCTGGGCTCTCAACAACAAAACCTAACAAAAAAGCAACCTCAGCATCACATACATTACAAAAAGCAAGTGCGCTAGGCAAAAGAGATGTAAAAACACAAAAAAGCATTCGTAATTAATGATTTACACAACTCTGAAGAACTGAACTAGAGTTTTAGAATTCCTTACTGTTATCATTCCCAGCTGAGACTGACTTCTCTTCCAAACATTTACTTTTCTCTTTCAGTTATAGATGAACTGTTTGAAAAACTGCATGAGTTTCTCTTTGTGAGCACACTGAGAGAAGAGAGGACTGACATCCAGATACACATCTTCTCTCTGGCCTTCCTCAATCAACACCTAAAGCACAGGAACAGAGAAATGCTGTTTAGTCTCCAGAGGCCAAATTAATCATCCTTTATTACAACACCTGCTACATATCATTACACTTTACTATCCTCCGTTTATCTGGCCTTGCACTCTTATTTACAGCTTCTGTATTTGTGTGTGTGTGTGTGTGTGTGTGTGTGTGTATATATATATATATATATATATAATAAATCAGGATGTACAGAATCACTTACCCCAAGATCAATGAAGGTACGAAGCACCATTCTCACCAAGTCAATAGATGAGCTCTCTACAGAAGATTCACAGAAACACATCAACTACACAGCGCTGGAGCAATCACATGACACCAGGACTTCTGTACTGAAGTATTATTTAATAATGCTGGAACACAATTTGGTGTGCAGCAACTCTCTTATAAAAAATCAAGTCTCTGCCGTCAGCAGAGTAAGATTACTCAGTAACATAGAAATCCAGTGGGATTAATAATACATTAAAGATAAAGCATCAGCAGCTGAAGTGAAGCGGTCAGCATCTATGTAGGCCGTTTAATGGTTAAAACAACTTCATTTATGCTCAAAGAACTTAAGAACTTAACGTTGCAATCCAGTTCACATAATCATGTACATATGTGAATTTACACTGTCAATGTTTAATGGGATGTGTTTAATAAAGACATAAAATATTATAATTGGTGTGTTGTTAGCTAAAACACATTGTCTATATTTGTGGTTTTATTGAACATCAGATGACATTGTATGGCCAATTAATGGAGAAAACCAACTAATTCCAAAGGTTTCACATACTTTTCTTACCCCTGTATGTCAATAGAATATTTTTGGGGAAATATTTAGTAATTATTCAGTTACGTTCTAATTGGTTCATTCAATTCAATGTTCCCAGTCAATCGGATTTACGTAATCATTACCGTAAACCTATATAATCAGGATGCATTCAATGGGTTCTCTCCAGCAGCAGTGTAACAGATGTATTTCGCCAAGATAAAACCTATGCACATTCTATTTACATTAATACATATTTTACAATCTATCCCAAGAGTTGTCATGGCTGAAATAAATACATGCACATTCGTACAATGTAAAATGTATGTAAACATGCAGTACGCCAAGAATTTTTTAATCCGATTGAGAATATTCAAGCATTTACATGGTTATTTTTTTCCTGTTGACTGTGGTCTACACCACCCCTTTCTACCTGGTCGAAATTTTAGTCAAATGGAGCTCAATCAGATCAATTCAGGTGTTGACATGAAGGCTTTTCAGTCTGATTAAGCTGTCAATCCAGTTACTAGATTATTTGTATACATATAAAAGTAGCTACTGGGGATCTGCTTGGTGATCCGATCACAAGTGCTTTACACAAACACGTCTCAAATGCATTTTCTGTGACCGTTTCTGAAGGGATTTCTAGGTAAGGATGGGAATCTTCAAGAATTTACCAATTCCCCTTTGCCAATTTGGTTTGGTCTTTTAGCAGTTCAGTAGAAGATTAAAACAAACTAAATTATTTCTGTTACTACGCCATCATTGCGTAGTCTCTCCTTTTCCATTTAAGAAAAAAACATATTTTGATTTTGCACACACAGATGTGACACAATTACATAATAAAAAGTGAAACCCTTGCAGTGAAAGCTGAGTCTGTTGATGAAATCCAGTATTTTGGAAAAGAAAACAAAACAGCATTTGCTTCCATGTTGTATTCCAACCATTTCCCTTAAAGAATGCCATGTTGCAAAAGCAAAGAGGAAAACATCTTTACTTGATTCAATTTTAAGGTCGAGAGGCATTCTTGGGGGACTGGATGTACTCATCTGCCAACTGTCTGTCAAGCCCTGTCAGGTTTTTGTCTGATCTGTTTTTATTGCCTACGCTGAGCACTTGTGATTGGATCAGTCAAGATGGATGTTCTCTGTTTAAAACAGATCTCAATGTGGATCTAAGATGTAAACTCCGGCAAATCCTTCAGCTTCATGGTGGTGGGTGGAAAATGAAAAATGTGTTTTTATCTCCTACCGTAGTGTGCTTTGTCCAGTTGAGCTCGGTTCTTCAAGTGTGCATGTAGTTGGTTCAAACAGTCTTTCTCTAACATAAACAATTTTTAGGTTATAAACACTTAGTTGTTCACACTCAGTGTGAATAGTGACAGCGATGCTGCCAAAGCACAATTACTCATCACACATGGCTACAGCATTGTTTAGCCAGAAGCCAGAGTTTGTGTGTGTGTACTAACCTGTGATAGGTGAGGGGAGGTAATGGAGGCTTTCTAGCGCCCAGCACAGAGCTCTCAGCCGGACACTCAGTAAACTACAGAGAAAGAACAGCAGCTCCGGGCACTGAGACGGCTGACTCAACTAAAAAGCAGAGAGAGAGAGAGGAAAGACAGCAGAAGGGTAGAGGACAGTGAGAAAACGTGCAAAGGTTATTATTAGTTAGGTAACAGATGTTAGCTGGGCATATTTATAGACTTTAAGAAAGAAAGAAAAAATGGACTTTTATTCTATCCAACCAAAAAATAACATATAACATGTTTCTATCAAACCAGATTGCTTCAATTGTCATCATTTGTAAAATATTAAGCAGCACAACTGTTTTCAACACTGATAATAATAAATGTGTCTAAAGCAGTAATTCAGCATATTAGAGTGATTTCTGAAGGATCACGTGACACTGAAGACCGGAGTAATGATGCTGAAAATTCAGCTTTGCATCACAGGAATATATTTTAATTATATTAAAATACAAAACATTTATTCTACATTTTAATATTTTACAACATTACTGATATTAATAAAATGAATGCAGCCTTAAAACATTAACCAAAAACATAAAAAAAAATATTACTGACCCCAAAGTTTTGAATGGTATATATTTAGTCATTATACTACGGCACTGTTGAATGCTTGAATCCGATTGGCTGTTGAGCGTTCTAAGGCGTGTAATTATTTTCAGGGAATCGCACGGCTACCGAATTACATGACCATATCACTTCTCCAAATGATTTCAGTTATTTCAAAGGTCCTTGCAGCCTTACAACAGCAAACGAACGAAAACCTACAACAATGACCAAGCAAATAAATATAGTAAACAAGATAAATTATTTCCATCTTTTCGCCACAAAATTACGTCTCATTACTCTTTCTCCCGCTCAAAAGGAATTAGTCCTACAAAAACCTGATGAATGTCTTGAAATACAACATCTGAACGATGTCTAGTGGTATGGTAAACGTAATATGAGTGGAATAATTGACTTCGGTCTGTTGAATTATTAGCAAATAATGCTCACCCGAGGTGTAACGGCCACTCCGCTTTCCATCGTGGCCGCATCACCACCTCAGGTGTGCATTATTTTGTAATAATTTAACAGCCCGATGTCAATTATTCTTTACTTATAGAATGTCTTTCCATTATCATGCTTGGATTTCTATTTAATAAAAAAATAAATAATAATAACGGTCCAGGAAGAAAGAATTTATGATTACATTTTTCTATTCTTAATATGTATTATTTTAAAATATATCTATTATTTATTTATTTTTATTATTTATTTATAAACAAATTAACTCACAATAAAAAGTTCCCATCTAGATGAAAATGTGTGTTCAAAATGTTTGCTTGAGATTCTGATGCAAGAGAAGACAATCCACAGCATCTTCTCTCCTGCAAGCTCACGCCATTGACATTCCCTTCCTGTTCTCTTTGTACTGAATTCATCGCACAGATACTGAGATACTGCGCAACACGCAGACATAAACAAGACTTCAAGAGCAGCATCTCTGAACTGTCTGTCTTAGTTTTAAGTCTGTTTGTGTCTGAGTTTTGCGTGTTAGTGTTTGTGCGTGCTTTTCAATTCGCTGGAACTCTGTATCCAAAGAGTTGAATCTGAATATATGATTAGAAACAAATCCAAAAACACTGAATTTATAAACAAAACTGTCTATATTTTATTAAAGCCGTCTGTGGGTTTGCGTACCTTATAAGAGCGTGCGTCTGGTTCCTCACAGTCTGAATCGCTGCTCTGGTCAGGATTGTCTGAAACAGCCCATGACAACACACCTTGCCTTTTCATGAAGTCACACACCGGTGTATCCTTCTGAACCTATGTACACACACAAACAATGAGTTCACATCTCTAAAGACGCATAAAAACAAGCTGCAAAATGATCAGTTTAGGGTTGAAATTAGGCTTTAATTAGGCTTTCACGTCTGTGGGTGTTTGTGAATCAGTCAGCTGAAAACTGTGGCGGCACTTGAAAATAAATGGACTCAGACCAAACGGTCAATATGTCAGAGATTAGATTGAGTCTGAGAGCTTGCTAGATGTCTGGGCAGTGGAGTGAAAACTGTATTTTTGGCCACGTCTTTGTGAATTCTGTTTGCTGTTTTGATCTTGACATTGAAAACTTGAGAAAATCTACATTTGTGAGGGTGTGACACTGTATTTTATCCAAGCTGAGAAATTGTCTCTGCATTTATATATCTATCTCAATTTTTTTATTTATATCTCTATTTTAAGATTACTGGTATCAGCTGATAAGTGTGCTGCTTTGGCTGAGTGGCACAGAAGCTGTAGTTTCCCTTGTGTCAGTGCCAAAAAATACCAACGGCCTTATCAATGAGGCTAAAAATAATCATTGTCTGACATTTTATATCATGTTCTATTTCAATCATATTTAGTCATCTTATTTTGTTTTTTGTTTAGTCAAATTTTAGTTGACTAAAATCTGTGAATTTCAGTCTATTTTTAGTCTATTAAAACAGTCAATCAGTCAGTTTTAGTCATGCTTCATAATGGTTAAACTGATAATCAGTTATTTTGCTCAAAATTATATTTTGCTCAGAATTATTGCACTTTCACCTATAAGCGCACACGGTTTATTTTATCTCATCTAGTTTCCTGATTTATTATAATATCAGAAATATAAACACTCTTACATTGTGAAAAATGATAACTCAAAAGTTTCTTTATTTTGTTTATTAATTTTATTTTAGAAACTACATTTTTGTGTTTTTTTTTAATCAACAATACTGCATTTTGATATAGTCACAGTTAATATTTGATGTCAGTGACGTCTTGTCTTCATTTTAATCTTATTGGAAAAAAGGTCGGATTTTTGTCAGTTTTCGTTAACGAGTTTAACACTTATAAAGCAGAGAAACAAGATACCAATTATCTTTTTTTATCTGGTTGAAAGTATTCATCATCTGTCCGTGTTTCTTCAAATATAAATGCAAATATATAAAAATGCAAATTTAAATATCTTATAAAACATGATTCCCAAAATAATATAATAATGCATCTGTACTAAATATGCTGTAGTATATGATAACTACTCTATTCTCTAGAATATTAGGATCAGCCATTGAAAAACCATTTTGATGACCAAGGATTTTGAAAATGCTACATGTGTGAGGACGCATCTGTTTGTTTGTGTTAATGCAGGTGTCTTACCTCCTCCATAACAAGAACCCCGCAGCGCACCATGCTGTCCACCACATCAAGAGCAAAGCCATGAGCGGTTTGACACGGCTAAGAGAAAAAGGCAGACATATGGATGTACAGACAGACAGATATGAGCAGATAAACAGGAGGAGAGATTATTAGTTGTGTAGTGTTTTTGTTCTTGTTGACATTTCACAGGCTTTACAAGTGTTTATTTGCTGATGCAAATGTAAAATGTGCCGGCAATAATTACACATGCTATTCCCACCACTGAAGAACCCTTGAACGGAAAACTAGATATCAAGAGAGAATAATAAAGGGAACAGATGGGGAGCGACTGATCGATTGGAAGCGTGAGAGAGAAATTTGGAGAATCTATGAAAAATAAATGAGTTTTTTACTGACTGACAGACGAGCAAGATGGCTGTATGAATCACTACTAGCGTCAATGTGATTATAGACGTCATAGTAAGATGCCCTTGTGTGTGTTTGAGTGAGACTCACCGGTATGAAGCTGGGTGACAGTAGATGTGTGAGTTGGAGGCTTTTCTCTGTCAGCTCCTCCTGGCCCAGAACAACATCAAACTCCAGGTCTCCACCACCTCCACAGCCTACAACCTCACTCAGCATGGCTGAGACAGCACACGCTACACACACACACACACACACACACACACACACACGCCTTCAGGATTAGCACTGTCAATAAACCCTGCTGTGACTCAGCCCAAACACATCAACACCCTGAAGTGCAGGCCCATTCAAACCGAGCCAAGTGGAGTTTTTGTTTAAAAAGTTACTTTTATCATGTATTATTAGAGAAAAAGTTCCACAATTATTGTTGGCAAAATAAGTGTTTGTCTAAAACAGTCACTGATTCATGTAAATTTGGTTGAGTCAAATCAATCTGAATTTTCTGCAGATCTTTAAACTGAAAATATTGACTGGGTAATATTAAATACTGGGTAAAATATAAAGTTTCTTATTTTGTGCGATCTTTGAATGATCTCAATATTGATTTTTATAATCCCAAAATAACTTTAAGATTATTTTTGAAAGAAATCAATTTTAATCAACAAGGAAGCATTACACTGATGAAAAATAACAGTTAAGACACCTGCGATGTTACAAAAGACTTCTTTTTCAAATAAATGCTGTTTAAAGAAAAAATTATCATGGTTTCCACAAAAAAAATATTAAGCAGCACAATATGTTTTCAACTGTGAAAACTGTAAGAAATGTTTCTTGAACAGAAAATCAGCATATTAGGATGATTTCTAATCATGTGACGCTGAAGACTGGAGTAACGATGCTGAAAATTCAGCTTGCATCACAGGAATAAATTACATTTTTAAACATTAAAGTAGAAAACAGTTTTAATTTTAGTTGTAATAATATTTAGTAAAATTATTATATATTATACATAGCAAAATAAATGTAAAAAAAACGATTATTATTATTATTATTACTGTTTTTGTCACTATATTACTATATTTTTGATCAAATAAATGCAGCCTTGGTGGGCATAAAAGACTTTCAGAAATATTCAAACATCTTTCTTACTCCGAACTTTTCAACAGGAGTATACAGTGTATACGAAATAGACATTATAACAGTCTGAAACATATCCAAAATAATCAGATTCAAATCGGAAAATCTGTATTAATCAAGCCTTAAAGGGATAGTTCACCCAAAAATGAACTAAAACTACCAGAACATTTCATACATATATAGTATATATAGTATATAGTATATTAATAGTCAAAATCTATCAGTAGTTTAGTTGTGTATAAGTTTATACTGTTTTACTTCATTGTTGTAAGACTGTATTTATGTAGCATCGTGGTCCTGTGAGGCACGACATTTCGTTCCACTGTATGTCACCACATGTAGCGGAATGACAATAAAGCTCAACTTGACTTGACTTGACATGTCTCAAATCAATTCATTCTTCAGGGCAATATCACTGTAGGGTGCCTTTTGGTGTCCTGTACATAAATAACTCATTTGTCATGATAACATAAAAATGACTATGAAAGGGTATGTTATATTAGGCTGTTTTTATATTCATAATAAAAGCATTACTTGGCTCTTTAGATAGATTTTCTAGATTTTTTTTAGTTTTGTGTAAGAGGATGCATGTTATTTTACTATGTCCCATGCACTGCTCATTAAATTTGATTGAGAGTAGAATACAGTCAAAAAATAAAATACAATTTTTTTGTCCTCTTAATATTTTGTTAATTTTTTGTTAAACTCAATTTGAGTGCATTGATCATTTGGTCATAAAAATTATATTTTTATTTAATAAAAAAAGAAGAGTTTGTCCATGTCCCTTGAATGGTTGTCCACCCTGTCGTGTTGGGAAAGCCGCCCATTTAAGAAAAGGCCATCCCCTTTAGTGACATCAGGACAACAGAGTTTTTTGATGAGGGGTATGATGTAATTATATTATTATTTATTATTATATTATTATTATATTCACTTTTAATATTTTGTCATGATTTGTGTGTTCTGCACTATGTGTCCACACCATCATGTGCTGGTCCACCCTGTCATTTTGATATTTTACAATAATAGTTTAAATAATAATTCAATCATATCTGTATAATCCAGTGTTCAATAGCTTGGTGTGGGGGCAATAACATGCAAACAAAAAACTGCATTAAAATATCACAGTTTTCTCCAAATAAGAAAAAATACATGTGTGAATTGAATGAGTTTCTTTAAAAACACATGGTTTACATAAAATCTTTTATGCATTTATAATTTAAAAGCAAAAAAAAAAAAAAAAAAACCCTGTTTAGAAAAGGGACATCATACCTTTCAGAAAATATAATTTGCATCTTAATTTTGCAATGACAACGTATTTAACAGTAATGTATATGTCTATGACAGGGTGGACATATCATATGGTTTATGCTTTGAATAATGGCCCATAATTATCTAAAAAAAAATGTGTGGGAGCTCAGCTAATATGTTTCTATAGTACTTGAGTGTCTACTGTTTATGATATGACAAAGCGAATGGGAAATTAAAACCAAAATTTTTTATTGTGAGGGTTGAAAGGCACTCTATGGTGATATTGACCCCTTCCATAACACTAACAAAATCTTTCAAACACATTTTGTCACTCATAAAACACTGATCTAAAAACACTAACAAGAGGTTGCATTATACAATGTTTGCTTTTTAAAATTTCTTTATAAGATCGACACTATCTATCGCTAATAATTCACTGCAGTATTTGTTACATAGCTCATGTTTGCATTACAGTACAAAATTATTCCTACTGTAAGTTTTCCCCTTTTGTATAAATGGTAATGAAATTGAAAAAGTAACACTTGTGCAGATTTCCAACTATATCAAATTGCTTTTTTTTTTTTGTTATGTTTTTAAATTCAGAATATATTTCAATATGGTATTTTTTACTATTTTTTTTTTTTTTTAAATTTACTATTTTTACTCATTTTTGTATTATGTTAGGTTTTGAACTTAGGCTTAACAGTTTTGTAAAGAGTATGTAAACAGGTGCAAACTGGCTTGTGGGTACATAGAGTTTTGTCGATGTTATTGAGTGAGAAAAGAATTTATGTCATTTGAATGATGTAGTTATTGAACGCACTTTGTGCCAAAGCAGTGACAAATGATCCACAGCTTAGCCCACATCGAATACTGTTGTGCTCACCATGTGATGAGTTTTGAAAAAGTGACCGAAGTATTGAGAAATGTGTCCTAGAGATTGTAAAAAACTGTAATTACTCACCCTCATGTCGTTCCAAACCCTCAAGACCTTCATTCATCTTGGGAACACAAATTAAGATATTTTTGATGAAATCCGAGAGCTTTCTGACCCTCCATAGACAGCAACGCAACTGACATGTTCAAGAAAGGTAATAAGGACATTGTTAAAATATTCCAAGTGCCATCAGTGGTTCAACCGTAATTTTATGAAGCTACGAGAATACTTTTTGTGCGCAAAGAAAACAAAAATAACGACTTTATAAATAATGATGATTCTTCTCTTCCGTGTCAGTCTTTGGCACGCGTTCACAAGAGTATCACGACGCACAATATTTTAATTTGTGTTCCGAAGATGAACAAAGGTCTTATTGGTTTGGAACGACATGAGGGTGCGTAATTAATGACAGAATTTTCATTCTGGGGTGAACTATCCCTTAATATAGTATTATAATATTAGGTCACGATTTTACCCTGCTTGCTAACCAAAAATGCAGCAATAGACTAACATGTCTTAAACATCATGAAATGAACTACCGAGTTTTCTTTTTCTTTAGTCATCATGTCTTATCTTGCCAATGTATACTAAATGAGCCAGAACTCCCACTGATGCCCCCTCAAAAAAAGACAGGTGCATGGCGTCTGCCAACAGCAAGTTTCCTTGCCTCCACCCAATCTTCAACACACTCTGCCCACCTCCTACAGCCTCGTGTATGAAGACGTGAGTGAGCAAATCGCAGTGCTGGCTCAGTATGAGCAGAGAGTCTGGATCGGGCCGGGGTGCGATGATGGGTTCTCCTGTGGGTGGAGCTGCAGCCAGGAGCAGATACGGGTGGAGCAGAGAGAGCGTGTGATGCACCAGCCCGACCAGAGAGCCACCGTAACCCACGTCTGTGTTTCTAAACAACACCTCCTCCAACAGCCAACAGATGTCCCTGCACAGCACGGATACACGCACACCCTGAGAAAGAGGGAGAAGATCGTTACAATCATTAGCAACGTCATTAAAGCAAGCAGAACCATGTTTGATGCTTGTATGAATCATCTACAACCAGTGGAGGATTAATAAACCAATTAATGTACAATTATAAAAGAGTTCCAGTGCTAGATTTTTATTGGTTAACAGAGCTGGTATTGAATTATTTTTATTTTAACGTAGTGGTCAATATACAGTATATATAGGCTTTTATTAATACACAGTTACTTTAATGCAACATTGTTTACTACATAAAGCACATAAATACTTGTGTTGTAATGATAAGTATTTTAAAGCTGCAGTCCGTAAATTTTGCCTCTTTGTCGCCAAACTGCAACTGCAGTTATTTGCAGAATTATTTACTTCACAGATTCTAGCCTACGTCTTGGAAGCATGACCCAAATAAAAATTTTCACTGGATATTGTCATCAAGTAACAAGTCTGCCACTTTTGTTCTGACCAACTGAGAAAAAAAGCTTTACAATAGATCGCACTACCAATGGTGATTAAGTCTAACGATCGCTTAGCTCATATCACATCAAACCATGCAAATTATTATTATTGTTATACTTTGTTCTCAAAATGTTAATGTTAACAACATCAGCATTGCGTGACTACGTGTATGTAGTGTGTATTAGCGTTACATGTACATTTCAATTTCTGTACAGTCTAATCTATAATTGTCATACCATTCAACACATGAAAACACACTTGGAATTTGCAAAAAAAAAGCACCTAAATGACACTCAGACTGTGAGAAACAATGTTCTCTGGTCTGATGAACCTCAATTCCAAGCATCATGTTTGAAGGAAACCAGGAACTGCTCATCACCTGCAGAGTACCATCCCAAAAGTAAAGCGTGCTGGTAGCAGCTTCATGCTGTGGAGCTGTTTTTCAGTGGCAGGGACTGAGGGACTCATCAGAGTAAGCTTAGTGCACCAAAATATTGGGATATCCTTAATGAAAACCTTGTCCAGAACATTCAGAACCTCAGACTGTGCAGAAGGTTCACCTTCCAACAGGACAACGACCTGCCTGGGATTGAACCCAATCAAATATTTCTGGAGAAACCTGAAAATATGTGTCTGCCCCATCCAAGCTGACAGAGCTTGAGAGGTGAACACATGAGGTGAAAAATGGCAGTTAAACGCCAAATGCTGATATGCAAAGCTTGTCGCATAATACCCAAAAGACTTGAGGTTGTAAAGGTGCTTCAACTAATTGCTGAGTTAAGGGTTTGAATACTTATGCAATTTTTTAATTTTTAATGTTGTGACAATTCTGTTTTTGCTTTGTCATTATGGTGTATGGAGTGTAGATTGATGTGGGGGGGAAAAAAAAGTAATTTTAAGCAGTTTAACATAAGGCAGCAACAAAACAATACATGAAAAAAATGAAGGAGTATGAATACTTTTGCAAGGCACTATATATCACTGCACAGCACCAATAGAGGCCAACTATTAACCTTAGTTTTCAAGGATACTACTTAATTTGCTTAATAAAAAAGCAAAAAAAGTGATATATGAATATGTGATTTAAAGCACAAAAGGAGTTTTTTAAAAACCTTGCGATGCTTGTGGAGCAGCAAACAGGACACCAGACTGGTAGACATGACGGCCATACTTGTAGTTGAAGCTAAAATAAAACAAACACACACACACACACACACACACACACACACACACACAAAGCTTAGCCTAATACATAGAGTAACGTAAAGTGCAAGAGTTTGATCTTTGGGAGCTTGTGTGTGTCGAACAGACTCACAGTACATCAAATGAAGAGTCAGTGCGATAGTCTGCTGTCTATCAGCAGGAGACAGCTCAGGCATGACAGCGGGAGGGAGGAGCCAGGAAACATCCTTCTGGCTGAAGATAGTGTCCATCCTGATTAAATAAATCACATTTCATTTTATTACACCATATTTTGTCCAATATATATACATATACATTTAGGGGTTTCATTCCCTGAAACAGCCCCACTGCCTTGATCTCAGCATTAAATTTACATTACAGTCCTCTGCAAACCTCCTGTGACTGTGTAACCTGACTGTTCATTGTTCTCGCTCCCTAACGTGTACAACAAAAGGCTTTATAACAATACATTATTACCAGCAGTCAAAATGCAAATGACGAGCTCACAGGGCTGAGTCTTCATGATAAGGCCTCCCGCTGTGGATTTGCCGCTTTAAAACATATAACAACCCCCGAGGCTCTCGGAAGAGACTGAACAGCGGATGAGAAACTCTTGATAGATTTTCCAGGATATTCCAACTCATTATGAGTCGGAGTTGGAACAACTGACTTCTCCCGAGAACCTGAGTTGCTTAAAATGAGTGCACTGCAGAAACGTTTTATGGACGTGGGTCTGGAGGTCTGATTCAGCAGAATGGAGTCTCAGTTAGACAAGAAGTTGAATTGGCTGAAGTGGAATGAAAGGTCATCCACCATCCAACCAAGATCATCCATCATTCTCAAACCAGCATCCTTCTGTCACTGTTCTTCCTGTTGCTTTTCTTGTTTTGTAGTCTTAACAATTTGGCATGTCAGATAAAAACCCCAAGGTGAAGAAGAATTGGAAGTCCAGACCTCCAGGGAACTTCATGACTGACAAGAAAATCTACAATGAAGGATGCAGGAAGAATGAATGGCTTGAAGTGAAATGTGTGAACTCTTTCGTCTTTGACCATATGGGCCAAAGGTGCTACAGCGGCAAATGGGAAGAGATGGATGGAGAGTGGAATGCTGCAGATAGGAAACAGGAACAGAGGGATTGAAGAAACCTGTCGTGCAGTATGGTGGTCAACAGCAGGTCCTGTAGGGGGCGCCCTCCATCCACACGACACTTTCCACTCTCGCACATCTCCTGAGAGAGAGAGGAGAGAATGAGAGTGTAAAACTTTTCTGCAGTCTCATACATAAGCTTCAAAAACTGAGATTTTTTTGCATTAAGTAGGTGGTTCTCCGCTGGTTTCGATTCAAGACTCAAATTTTGGACATCAAATGGCAGTACTTGATTTATTTACTACACAAAAGTAAACAAATTTATGCTTAAAATTACACGTGAAATTGATTAATATTACCACAAACTGCATAGATCCAACAATGTAGTTTTCTCAAAAAAGATTTGTGCCTCTTATGCTTTAGTAACAGAGTTTAGTAACAAAATTGTGAATCTGTGTTTTAGGCATTGCAGTGTAAATAGTTGTCATTTACATAGTTATTCAGTATCAAACAAACTATAATATAAAACAAAATGTCTCACTTGGATGGATGGATAACTTTAGTAGCTTTAATAAACCATCAATAAAGAGAAAAGCCATGATTCTACAGCATTAAATTAGTATTATATCTAGGGAAATGACTATGTCAATAAGTTTTCTTTTGCATATTATTTGCATATTTGTCCTATTTTATTTGTTCTAATGCTTGTAATTTGTTTCCTAATTCTTTATTTTATCACTTACTGTTCACTTGTTTTAAACAGCTACTTGAGAAGATGAAGAAATATTTATTTGCAAAATCATTCAAAAGTTTGGGGTCGGTGAATTTGTTTAGTGTTACTGAAGTAAGTCTTTTATTCTCACCAAGGCTACATTTATTTGATCAAAATACAGTAAAACAGTAATATTGTAAGTTATTAATACAATTTAAAAAAATGTTTTCTATCAATATATTTTAAAATGTAATTTATTCCTGTAATTCAAAAATGAATTTTCAGCAACATTACTCCAGTGTTCAGTGTCACATCATCCTTCAGAAATCATTCTAATATGCTGATTTGCTGCTCAAAAATATGTCTTATTATTATCAGTGTTGAAAACAATTGTGCTGCTTATTATTATGGAATATTTGATTAACAAAGCTAAAAAAAAAACAGCATTTATTTTAGATTATTTGGATTAAAATTGTATTAATAAAAAAAGTAGTAACAGACTGAACAGTAGTCTATATATATATGAAAAGTCTATGCATCGAAGTATTTACAAGCTATAATCTATTGTTAATTTGTTTATAAATATATTGATGTTTAACTTTTTTAAAGGAGTGTTCAATAGCATATTTTCAATTTTATAGCATATTTTGCAGTGGTATACAAAGCAAAATTATGAAAGAATTTGTTAAAGTAATTCTAGGTATTGATCTCAACTACTCAAATTGTGGTATTGCAAAACCCAAATATTACCAAACACTGGATTAATCTGCAAGTTTATGAATTATTCTTCTCCTTTTAATGTTAATTAGCCAATTTGTTTCACTATACTTACTCTAAGCATAATTACATGGAAAGATGCATTGTATTATTTGCATTTATTATTCCCCTGCTATCTGTGACCCTATCAGAACAGTCCGGCCGCCCACCAGCTGAGAACCACTGCGTTAAGGGTCTGCATTTGTATGATACTATAATTTTTTTTATTTGTTGAGAGTGTGTATGGATGAGCGAGTGTGAGTCATACCTTCAGAGAGAAAGCCTGTGCAAAATGGATCCTAACACTTCCTCTGTGATCACCCTTCAGCAGGGAGACGGCAAACCGCAGAGCAGACATCAGGCCGGCCTCCAGACCACACAAACAAATGAAAAAACACTCACTCAAACGCTGCCACTCACACAGGCTGATCAAATGACTTGGATCTAATTGGAGAAAACTTCACGGAGCTCTAATGGTGAAGAGCCATTAGAGGAGAAATTTGTGGCTGTAATCACTATAATAACTGGCGTCTATTTGAGATGGATGCACACAATATAGATTTCTCTTTATCTCGACACATTCTAGTCTGTACCATTGCTGAGTTAGAAAACACATCTCACAAGCTGCATATTAAAAATCATCAAATCAAAATGAAAAAACACCATCTGATTTTAATTATCTGAATGTTGCTGCTTATTACTATGTAATGAATCGGTTCACCTCAGGAATTACATATACAAAACTACACAAGTGCAATTCCTGTGCAAGACTTCTGAGTGGTTTATTGCACACCACTGTACTAGTTGCTAGGGTGTTCTGGGCTGTTGCTATGGTGTTCCTTAATGACTTACAAATGGCTGGACGCTCCACACGATGCTTCTTGCTCTGGGTGGCTGCCAGGGTGTTGCTATGCTGTTGCTAGGGTGTTCTGGGTGGTTGCTAAGACAATGCTAGGTGGTTGCTAAGAAACTGTTCTTTGGTTGGTTACTGTGGGTTTCTGTGAGGTTGCCAGGACAATGCTGGATGTTTGGTACTACATTGCTAGGTGGTGGTCGCTAGGGTGTTTTAGTAAGTTGCCAGGATAATGATAGATGGTTGCTAAGGAGTTCTGGTGGTGGCTAAAGTGTTCTGTGAGATTGCTAGGATAAAGTTGTTTTCTAGGATGTTGCTGGTTGGTTACTAGGACACTGATAGGTGGTTGCTAGAGTGTTCTGGGTGGTTGCTAAGACAATGCTCTTTGTTTGGTTGCTATGGTGTTCTGTGTGGTTGCTAGGACAATGTTGGATGTTTGGGAGAGGACATTGCTAGGTGGACACGTTTTGGGTAGTTGCTAGGATAATGCTAGGTGGTCACTAGGGTGTTCTGGGCAGTTGCTAGGATAATGTTGCTTTCTAGAACATTGCTAAGTGGTCGCTAGGGTGTTCTATGTGGTTGTTAGGATAATGTTGCTTTCTAGAACAGGTGGTCACTAGGGTGTTCTGTGTGGTTGCTGGGTGTTTGGTGTGGTTGCTAAAATAATGCTAGGAGGTTGCTGGGGTGTTCTGTGTGGTTGCTAGAATAATGTTATTTGTGTTGTTGCTAGGATGTTGCTAGGTGGTCAACGGGGTGGGTCACTTTTGGGTGGTTGCTAAGATAATGCTAGGTAGTCTTTACAGTGCTCTGGGTGGTTACTAGGATAATGCAAGGTTGTTGCTAACGAGATTTGGGTGGTCGCTAAGTTGTTTTGGTATTCTGTGGTTGTCATGATATTCTGACAGTGACTATGCTAAGTGGTTGCTAAGACAATGATAGGTGGTCACTAGAGTGTTCAGGGTGGTTGCTAGGACACTGCTATTTGGTTGGTTGCTGTGGTGTTCTGTGTGGTTGCTAGGACAATATTGGACATTTGTTAGGACATTGCTAGGTGGTCGTTCGGGTGTTTTAAGTATAGATGGTTGCTAAGGTGTTCTGAGTTCTTGCTGGGGTGTTCTGTAAGGTTGCTAAGATAAAGTTGTTTTCTAGGATGTTCCTAAAAAAAAGTTGGTTGTTAATGGCTGCTAAACACCGGTTGCTAAAAAGTTCTGGATGGTTGTTAAGACATTGCTAGGCGGTTGCTATGGAATTCTGAGTGGTTGCCTAGACATTTCTAGGTGGTCACTAGGGTGTTCTGGGCGGTTGCTAGGATAATGTTGCTTACTTGGACATTGATAGGTGGTTGCTAAGGTGTTCTGGGAGGTTGCTGGTTGTTTGGTGTGGTTGCTAAAACAATCTAAAACTGTTTGCTGGTGTGTTCTGTATAGTTGCTAGGATAAAGCTGGGTGTTTATTAAGGAGTTCTAGGTAGTCACTAGGGTGTTCTGGGCAGTTGCTAGGTTGTTGCTAATGAGCTCTGGGTGGTTGCTAAGTTGTTTTGGGTGGCTGTCATGGTGTTCTATGGTTGCTAAGACAATGATAAATGGTTGCTGAAGTGTTCTGTGTGGTTGCTAGGGCATTGCTAAGTGGTTGCTAGGGTGTTCTGGGTGGTTAATAGGACCCATAAGGGCGTAACACACCGGACGAGAAGCGCAGAGAAGCACTGCACTGCATTGCACTGAGTTGTTGCTGGGCACCGCCGGTGCACACTCATAGAAAACCATGTGTTTGAATTTTAAAGATGTGGCGCAACACGCTTCTCGTCCTGTGTACGATCCTCTTTAGTGATAATTACTTATAATTATAACTAATGACTTTCTATGGGGTTTGTTGCAACTATGATGAAGCAGGGTTTTTTTAATTGTTTCATTGTTTGGCAGGTGAAAATAGTCAGATCGCTTCAATAAGCAATAGCACACCTTTCCAAAACGAGCTGCATGTTTTCAGGCATCACTCATGTCTGTAGCACTGGGTTACATGACAAAGTTTAATACTGAGTTAAGAGTTTGGCAAAGTCTATGATCATTGTGTTTATGAGCACCATTATCATGTTTGCCTTTGTCAGGTAAATGTGAATCTACTTGTGTTTGTAATTTGTTTATTGGTTTGTTTAATAGCCCCGTGCGCTGATGGTGATGGTCTGATAGAGGTCATTATGGAATGGAGTGTGTGTTGTTAATCCTAAGGTCATCACCTGTGGACGTGTAAAGCAGCGTGGCAGGCAATCGTAGGAAATGCCCACTGGCACGACGCTAACATCAGGCACTAGACCGTCACTGATGGCCTGATGTACACGCGCTAGCCACTGCCCGCCGTGACCTCCGGATGCACAGATGCCCACGCTCACTGCAGCCCCCTCTCGTAACAGCTCGCCAATAAACTGTGGAGTGGAACAAAAGAGGAGAAATGATGGATAAAAATGTTTGTGGGGAAACTGAGAGGCTGGACAGTTTTATGATGAGGAAGAGATATAAAGCAGAAAAAATGAACTGCAATATCAACAAAATCAGTCCAATAAAAATCAAACTGAAAGCCTGGATGTTTGAAGCAAGCATCTGTGTAAGAGAAAAGAGACATAAAATGTGCTATAGCAAGAGAGAAAGTGGCAAGTTGACACTTCTATAGAATCAAATGGTACTTTTCTCATGCTTGGACAAAGCATTATGACAATTCTGTCATCATTTACTCACCCTCGCGTCCTTCTAAACCCATACGGCCCAAAAAGGACAAGAAAGCACCACAGAAAAGGCTCATGTGACTCATGCACTATTCCAAGTAGTGTTATGTGTGCAAGGAACAGACTGAACTCATTATAAAAACCTAGCTCTCAAATTTTAAACATGCTTGTGCATATTCAAACCAGTGTTATTTTAGTATTATTTATATACTATTAAATTATTAATTTTGAATTAGCTTTTATTTTTATATTTTCATTTTAGTTGTAGTATTAGTTAATCATTTTGTGTTTGTCATGATTAGTTTTCTATTTCTTTTTTATTTCAATTTTAGTAATTTATTAACAGCTTCATTTCAGTTAATGAACAGGATTTTTGGTCCTTGTGTGCTTCGAATCTGTATTAAGTGAAACACCATACACCATGAGTGTGAGGGAAATGCATTAGTGGGATATGATTTATTTCTACATGTGAAAGAGTCCACAATGAATTTTTAGTCACACACGCGATCTAGCTGTAATGAATTTTCACTAAATAGTTAGCCCTTTTTTTTTCTTTTTTTGCTGTTGCCTCTGTAATAAAATATATATTGACTGAATTGACTGCTGATAGACTATTATAGGGAAAGTTCAACCAAAAATGGAAATTCTGTAATTATTTATCATAATATAAATCTTAACAATGACCTTCAAGACACACACAAAAATATTTTTAATGAAACCAAAATTTGATGTCCAAATGTGCTTAACGCACAAGAACCAATGAGATAGGAAGTACAGCTGAGCTTCTGTTTTCCATATTTGATGTGCTCTATGTGTGTGTTGATCAATGCATATATGTGAATAAAAGCCTAAATTAAATAAGTTCATCACATAAAGCAATCATAACTCTTCAGAGGACTTGGATTAAACTGTTTAAATCAATTAAATTACTTTTACAATAACTTTATGACCTTTTAGAAGTATCAAAGTTGTGGTGGAAAAGACTTTGACTGGAGAGACAGTAATCGCTCAGGTCTCATTTAAATTCTTAAAGTCTTATGGTTTTGGAATGACACGAGGGTGAGTAATTAATGACAAAGTTTTCATTTTCGGGTGAACTATCCCTTTAACATTCCCTGCTCACTGTCTGTTTCAAATATGAGAAAGAACAGCATTAATGCTCTGCAAAAATTTCTCCTTTTGTGATTCATGCAAGAAAGTATGTCATATGAGTTTCAGAATTATATAAGGGTGCGTAAATGACAAACTTGTAATTTTGAGTGAACTATCTCTTTAACTCTCTCTCTGTCACACACACACACTGAGCCAGATCTCTCCCAAATCCATCTTGAGAAGCCTGATAAGCTCATATGCTATTCCAGGCATGACAGATTATTTCCTCTGTTCATTTACGCCAGTCAGAAGCCGTACATATGCACATATCTAATCAAAGCCCTTCATATTAATACTAATATCAGCACTTCTTGCAATCAAGATGCTAATGTAGATTATGCCAAATCCTCTGACAATCACAACGTCCAAATTCTTGTAAATATTTCTTGTAAACGGCTAATAAGACGTTCCTTCAAGAAACTCAGATAACAGTATGATTCTGACAGTAAATCTGGAGGCTGAGGAGATTTATTATCCACCTCCAGGCATCAGTGAGGCAGAGTAATGGGTTCAGCGACTCATGCAACCTCCCAATGAAACATCTGCAGTCCGCAGGTGCCCCATCGTCATGGGAACCGCTGCGCCCATCAAGGGCAGGTTACTAATGCAGCCTCACCCACTGTCTGTCTCGAGACTAAAACCGGTCTCAATGGGATTCAAAAGCAGTGTGTCTGCGCAAACGTCTTAAGTACGGTCCGGCAGCTCAGCGCCTGAAGTGACAGTCTGTTTCACTTGTCTTATCGTGTGCTGAATCTTGGCAATTCAAGCAGAACAGCACACTCAGCCTTTGTGGGGGCTTACAGAGGTCATGACTGGAGAATAGAGGCTGTCCATCTCAGCGTCTCGCTCTGAGCCACTGCCTTCTGGGAGCAAGACGACACCCAGCCTCTGAAGGATGGACCTGAGAAGACAAAACGGCCTCAATTAACAGTGACTAATGGGACATTCCTTTAGGTTATTCATCCAACAAATAACAACATAGATGAGACTTAAAGGGGCCATATACTGCACTTTCACGGCACTTTATTTCTTCCCTGATGTCTATTTAGAGACAAGGTCAGAATTTCACAGGGTGTGTTTCAATCTGTTCCTTAGTTCAGAGGTGCGTGCACTGCCCAGGGATTCAGCCATTTCTGGTTCAATTTACTATCAAAATATCTCCAGAACTGCAATTTCTTTCTTGCCGAGAAATTACCAGAATGCACCGTAAAAACCTGCAAGGCTACTGACTATATTCACTTTCTGGAAATGTCATCATCATAAAGTCTTTTAAGTCACAGGACGAGCAAGCCTTACTTTTATGTTTCTAATTACACTACCGTTCAAAGCCTTGGAGTCAACAGGGAGTAAAAACTGCAATATTGTGAAATATTAATGCAATTTGAACTGTTTTCTATTAGAATATATTTTAAAATGTAATGTTATTCTTGTCATGCCAAGATGAAATTTCAGCATCGTTACTCCAGTCTTTAATGTCACATGATCCTTCAGAAATCATTCTAATATGCTGATTTGCTGCTCAGGAAATGTTGAAACAGCGATGTTGCTTAATATTTTTGGAAACCATGATACATTTTTTTTTTTTTTTTTGATGAATAGAAAGTTGAAAAGAATAGCAGGAATATTTAGTGACATTATTAATGTCTGTATTGCCACCTTTGATCAATCTGTTACGTCCATGCTAAAGAAAAATATTTCTTTCTTTCAGAAAAACCCAAACTTTCGAAAGTTAGTTTTCATCTATGTAAGGGAACTAATTCTGCAAACTAAAAATATTATTTATTGAAATATTTGTTAAAATCTTGATAAAATAGTTAAAACACCCCCCCACCAACATATTATTTATTTGTTCATTTATGTATGTTAAGCAATATTGCACTGACATACTAATGTTTATCTTTTTGTTTAATGTCTGATTTTCATTATGCATGTATATTTTCTGCTTTGTTTAATATACAAAAGGCAGGACAAGCACATATTTCATAATGGCACTTTATGAGATGTTTTCTAAAGGCTACAACAAAAGTGTCATACAGTGATGTTGATAAATACCAGCTATGTTTTAATGCACGACCCTCATAATCATGTCGCCGGCTGATCGCAGGTAATTGAGTCTGCTGTTTAGTGGATAAGGCCTTTTTGCTAGTCCCTGAAATTGTGTTTACGATGCACTGATTCATCCACATAACATGACCATTTATCACTATTCTGCTACTGTACTGTTTAGACTTAATCCAGCATAATTCACACTGTCAAAAGGTCTGAGGAAGTAACTTGGCACTGTGAAAAAAAGGATGGGAATCACAACAAAATCAACAAGTTCATCTTACTCTTTCTGGTTCCATAATTCCATTAGCGACTATTTTAATACTTTGAAAGAAGTGTGGATCATTAAAGGGATCCTCCACCCCAAAATGAAAATTTTGTCATTAATCACTTACCCCCATGTCGTTCCAAACCCGTAAAAGCTTCGTATGTCTTCGGAACACAATTGAAGATATTTTGGATGAAAACCAGGAGGCTTGTGACTGTCCCATTGACTGCCAAGTAAATTACACTCTCAAGGTCCAGAAAAGTATAAAAAACATCGTCAAAATAGTCCATCTGCCATCAGTGGTCCAATCTGAATTTTATGAAGCGACGAGAATACGTTTTGTATGCAAAGAAAATAAAAATAATGACATTTATTCAACAATTCTTCTCCTCTCTGTCAGCGTAGCGCCATTTTGGAGAGCATCCGATGGACGCAAAGTGCGTACGCTATTCTCTGTCAACAGTAACACATGGATACACTGTTTCCGTTCAAATCAAAGCGTAAATAAACGTAGCGTACGTACTTTGCGTCCATCGGATGCTCTCCAAAATGGCGCTACGCTGACACAGACAGACAGAGAGGAGACGAATTGTTGAATAAATGTCGTTATTTTAATTTAATTTGCATACAAAAAGTATTCTCGTCGCTTCATAAAATTCTGATTGAACCACTGATGGCAGATGGACTATTTTGACGATGTTTTTTTATACTTTTCTGTGCCTTGACAGTGTAATTTACTTGACAGTCAATGGGACAGTCACAAGCCTCCCAGTTTTCATCCAAAATATCTTAAATTGTGCTCCGAAGACAAACAAAGCTTTTACGGGTTTGGAACGACATGGGGGTAAGTGATTAATGACAAAACTTTCATTTTGGGGTGGAGTATCCCTTTAAGTAAGCCAATAATTGCACCAATTTATTCAGTGATTGTGTCTTTAGACCAATTCAAACCAACAAGTCTTTTTATTAGTTCACTACATTTATTAGTTATTAGTTCAGTCAGGTTCAATTCAGATGACAAGCTCACAGCACAGCTAAAATAAAAATTTAGTAGCAACACTAACACTGAATAACAACTGCAGGAAACACTGTCAGAGTGGTTTAGTAAGATGATCCATCCACATAACCGGAAAAGTGCATGTTTGAAAAGTGTATTTTCTATCACTAGGTTCAAATTTCAAAAAGGGCCACAGGATGACGTAAAAGTTTTTAAATTAATAAGTTATTATTCATATATTAAAATAATCTCTTATTTTTTCTAGTGTATTCATGGCACACTTGAAACTTAGACCAAAACATACTGCTAATTTTGTTTCAGAAAATGAAGGAACTGTGAATTAAGCTGATCTACACTATAAATTTTGTATTCATATGTGCACCACATCCAGTGACAATCAATCAAGCATTGCACCATAAGTCTGATGCATATCATAAATACATTAACAATTACTGACACAGCAATCTGTATAAACAGCTATTAAGTAATTATTGATGTAGCCTTGTAAACAAAGCACAAACCTCCCCGCGGCCTGGAGTCTAAGTCTTCCGTTACCTGCAGGAGGAAACTATTTACCCCCACCAATCCCTCGCTGCGGTCGACTGCTGTTTCCAGCACTCTGTGTCATGATTCTTGAAGAATTGTATGTTTCATTACTTACCAAACCATTATGCCCTGTTAAATGTGTGCAGGTGCTTCTGTTAGCTGAATAAGTGCACTACACTTTAGAAAATGCTGTGTTTGCACCAAACTAGTATGAAATTAACAAAAAAGTCCTTTCTTTTTAACAAAACTAGCACTACTGACACAAACAGAGCTGCGATGTAAATTTACACTGGTAGAAAGCAGGAAATGAGGTGATCTGTGGGGGTATGTGCTAAGAAGGTTTCTAAACAAACTAGACCTCTGTGGGCGCAACAGGGTGAATGATTGTGTATATATATATATACCTTAGCCAGGTTTGTCGGACGTGGGCTGAGTAAATGGTGTAGGGAACCCTCAAGTTGTGGCAGAAAAGAGTAAGACAAATGAGAGCGTGATCGATGCCACTCTGCTGAACACACACAAAGACCAGTGGATATTTCTGCAACACACACACACAGACAAAATGAGAGGACACTTCAGCGCAGTCAGAAATAGTTCAGTGGTAAGTGCACACTTGAAAATGAACCTGTAAATGAACTGTTTTTGTACTTCGGAAAATAGCACTGAGATTGTTTCCAGACCCTTTGTACCAACTGTGCTATTATCCCCAAACTTCTTGTGCCTCCTTATTTAAAGGGGTCATATGATGTTGCTAAAAAAGAACATTATTTTGTGTATTTGGTGTAAGGCAATGTGTTTAAGCGATTTAAGGTTCAAAAAACACATTATTTTCCACATACTGTACATTATTGTTGCTCCTCTTTGCCCCGCCTTTCTGAAACGTGCCAATTTTTACAAAGCTCATCGTTCTGAGAAGCGAGGCGTGCTCTGATTGGCCAGCTGTCCAGTGCATTGTGATTGGCTGAATACCTCAAGCGTGAGACGGAAATGATATGCCCCTTACCGTAGTATGATGCCGTTTCCCGGCGCGACGAGGCAAAAACAATAAAAACCCATTACAAATGAGGCATTTGTTGCATCCAGTGAGTACATAATTACTGATTATAATGACTTATACTGTCTTTTTACGCCTCACTTTAGAGAAACAGTCTTTGAGCACAGCTGGCAGGCTACTCCCAGGTTCAGGAAATAGTCCTCTGTAAAATGCGATGCACACACTCAAATATTTGGGTTGAACTGTTCTGGAACAGTGTTGTAAATACAACTTAACCACTGATTTCTAGTTGTGTCCTCTTTTGAAAGCACAAACAAAGTAGTTTCGGTTTCACAATGAAACACAGCGTCTCCAGGACATGGTGCCGGCGGCAGCAACGACACTACAGCGAGAATAAAGTCCCGCCTTCTTTCATTCCGTATACGTTTTTTGCAAATCTTCCCACACCGTGACGTAGACATGTGGGGGCGTGTTTGAATGAGCTGTTTTAGGGGGGCGTGGCAGAGTCTTAACTTTTATAAAGAATATCTCTTTGGTTTTGAGACTTTAGTCTTTGCAACTTCAGGGATCTTATCTATGCATGAACAGCTTGTAACACTCCAAAGAAAACTTGAAATCGCATCATATGACCCCATCAATATAAACATTGAGACCCAAGAGCAGGTTAATAATTACAATAACCCTATTATAGCAAACACAACATTGTTCATCATAACTCTAATCAAGTACTCTACCCATGATAATCTACTTATAAAACAATCATAAATTATGTATACCTAGTCCACACAGCAAAAACTATGAAAAACATAGCTGTTCACACGAATCATTTTAAACACACACACACAAACACACACACACACACACAAAGATTAATAATGGATATGGCAAATATTACAAGATGTGACATTAAACTGTGTATAAATCATTTATTTTTTCTTAAAGGAACAGTTCACCCAGAAATTCTGTCATTATTTCTTCACCCTCAAGTTGTTCTAAACCTGTATGAGTTTCTTTCTTCTGTTGAACACAAAAGGAGATATTTTTATGGATGTTGGTAACCAATCAGTCACTGGTAGTCATTAGCTATGTTTCCATCCAAAGATTCAAATTAAACTTATGCGCAAAACTGAAATAATCGCATAAAACATTTGCGAATAAAGCACAATTTCAAAGTCAAAGAGAACAAAATTGTCACTTCCTGGTAAACCGTCACTAAATATCACTAAGAAAACTAGGAGAAGCCTCTGAATATAATAATTTTCATATATGAGGTGCCTGGAGGTGGATGCCAGCTGTTTGGGAACGCAGTCATGTAAGACCATTATACAGAAATACTTTCAGAATGACCATAACAACATATAGATGCTGTGAACGAGATCAGTCCGCTGTTAGTCAATCTCGTCTCATAGCGCAAAGTCACGTGACTTTTTCGATGCACATGGATAAATTTATTCGGTAAATGTGTTTCCATCGTAGTTTATACGCATTTTTTTCTTATTGGATAAATAGTTTATCCTACTCAAATGTGCGCATAATTTTTTTTATGCACATTTTTAGAATTTATGCGCATCTTAGCATTTCTATCCAGCATTTTTTTATGTGATAATTCAAAATGTGCATAAAAATAGGTGGATGGAAACATAGCTATTGACTTCCATAGTATGGAAACAAAAATACTATGGAAGTCAATGGCTACCGGCAACTGTAACAACTTGGGGGTGAGTAAATGACGACAGAATTTTCATTTTTGGGTGAACTATCCCTTTAAGTGACACTGTCCAATAGTGACACCAGTGGTTAAAAGTGACAGCGGGAGGCAGCCTCTCTCTTGCCTCCCCTGAGCTCTTTGAGTTTCAGCAGATCCCCTAAACCAGGGGTCCTCAAACAGCAGCACCCTTTTACTGTTTCTATGGTTTAAAGGGGTCATGAACTGCCTTTATTTTTTATTTTGTATTGTTCTTTGAGGTCCACTTATAATGTTATCAAGATATTCACATTAAGAAAAAAAAAAATCACAATTTAGAAGTAATAGGCTATTTTCTGTCCTGTTTTTGACCCCCCTCATCAGAGCGCTCTGTTTGAATAGGCGTGGCAGATTGTAGACTCGGAAGTAAACGCCCACTGCTATGATTGGCCAACAGCTGTGTATGTTTGACGGTCTACATCCTTCACAGATGGACACTGCTGTGATTTAGGTTTAGAACACATGAATACTCAGTACATATCAAACGATCTGTAAGAACAGACAAAGCAATAGTGACCACTTAATAAAAACAGTTTTTTACACTTCTGTGGTGTGACATTACTGTCGGATCCAATATATTCAGCACAGCATCGTCTTTTCATTTCAATATTTCTGAAAATACTGAATCGAATTATGTCTTTTTGTAAAACGAATCTGCGGTTAAATGAAGTGTACAAAGGACCAAGTTCTTACTGACGCAGCTGACACTTCATTAAAAATAAAGTTTATTGTTTGGTTTCTGCGTAGACCTGCGTTTGCCACTCTTGTCATTTACATACTATGTGCACGAATCAGTGGGCGGGGCTAAACTGGCAGTGATGTACAAGTGGGTGTAAATCTTTTTCTGCGAAGGCGGCATTTAGCCACACTATTATGTCATAAAATGGCACATTCCACAACCTGTCATTTTGGCAGATTGGCTTCAATATAAGCTGTTTTTAGAACGAGACTATAGAGAAAGTTTTGAGTTCTGACACTTACAGAATGTTTTTCATAGTACAATTACCTCTTATATGTAAAAAGATCAAGGGGATTTTGATTTCTCAGTTCACAACCCCTTTAAAGTGAGCAAAATGTCAAAACAACAGAGCTATTCACAACAAGCACTCAGGGTCATTTATGGTAATGATTTTTCGGCACTATATCCGCAAATATTTTTATCTATAGCCAAACACGCTTCATTCTTTTACTCTATGTGTGTGTTGCTTCTTTCCCCTGGTAAAGACGTGAAGCTCTACATGAGCTGTAGATGTGGTTATTTTAATTACAGTAGCAGAAACATGGTGAGCAGCAAAACAGATTGATACTTTCACTAAAACAATGCAGAAAACAAGAATACAGTTATTTTTATCTATATGTAATCATCTACACTCATAAGATAGAAACTCATATCAGCCTAAAAAACATCTAGAAATTTAAGTATATTACTTGTTTTTAGGATATTTCAATATTTTTACTGAAAAACAAGGAAACAATGTTGATAAGAATAGGATTTTTGCATTATCCATTCTGAATTCTTTTAAACTGTCTTTTTGTGGAGTTAGACTGAGTGGTGCAAAAATATATCTGTGCTACTCCGGTAGGCGGTGAGTATCTGATCTGCAGGTGAGCTCAATATTTTCAGGAGTGACGCACATGGACTGAGGCCAAAGAGATGATTTCTGGTGGTGTTACGGGATGGATGTTTAATTGGTTATAAAATCAGACAGCAGATGAGGTCTAATCGGTTCTGTGATGTTTTGTTTCATATTGCACTTGCACCAATCGAATGATACAAAAAAGCTTTTCAAAGTGTACTTTTACTTCCATATAAAGAGTTATGTGTGACCAAAAGCCTGAGGTGGAAAACCTGACTGCAATAAAAATAAATGTGTAAACAGGATAAATGGAGCAATAGGCTGAGAGAAGGAGAAAGAAAGAGGCACACACAAAAAGAGCATTTTGATATAGAGAGCAGCCTTCAGCTTCATATATTTAAATCGCAATATCAGACAGCGAAATTGAGAATAATTGAGTTTGGTTCAGAAAAACACTGCAAATGTGAGGGGGAGGGAGGATAAATAAAAAAATAAATAAAAAAGGAGAAACTTTAAGAAAATTTGTGGTGAAAGAAGAAAATCAGTAAAGGCTAATGAGATATAGGAAGAATGAAAGCATGCAATGTATGAACCACAGGATGTCTACAGGGAGGAAAAACAGGTTATATAAGAGAATGGGGTGGAGAAATAAAGACTGGATGTGTGGTCACCAGTTGTGTGGCACGATGTAAAGCAGCCATCTGGTTGAGGTTGACCTGTACACTGCAGAACATTAAACTGAAGAACTTCAGCAGCATCCAGCTCACCAGCCTGAAAGAGTTCAGTGAGAAATCAGTTGAAAAAGTTCAAATATCTATATGCAGATGCACAGCTGACATGATGTGTCAAGCTGCACTGACATTCTGCTCTTCACTTTTAAGTGCTCTTTAATTATCTAGTGCAGTTGACCTCATATGAACTCAACCTCAAACGAACTGCAAAAAAGCAGTTAAATTGTGAAAAAAACTTGACACTAACCATCTGCACTCATTTGTACAACTTTTCTTATTTGATTAGTGACCAAGAAATGCATGAGGTGAAATATTTCTTCATTTGACATTTCCTTGAACTTCAATTTCAGGTTTAAATTGGATTTTAAATCTCAGATTTTCAAACCTAAAGAAATGTGACTATTTTACATTTCTGTTACACTTGGAATGCTGAACTTTCTATTATTTAAATTTACAAAAAACAAAAATCCACCTCAAACATTCAGCTGAATGAACTGCCGAAGAATGAACAGGTGATTTGCTTTCAGAATGAGAATTGCGTTCAGACCTGAGAAGCCAGGGGGAGATGAAGGTCTGTGTGAGGGTCAAAAGTCTGCCTAAATGACTTCTGACTTCACGCATCACCTGCTCCATCGCCTTGGTTTCATCTGGGGAACATGCCGTCACCAAAGCCTGCCTCACTCTGGGTAGAAAACACACAGAGTCACAGGACAACAGACCACAGAGTAAACAAAGGGGATATTGTGTGATGGATCATCACATAAACACCACGCAAACACACCAAAACCGCTTATGCCTCCAGAGTGAAAAACACACCAATGCTGTTTGGGACTATAAAAGGTTATTTAAATGTTAAGGCCCAAATTGAGTTAGGTGAATGGACGGAGTGTGTGGTAACAGGGTTGAACCAAGGTGAAAAGCAAAGAGAGAAGTTAACATGGCATATGTGGCATACGGTTGACAGCTAAATTAAAATGAATGCCATTCCAGTAGCGATGGGTCACAATTGGCCAACAGTGCTCTGCTGAACTGTTTTTGAATGCTTTCCTCAGAAACACATTCAATCAAGGTCAGGTGAATCCAGTTCTAGTCTAGTGACCTTGTACAGGGTTTCATTAAGACCAAACTTTCAAGCAACCAACCGGCCAGTCCAAGAGTTTTCAAACTAGGCTTTGGCTCTTTTTCAAGTTCAAGCTTTTACAAAATGTATTTTTAGGTCTATTAAAGGTAAAATGTTCACATATGATAAATTTAAAGTTATATTTTCTAACACACTAATTTTGATAATTGTGATACATTTTGCATTCCGTATCAGGATGGGTCAGTAATTATGAGATTATTTCATTTTACTCCATTGACAATGGTTTATTCTATTGCAATTATTTAATTCTATTGACAGCCATAGTGTTTGACAGTAAGAAATAGACTAAATCAACACAGTTTTGAGAGTTCACATAGTGTTTTGTTGTACATTTTAACTTTGCTCTAATAATGAACAGAAAAAAAGACCAAATTATGTTTAATTTCTTAATTTACTAAAACTATGTATTAAATATTTACAAATAATATTTTAACAATTTGCTTTCATTTTCATGCAATGATGATATAAACGGTTGATAATAGAAACTTTAAGTTTGGACACAACATGTATTTATATCATGTTTGCTATTTTGCATTACATTGTATAGGCTGGTCTTTATGCTGCATTTATATTTTACACTCAAAAATGAATCATATGTTTATTTTTAATTGTTGGCATCTATTTGATTTTATTTAAATAATCATATTTTAAAAATGTATTTATTTATGTATGTATGTATTTAAATGTATTTTCTCATTAACATTAGCATCTGTCAAATGTGAAAAATTGATTTAATTAGTCAAGAAGTATAAAAGCATTAAGTATTCTTACTTGTGATGCATATTTGTCAGTCATAAATAAAATATTACATTTATTAGTTTATTTTAATACTGTCATCTAAATGGATGAAAATTGTATATGCAATAAAAATACAGCAATAAAAAAAAAAAAATTGAAAATCCTTGTACTAGCCAGGATTGACAATGTGTAGGTTTGCACATCTCTGCATGCAGTCTAATGTAATGTCAGATTAAGTGGCTACCAATCTTCTATATTAGCAGAGGAGAGAGAAATCTGAATTTAACCTCAATGGGAGCCTCACAGGAGTGCCTCTCAATCCTCAAACGCATCTCTCTCTGCTCTCTCCCTCTCTCTACATGTGGCATGTCATCTAATCAGTGAAGAGTGCTCAAGCGAACTGCACCTCTCGCTGCCGTGGACTCTGTGCCGTCTGTCTCCAGCAGGGCTGGGGTGAACGTCACAACCCCATACAAACAGCAAACAGCACACCCTCCTTACTAACCAGCCCCGGTACCTGAAAACACACACACACACACACACTCACACAATACACTCATGTACGCCTACTCTCTTTTACCCGATTAGCAAAATAAAAAGGAGCCCTTGTGTAAATAGATATTGTCTCACTCACCTTGGGACAATGAAAACAATCGCTGACCAATCAGCAATGGGTGAATACATCAAATTCTCAGCATGATCAGGCTCCAAAATATTAATTAGCTCAGCCAACGTAAAAGCAGACTCTGATCTGGGACTATTAATTCAAGCCGAATTAAACGCTTCAGCAGGATTTGCAGCACTTGGCTTCTGACACTTTCTAAAGTGGGAGGTGATTGAGAAGATAAACCGGGTGCTTGCTGAGGCTGCCTCTGTGTGTTTTGATGCAGGAGAGACAAATCCCATTTATTTGCTTTAATAAAGTGATTTCTAAGAAGTTAGAAACTCTTCTTCAAGAGAGTCCTTTTTCTTTTTAAGGAAACAATGACTGCATCACCACATGTCGGGATCTATCAGCAATGGGCAAAAAAGTATCGGAGGTGAATCCTTTAAATTATCACACCGCTTGTGTGTACGGTAAAGAAGTCAGTCCCAAACTCAAAATGGATTGCATACTAATAATCACAGAAACATTTTGCATAGAAACATGGTTAAATTTGTTTAATTATGCTCACATTTAGAGAAAACAGTGATTATTGATATCAAATTAACAGAAATTTAATGGAAAAAACATTTTTAGTCACTCCCATAAATGTATAAAACATTTTTTTTCCTGATGTGTGTATTGTTGGGAGAAACTAAAAGTACATTTCAACTACATTTTAAGTAGCTCTTTCCAAAATAATCTAGGTGTTTCAGCAACAAGCTACTTTTTCCAACCAGCAGCATTGTAGCATGATAAAACGCTCCATTGCTGGTTTTATTATGTCATATTACATTTTGCACACAGTTTTAGAGATAATCGAACACAATCTCCTGAACTCTCTCAAGCATTAGGAAATCCAATTTATTTTGATGAATCTTAGTTTTATGTCTTTTTGTAAGGACGTATTTAATTGCTGCTGTTCATCAGTGTTTTCTACTTAGTTCGGTATATATTGTAAACTAGGACGTTTCTATATATATATATTTATTTATTTTTTAAGTTGTATTTGGTGTAAATTATTGAAGAAATCTGAAAAAGTCTTTTTGTATAATTAAAATATTTAAGTAACTGGATAAAACAAAATCCAGTTTTGGTAATCAATATATCAGTGACGGCACCTTAACAGATATCAATATATTGTGCTAGATAGACATACTGATTATAATAATTTATGATGTTAGTCATACACTAAATTCCAAAAGTTTGGGGTTGGGAAGTTGTTGTTTTTTCCATGTTTCTTGAAAGAACTTTCTTACCAAGCCTTCATTTATTCAATCAAAACACATTAAAAACAGTAATATGGTGAAATATTACAAATATTGTTTTCTATTTGAATATATTTTGTAATGTAATTTATTCCTGTGATGCAAAGCTGAATTTTCAGCATCATTACTCCAGTCTTCAGTGTCACATTATTCTTCAAGAAATCATTCTAATATGCTGATTTGCTGCTCAAGAAAATCTATTATAATTATTATTAAAATCAATGTTGAAAACACTGATGCATACAGAGTTCTAAAGAACAACATTTATTTGTAGAACTCTTTTGTAAGAATTGCCGTCACTGTTTTAACTTTTGATCCTTGCTAAATAAATCTTATGTATGTTAAATATCTTATGCCACGTTAAATATCTTCTTGACCCCAAACTTTTGAAAAGCAGTGCATAAATGAAGACAAAAAGGCACTGAAGCCTTACATAACTTCAATGAAGTTAGTTACTTTTTTTTAGTAGCTTGCAGCAAAGCCTAGTACTTTTTGAAAACAGTAGTTTGACTGTAGCTGAACTACTTTAAATGACTAGCTTGTGCTTGGAAAGCTGCAGTTTCAAAGTATCTTCCCAGCACTGGTGTGTATGTTCATGGCCGATGTGATTTAAAAGTGAACAAAAAGGGTACCCTTTCACAAAAGGGTAGCGGGGTTGCGGAAACCACACTCGATTGTGGGTCTGCGATGTAAAAAATGAAGCGAAAGCTATTCAAGGGCTCTTTATTTTGCGACTGAAATGCATGTGCCAGGCGTGCGAGTTAGAAATGCAAACAGTAATTACACTTGAGCAGTTTGAAGCCGGAGTTGAGAGATGCATTGTTATTTTAATGGGCCTGATGGGGAGGGCTTGAGTCGAGTGAAGGATGTGCACTTACCCGGTGTGTGTCTCGTTCACACACGTCAGGTTCTGAAAGCCCAGAGGAGGAGTGTTACGCAGCAACTTCAGACCCTGCGAGTGGCAAGAGGATATTTGATCAAACTTGATGGAGAGCGCGCTAACCAGCCTCTATCACAGTTCACAGAGTCTGTTCTGCTGTCCTATATATACTGAGATAATGACACACTTTAGGGAAGCCTTTTAGTGTTCAAAACAGCACCCTATTAGTTCCACTATAAATCATAGCCTGAAAGATGTTCAAGAAATGTGCCTCAATAAAATACTTCCAAATGTTTCTCAAATTACGTTGCATGCAACTCAGTTTTAAAAAAGCTAGTTTCTGACAGTAATATTTTTGCATATTTTAACTTGACAGAGATTGAGATGGATATGTTACAGTCCAGATGTAAAACTTGATCTCTTGCATATTTAAAATAAATTATAATTAAAATAAATAAATGCTGGTTGCATAATGTAAAACAGACAAAAAAATTGTCTTTTAATCTCAGTGACAGGGTTAGTTTAAGCGAGCTACCGTATGTTTAGTCTTTCAAGCGTCTGTATCAGCTCCCAACAATTCATCACTAAAACGTGTCTAGAACAGATGTATTTGAGAGGCTTTTAATATAAGAGTTGGGAGTGGAATAATAATATGTGTTTTTTTGCTGCCATTTAGGTCAACCATAGCTAACATGATCACAGCCCTCGCAGCATCAGCCCTCTTCAAAGCTCTCAAACAAACTAATTAAGACTAATTTACTTTTTCAATAAACTTTTGCAAATTAATAACTTTTGTGTATTATCTTTTCTGTGTAGTAGCAAATTAAAGCATTAGTTCATTGAAATTAAAGCGTTAGTTCCTCAAAAGTGAAAACTATAATATTTTTCAGAATAAACCAAAATTTAGGTCTCTATTTGCTGTAAAAAGATCTCTTTTTTTGGAAGAAATTAATGGTTGCACTACTGTTCAAAACACTGGGGTCAGAAAGATTTTTCATTTTTATGAAAACAATATTTCAAATAGATGCTGATCTTTTAAACTTTCTATTCATCAAATAATCCTAAAATCCCAAAAGCACAACCGTTTTCAACATTGGCAATACGAAATGTTTCTTGAGCAGCAAATCAGCATATTAGAATGATTTCTGAAGAATAATGAGACACTGGAGTAATGATGCTAAAAATTCTGCTTCCCTAGTGAAAAATACAAATACTAAAATGTTTATGTACTAAATAAAAATACCCTGCAATCGTACTTTAATATACTAAACTGGTATACTTAAAGTCTGCTAAATTGGAACAATTAATTTTGTACTTCAGAACTACTTCCGCACAATTAAAGTGCATTAAGTCCAACTAAAGATATACTGAAGTATATTGCAAATATACTTTTGATACACTTTAAATATCTTGCATTTAAAGACCAATATTTTTCAAAGATCATACAATCCTCATCAGTAGTGACATTAAAACACATTTTAGGCTTAATATTAACAAATGTGCATTAAGCACAAGTAGTGTTTTTTTTTTTTTTTTTTTTATATCAGTAAGTCTCAAGCGATATGTCAGTAAATATGTTGATAGATTTGAACTACACTTAATAAGAAATCATGTATTAAAATTTGTATTGTATTAAAATTGAATACTTATTTTAAATTGTTTTTTTTTTTTTTTTTTATATTTTCACAATATTATTGTTTTTACTGTATTTTAGCTAAGATAAATACAGCCTTGGTGGACAAAAGAGACTTTAAAAAAAAAAAAAAAAGGAAAAAATTACTGACCCCAAACTTTTGACCAATAGTATATATTTCAATACAATGAGATAAGGCGTGCTGCACCAGATTTGACAACAATAAACTGAAAAAGTATTAATGTTTCTCCTGCAAAAAAAAAAAAAAAGTTAAATTACAACTTTAGATCGCCCATTTGCAACTTCTTTCCTCACAATGCCTTCTTTTATTTATTTATTTACTTATTTTTTACTTCGAGGCAGAAAAAGGTTTCCATAGAAAAGAGTTAAATTACTACCTCCCGCTAAACATCTTCAGCTCCACAGAACAACATCACTTTGAGTTAATACCTATTTCTTAAAGGCACTGATTGTCAATAATTACCTGCGTAAAAAAAAAAAAAAAAAAAAAAATAGAAGGGCAAATGTAGACATCTTAAAATTATAGCAGTTGCTACACCCCTGGTTCTGTTCATTTTATTTGACATAGCTGTTAAATAAAATCCATGCATGCATTTCAAATGAGTTTTAATACAAACACCAAATGGCTCAAATATGATTTATCTGGCTGGCTGGCTGGTCTGAGATGGTTTAGATTAATAGATTCGTTCAGGAGGGGTTCGATCCAATAACCCTCTGATTACTGCTCCATTAGCCCTGCTCTCCCAGCTCTCAGCACGATGTGCCCACTGGGACCAGTGCTGCTGGAAACAAGCTTAGTCATCTGCAGCTTTCTAAAAAGCTCTTCATAGCACGGAGGGGAACTATGCTCTTGAGTGTTCATTATTTTTCTCTCCACTCCTAATCCTTTTTTTCGTGCTATTCCTACCGTAAGTAACATGTTCGCTTGCGCTCAGAAATCCCTTTGATCGTCCCTCATGATATGGGTTTGTGAAAGCAGCGTCTGAGGTTTTCAGGTGAGCCTAAATCTGTGTACTTCCCCGTCTGCCTCTGGCTGTTTGTCCTTTTATTATCTTCAAATAATCCTTTCATCCCTCTCGTTTTCTCACCAGACTCTCTGGGGTGCATTGGTGACAGCACTGTCCAACCAGCGGCCTGAACCTGCCCAGGAAAGGAGCCACACTTTTCAACTTCCTCTTGATTTTCACACCCCACGACAGCTACCAAAGAAGAAACACACACATAGAAACATATAAAAGGGTTTGCTGGGACACAAAGAAAGGAATAAACCAACCAGCGTTGGGAGTGATAAAACCGTCAGCACTTTTTCCACATATTTCAAGCTGAGATAAGAAACAATGCTCTAGCCAATAGTGTGACTCTTGTTCTCAATGACATGTTCCAATTTTATCGCTTCTATCGTCGCTCAATTTGTTTCACATTTTCCAACATCAAAGCAGGACGGATCGATGTTTGAATGTAAACTGCACAGGGAGGTGAGGAATGTGAAGTCTATTCATGAGTGGTTACAACAACAGTGTCGCAATTGAATCGCAATCAATTTGGGCCTTTGTGACAGAATGGCATCCCCTGAAAGACATCTACTGAAGATGGCATCCATTTCAATTGAAACTAATCATAACATTTTAACACAGATGGATAAGAGACATGGCTGGAGACAGTAGGACTGATTTATCATCATTCAGAGCCTTCTCAACAACGGACGCAATTACAAAGTCTCTAATCATCTGTGTGGGAAATATCACTTAAAGCAATCAATTATTAAATAAGACTGCATAATGGATAGGGGGCTCCAGCACCCAGGTTAATTCTTTTAATCTCCTTTTCCATGGAAAATAATTTCTGCTGGTAATGTTTCATTAGCTCGGGCTCACAGACACCCTGTGTCTGTCTTTGGAGTATTATAAGCACAAGAATATAGTCTGACGTCCAGAGGAGCTGTAATGTTTTTATTAAAATGCACTACAGCTCATATTTCAGATCAGATAAGAATCAAATGATTTGGCTTTATATGAGTAAAAGAGAAATATTAAAAAAAATAATAATAATAAAAATGCAAATTATGCATAAAACCATTCAAAGTTACCCACTAAATATTTAAATGATTAAATTAAAAAAAAAAGAAAAAAAAAAAAGGGTTTTCAGATGCATTTACAAATCTTTCATTTCACTTAGATTTTAAACCATCTATGAAGGTGGTTTGGAACGAGCTTGTAAAATGTTGCATTCATGTGTATTTTTCCTGTTGTGAACAAGGCCTAAATAGAGATTTCTAAACAGGCACCACAAGAAGTACTTAATCATGTTCTAAGGGGACCTTCTGTCACATCTTGGCTAAAGGTGAAGCATATAATTTTTTAATTTAAACACTTTCTGACTGGTCATGCAGGAGATGTATATACATAAAAAGTGTTTTCCATTAATTCCCTAGACTCTGGAGGCCCACTACAGTTTAAAAATACACTGAAAATATTTTTCCCTTCTCATAATAACATAAATGATCTCTAATCTCACTAATCTAGTGTTTTGTGCAATTGCTTTGGGAAAGCATCTTTGAACTGAACTAAAATCAAAATTGAAATATGACTTTGTGCTTGAAATTGCAAAAGGCTGTGATTTAATTAAATAAACACAGTCTAATGCGCTGAAGGATTCAGAGCGAAGTGTGGCACGCATGCAGCTCATGAGCCAATGTTTTTATTGTATCGTGTTCACAGTAAATGCTGCTAACTCCATTTTTTCACTTTCTATGTGCTGAGAATTCATCATGCATTTGGTAATACAATATGTGCCAGTGAAGCTTTATTTTCACATTCTCTTTTTTTTTTTTTTTTTGTGGTGGATAGATGATACCAGGAATTAACATAATTATTATTATTAGAACAGAAAAAAATTGAGGGCAGGTTCTATGCATTTGGTTGTTGACTGGAACTTGCACTTGGACCATTACTGACACCAAACAAGAAAGAGAGAGAGAGAGAGAGAGAGAGAGAGAGAGAGAGAGAGAGAGAGAGAGAGAGAGAGAGAGAAGACGACATAGACAAACATGGACAGAGCAAGAGCAGAGGATCTGTAGACTCTGTGATCTACAGCAAATAGAGGACGAGAAACACTTTCCGCTGATTTGTCCTAAATATCACAGTGTGAGGGAAACATTTCTCCCCAGATTTGAAGCCCTGATCCCATCATTTACTGAACTTAATGATGCTGAGAAAATGCCCTTCTTACTTGGAGAAGATGACAATACAGCTGCAATAGCAGCAAAATATGTTTTATCCATTCACAATGTTAGATGTTAAACATGATTAACTCGAAACTGACTTACTTTATCTTTTCATTTATTTAGATGTATTTTATTGATCATTATTTATAAACATTTATTTATGTTGTTATATATATATGTTAATGCTTTGGCAACATTGTATTACACAGTCATGCTAATAAAGCTTAATTGAATTGAATTGAGAGAGAGAGAGAGAGAGAGAGAGAGAGAGAGAAAGAAAAGAAAGAAAGAAAGAAAGAAAGAAAGAAAGAAAGAAAGAAAGAAATAGATAGATAGATAGATAGATAGATAGATAGATAGATAGATAGATAGATAGATAGATAGATAGATAGACAGACAGACATACAGACATACAGACAGACAGACAGATAAAACAAAATTAAATTCAAATATTTGGGAACACTGCCCTAACGAATCGTTTTGTACAAAAAGTCTGTGTGGTAATGCAAGTGGGTACAGAACCACGCAGACTTTTTGTACAAAAAGATTCATTAGGGCAGTGTTCCCAAATGTTTTTTGAATTGTCATGGCTCTGTGCAGAAAATGTTCTCTCCAACCTAATAGACTGAGAAAAAAAGAAAAGAAAAAAAAAAACAGGAAAATTCCTCACTGAACCCATGCTCAGAAAACTATGTGTATTTCCGAGTAATTCGATAATTTGGTCGAGCCACCATCCGGTTATTACTTTATGGTACAAAACAAAACAACTCCATCTAACCTGACAAGTTTTCAACCTCACTCCTGACCAGGTGAGTACATTTATGTCTTGCATCAATTATATAAAAAAAATGATATAACGAGCTCACAAAGGTTTCACATGATTGACTCCTGACAGCGTGTGTGTGTGTGTGTGTGTGTGTGTGTGAGCGTTTTGGCCGTGTGTGTGCATTCATTAACAGAAGCCAGAGTTACCTTATGCTTACCTGGTGCTGTGCTTTGAATCTGATTATGATAATCACCATCATTACAAACACAGATAACATTTTTCAATCTGATACAGCAACGCTAATGAACCAATCAAAAACGGAATACATTTGAGGTCATTTTCATCAGCGTTTGATGGGACGCAGCTTCTGTGGGAATTTATCAAAGAGCTTTTTGACTTTGTTCACAACGCATCCAATTTCAGCTTGTTTTTCAAACAATTTGCAAGTGATGAAATCTGATCTTTATGTTCAGACGTTGACATCGCCATCTACAGCGGTTGCCATAGTAATGACATGGCCAGGACGAACTACTTTGAAATTTAATATGACCGTTCACCAATTTTAGTCACATTTCGAGCTCATTTATTGCTGTTCACATAAACTACTAATAAGATTTGAACTGGATACAGAAAAAGATTTTTTCTGCCTACCTGAACAAAGCTATTGTCATCTTCAATGTTCTTTTCTCGTCAACAAATGAGAATCAGCAAAGACGTATGTCACATTCTTATGTTTCCCGCTCTATTAAACAGTAGCTTATTATTTGTGTTATGAATCCATCCCGCTCTAGAAAAATAGGACTACTAGATGATCAAAGACCTAAACAAGAACCCTCAAGTGGACTGACTCTGATATAATCTACATACGAGTACTGTTCAGCTGAACTGAAAGTCAGCAGCTCTTAGTGGGTAAACCAACACTGCCAACAACAGCTGGGAGAAGATGGGATGGCGTGTAGACTAATCGTCTGCAGTTGGTCTGAGTTATGAATTCAATTATTTTCTAAAAAGTAGGTGGATTTGGAGAGAGATGGGATGAGTGGAAATATGACATTGAGAGGTCCTTGGGTCTTAGATGAATGCACTGTTGACAGTTTTTATGGCGTCTATATAACATATACTGTATAATGACTGGACAATATTGACAGCTGAAGTTCAGGTCAGTATGATTTTTGTTTTGAAGTAAATTCATGCTTTTATTCAGCAAGGATGCGTTAAATTGATCAAATGTGTCAGTAATTTTAAATAAATGCTTTTCTTCTTAACTCTTGAAAAATTTTTTTTTAACAAAATCCACAAAAATATTAAGCATCACAACTGTTTTTAACATTAGTGATCATAATGAGAAATGTTTCTTGAGCAGAAAGTCAGCATATTAGACTGATTTCTGAAGGATCATGTGACACTGAGGACTGGAGTGATGATGCTGAAAATTCAGCTTTGCATCACAGGAATAAATTACACTTTAAAATATGCTGATGTACACAAAGATTTCGCCGAATGTAAAGCCCTAAACACACTACAAGATTTCTGGCTGTCCCAGACGAAAGACTGGCATCGTGAATCAATCGTGGCGGTTTCTGTGTTTGTGGCTCCTAATTGGTGGTCCTGTGTCGTACTGTGAGAAGTTTCAAAGAAAGCCGTTGTCACTGTCTTGCGACCAAAGATAGCCAACGATTCAGCATGATCATCGCACAGTGTGTTCGCTGCTACGATCCACGTTTACTGACCAACCAATAAAAACGCGACATGAAATCAACGCGACATGGCACTAAAACATAAAACTACATACCTCAAGCTCTTATTCCTTTCTCTTTCGCCGCTTCCACTTTTTTTCAGCACACATAAAAAATACAACTTCCAAAGTGTGATTCATCATGATCTTTTTGTTTACCAATAGCACATGCTAATGACGTTTTAACATGTATCATAGCGTACGAGTCAATAGGTGTCATCATCGTACAGTCTACACACGTCGTAGCCAAGTTTATTAGATCCATGTCGCACAGTGTGACGTGCAGTGATCTTATAGGATTGCTAAAATCGTGCAGTGTGTTTTGGGCTTCAGGCAAAAGTAACTTTTATAAAACAATAACGATAATTATCGCAATATAATTTTCCTCTATAAAACGTTTCAATAAATGTTCGATATAACGTTAATGGGCCAAAAGTGGAACGAAACAGCGCTAGGCATTTGAACCGCGCCATCCGCTTGGTTCAAAGTTCTGTGAGATTCAGCGAAGAACATAAATGACTTGGTGATTTAAACTAGTTTAAAGACAGATGAAACAACGCTGACAAACAGAAGAAACACTGTGCATAACGATACAGCCAGAAGGCTTTTCAATCTATAAATCGCCCTCATTTGCCGTGAATTTACACTAACTGCACCATGGTTTTGTGGCAGAAATGTGGGATTTTCATATTGAATTATATTATTAATATAATCAATTATTAATAATTATTATTAATGTAGACATGTATTAAATGTATTAAAGGAGTGACGAAATATATTTACAGTATTTTTTTTTTTTTGATTAAGCTATACTGTTTTTCATACAAATACTAGAAACCATATAGATACATTTTTACCATGGTATTGAGGTGCTATATGTGTGGTTTTAACTGTGGTTATCATGATCTAAATTTATGCTACTATGGAAGACCAATGGTTAATTTTAATAAAACTCCAACAGTCAGAATAATTACATTTCACCATATGATTATGGGGTAATAAAGATTTGAAATTTATTGTGATAATTATCTATATCGACTGATATGAAATATTTTATCACAGTGATTTTTTGGCCTTATCGCCCCAGCTCTTGACTGAAGTTACTTTTAATTTAAACTTTCTGAAATCTCTTTTAACATACATTCTGTTCTAACCCCATATATAACAGCAAGATGTGTCATGTGAAATGAAAAGTCTTACCGCAGGGCGTTTGGGCTGGAAACTGGAAGGATTTCCGCTGACTGAGTCCATGATTCTTTCATTCAGTTGCTGTCCTACCATCAGAAGAAATCCTGAGGAAATAAAAATTATAGATTATGAAAACTGCATACTGTTTATCAGGAGGTGCGTTTCAGTAGCTCTAACACGTCAAGTGATACAAAAAGAAAGATACACATGATGCAACAAGAAGCAATGCACATCTTTAAATGAGAAATAAAAATTGAAGCTGATTTTTGAAGCTGATCAGCTGTGGACACAGTAAGAGCTTCATGAAATGTCTGCTTTTGTGTTCCTCAGCAAAAAAACAACAGCAGATGGGTTTGAATTGACAAGGGAGAATAAATGGTAACAATTTTCACTTCTAGACAACCTCTTTGATCTGAAAAAGATGAAAGTTTTAACATCGTTTACGCTGTTGTATAGTATTGATGACATCTACTGCTGACCAAACATAAAACACAGCAGGAACATTAATACTGAATTTAAGAGGAGTGTAAATTTCTTTTTATTTATGCAGCAGCATTTTTTTTTCATGATAGTGTATCCTTCAAGAAAATTGCGGGAACACAAGTTGGAAGTTTTCAAGCTGTATAAATGTGTCTTTCACTGCATCTGCATTATTGAAATCCAATGAGCTTCCCCTATCCAATAATAACAGTACAAACATAAACAACACCAGGCCTAAAATCTCATTCTCTCCAGCTCCCTCAAAAACATCATTATCCCTATCTCTCTCTAAAGCTGAGTGTGTCCTGGCAGAATATTCTGGCTCTCACACTGTTCATCAAACTTTGCCCCTGTAGCTACAATTATTTCATGTCCGGCCATCTCCATATCTCTAGTTAGTCCTGTTTTCATTTCTCATGCCTTTTCTCCACATTTGCCTCGGCATTACAGATATAAACACAAATATGCATGTTTAATTTTGTGCATTATTACGTTATGAAATGTGTCAGAAAACATTTCTGAACTTTCCGAACCTGTATGATTATTATTCTGTGGAACACAAAAGAAGATATTTTTTAGAAATGTTTCCATATAATAGAAGTCACTGGTCACCAGAACAGTTTGGTTCCCAACATTCTTCATATGGGTGAGTAAATGATGACAGATTTTTCCTTTTTTGGTGAACCACCCCTTTAAAATCAATATGTTTATAGCTAGCAACCTGAATAATAACAAATCCACTTTAATGGCACAAACATTTGAAGATAACTATCACCCCAATGAGTGCTAAAGTTTGTTACCATCACAGCAACAGAAGAGTGTACATTAAGTATGTTCAAGGAAGCTTGCATCTGCATACTAAAGTATGTGTCTGGCCTTGTTTCTTTCTCATTATTCAATTTTCATTAAAATCTGAGCCAAGGGAGGAACAACAATGCCAAAAGCTCTGGAAGAAAATGGAGAGGGTACCTTCAGGTATCTGACTTTAAAAAAAAATATGCACTTATATGTACAAAAAAGTTGGTGAGTCATTGCTGTTATGCAGTACCTTTTGAACTCAATGACTCTGTAAAACTTTACTTTCATGAATATGGCCATGAATATAGTGTTTTTTCACATTCCATTTACTTAGTAGAACTCATTTCACTACTAATGAGCACTTTGTATGCAGCACAAATACATTTACTAAGTAGTTTTGTTTCATGATTCAATATATGCTGTGTATACTAAATCATTCCTTGGGAAATCTGCAGACTGTATGAATATGTCTGTCACCATCTTTATCTGCTAGGCGATCCCTAATACCAAGTACACCGAGTTTGGACTTGGCAAAATCGACTAAGGAGAACACAGTCTGGTTGTTCTGATAATGGATCAGCAGCGTGCTTTACAACGTCACTCAGCTCGTCTTTGCAATAGAGTGGTGCAGGTATGATGCAGCTAGATAAGACAGTTTGGGATGTTAGTGTGTGCAGTTTATGTTGCAGAACAAAGCGTCAAAATATCGTCATGTTATGATGGCTTTACCACTGGCTTTATTTTATGCATAAATGGAAAAACCCCATTATAAAACACCACAGGAAAATCTTGAAGAAACCAGCAGTGAATTAGTCTTCTGTGTTCTGATGCATATCAGATGGAGCGGCATTTAATACACAGAGCCATAGTTCACTGACAAGCAACGCAATATCGCGTTCATTATCGGTGATGTATGTATCGCCTGCGATTATGAATGTGATATTGTGTAGCTTGTCAGTGAACTACGGCTCTGTGTATTAAATGCCGCTCCATCTGAAAGCACATGATGGAGATTTACTACTAATCACAGAATCGGCTTTACTGATGAGATGCGCATGATCATCGCATTCGATTATTTGCACAGGCCTAATGTTAGGTGGGATTAATCGCGATTAATTTCAGGAAAAAAAAAAGTGTGATTAATTAGGTTTTTTTTTTTTTTTTAACAATTGACAGCACTAATAAAAATAACTTTGCCCCCATCCAAAACAATTTCCTTGGGAACAAATAACGATTTATGAGACCAAAGACTGCCTGTTAGATATACCCATAATGAATTATATCTCCTGTTTAACACTTACAGACACATCAACGCCAGGAATTCATTTGTTGTGAAATTTGCTGCTGGATCTGATGTTTCTGAAATGTAAATAACTGATTTGAAGTTTAAATAACTAGTATTTTGAAAATTATGTGGGCTTTCTCCACCGCCGCTGCCATTGCTAAATGCATTCTGGGAAACTTGGCTGTCTCTTGGCTGCATTCTGGGAAACTTAGTAAGATGTGAACCTTGAATTGGAAAAGTATCTGAGCATGACGTTTCACGAGAACACAAGTACAGACAAGTACGCACATTGAGACACTCCTGACTCTAAATAAAGCTATTTCAACCGAGCAGCTGGAATTATTTCTAAGTATTACTTCTACTCGTGATTTATTTATTTATTTTTAAATATCAGGACAGATTGGTTAAGTAAAAACACTGCACAAAATTGCTAAGACTTTATTTCTGTGCTATATTTTCCCACTAATATCCTTCCTGTGGGATGTTCTGTCATAATTTACTCACTCTCCAAATTCATTTGACTTTCTTTATCACATGAAACACAAAAGATGACACTCAGTCAGTCACTGTTCACTTTCATCACATTTTTCCCCCTAATATATGTGTGTGTGTGTGTGTATATATATATATATATATATATATATATATATATATATATATACATACAGACACACACACATATACATATATATATATATATATATATACACACATACACATATATATATATACACACATACACATATATACACACATACACACATATACACACATACACACATACACATATACACACATATATATACACATATATATACACACACATATATACACACATACACACACATATATATACACACACACATATATATACACACACACATATATATACACACATACACACATACACATATACACACATATATATACACACATATATATACACACACATATATACACACATATATACACACATACACACACATATATACACACATACACACACATATATATACACACATACACACACATATATATACACACACACATATATATATACACACATACACACACATATATATACACACATACACACACATATATATACACACACACATATATATACACACATACACACATACACATATACACACATATATATACACACATATATATACACACACATATATACACACATATATACACACATACACACACATATATATACACACACACATATATATACACACATACACACACACATATATATATATACACACATACACACACGGGTAAAAACACACGGGTCATTATTGTCATGAAGTCCGTTTTCATATGTCTTATTTCTCTTTTATATACTTTTATATACATACATACATGTATATATGTGTGTGTATGTGTATATATATGTGTGTATATGTGTATATATATATGTGTGTATATATATATATATATATATATATATACACACATACACATATATATACACACATATATATATACACATATACACACATATATATACACATACACACACATATATACATGTATGTATGTATATAAAAGTATATAAAAGAGAAATAAGACATATGAAAACGGACTTCATGACAATAATGACCCGTGTGTTTTTATTTTCCACTCACGAGACTGATGAGGAGCATCATGCTTCACGCGCACAGCGCTGCAACGGCGCATGCGCAGAATCAAAACACACCGCTCAACTGCGGATCCTTGCTTTTTCATCTAGGCTATGACTGACTTTAGAAAACTACCTTGATTATAGTATTATTTATAAGGTGAACAATATAATATAGATGATCTATTCAGTCAGCTCCAGCAGTTCCATGAATGGAAGTTCATTAGAAAAACATTCAGAGCACGTTGCTACAAAAGCTGTCTGCTTCTTTGACGGACAAAACCAGAACAGCTCAAGGGTACGAACTCCTTTAATATGTTGTTATCCATTATTGCAGATTAAGAGAAAAAATAATCACTTCCCATTGGACCCAGGCTGATTAAATAATACAAAAAGGCCTCCGCATTAATAATAGTCAGGAAAAAAACGAGGCTAGATCGACCGGTGCTTGTGAAAGTCCGCCATATTCACCAAAATCAACCTATATGTCTCCATATCCATATTAAAAGAGTTAAACTACAAAATAAAAACAATATTTTGATCAAGCAAAGAAAGATTGAGTAGCATGTCTCACTCACCTGCAGCAATTAAAGTTGCTGTTACTTGTGCAGCTCATCTGTTCATCGCCCCCTACAGGTGAGGACAAAAAGCTTAAAATTAATCTGCATTCATGTTTGCCTTCAAACTAATCCATATCTAGATAGCCTATATACACTGCCGGCCAAAGACGTTTGGAATAATTACGGATTTTTTATTTTATATATTTATTTATTTATTTATTTTTCCAAAGAAGTCTCTTATGCTCATCAAGGCTTTATTTATTTAATCAAAAATACAGTACAATTGTAGTAAAATTGTAATACAGTAATATTGTGAATAATTAATACAATTTAAAATTCAGTTTTGCACCACAGGAATAAATTATTAAAACATAAAACAGTAATTTAAAATTGTAATAATATTTAATAATAATAGGCTACTGTATTTTTGATCAAATAAGTCTTGTTGAACATTATTATATTATATTATATTATATTATATTATATTATATTATATTATATTATATTATATTATGCACCACATGGCTGAGTTATAGGTTAAAGAGTATATTAGATTAAATTTGATTTAAAATAACGTTTTTTTTTTTTTGTTGTTGTTGTTTTTTGCCTCAGTTGTTTTTGCTTTTACTAGCGTCTGTATTATTTTTCTACCAGTAAGTCTCTGGTCCAACATGACCATCAGTATTCAGCATTTCTATTATTCTCTCTTTTTGTTGTTGTTGTTGTTTATTTTGACAAGCCCCAGAACTTTCCCCCTCCCTGCTGTGTTGTCTTCTTTTTCATTCTGTTCTGTTCAGATTTTTTATTTATTTTTGACATTTTTGATTTGTCCTGCCTCTTGTCTCATTTATTTGAACAGGATTACGCTGGTTCAGATGTCCGCATGTTGAATAAGTCATCGTCTTTGCCTACCTTTCCAGGAAATTGTAAAAAGTTCCCTGTTTGTTCAAAGGACATCTTGAAGCCCAGGTCTCCATTTTATAACCTTTGTTCTGGCTTGGAAATGTTTGCAAGGTTACCATCACTTCATCTCACAACAAGCCAACTGGTAATTTCATTATAATACTTTTAAAATGAAATCATTTTGAAAGGTTTTAGAATATGTTTGATTTCACGTCACAGAGCCGCTCATCCAGAAATCACCACGTCTTTTTCTTCTTTTGATACAGTGCCATCCTTTGGCATAAGATAATGTCACCTGATACATAAAAGGCCAGCTGCCTAGGTAATAAGAGATGCTCGCTGATTGCATTAGCAAACACTGTTTCATTTCAGTCCAAAAGCACAAACTCAATCGCAGTGGATTTATTATTACAGGCAAAGCATGAATAAGTCGATATAATAAGGGATTAGACCCGATGATTTTTCAAAAAGACTTTAAGTGCTTACGATTTCCTGACATATCATAATTGAAATAGGATTTACATGAATCATGCAGATTTTAAAAGAATCTTGGGAATTATAAAAAAAAGACAGACAACAAAGGGGTTACATAAAACATTTTTGTTGTCAAAAATGTATAGTGATGAATAAAAAAAAAAAGTTTCAGCAGATGAACGTATTGAAAATATCTTATTATTATGCAAAAGAATCACACTGAATGTGTTTCTGAAGTACACTCCTTGTTTGTCTTTCATATTCTTCATGTATTACCCATTTTCTTCCCTTAGACAGCTAAACCAATATAGCCATTTGCTTTGAATGGTGCTTATAGGGCAAAAGGTATTTGTGGTTCGAAAGACAAAGGCACTACACAGATACCTAGTGCAGATAATATCGACTGAAGAGGCCTTGAAATATCTGAAGTGTTGTGAGTAACACTGTGTAAGTGTGTCTGTAACCCACATGTATGTTTATATAGGTGCCACTGTCAATTAACATTCATTGGGAAAGGAAATTGTGTGACGTCAATGTCAGACATTTTCCAAGAGGTTTATTTTTTGCACAGTGGAGGTACTTGTACCTCTTGCACATCGTAGGATGTGTGTGTGTGTGTGTGTGTGAGTGTGCATCATGTAGGTGTAAAAGTGGGTGCTTATAAATGAGATATGACCTTGTCTGTTGAAAATAACAATATGTTCTCTCTTTTCTTTTTTCCTGTTTTTTTTCCTCTTCACCCTTAGACCTCTTAGTGATTTTTGCTTTTTATGTATAGAAATGCACTTTGTATTCGGCAGTTGTCCCAACCTCTCCAAAAACATTCATCTTCGCCCACATTTGTAAATATACACATTCAGGAAAAAAAAAAAAAAAAAAAGTTTTTCAGCAATGGTTTTCACTGTTAGTTTAGGTCTGGGTGCTGTTGACTGTGTTATGTCAACTTTTGTAGTTTATTATTTATTTATTAATAATACACCATGCCCACATGGTTTTTCAGATAGAAAATAATAATATCTTTAAATTGATCCATTCTGTAAAACACAAAAGAACAAATGTATTTTTGTCCATGCAGTGGAAGTCGATGATATCCAGAAGAAAGAGAGTCATACCGGATTAAAACGACACAATTGTGAGTACATTTGAACATTTTTAGATGATCTCTTAAAATAGCATCCACCAAGCCCTCTATTTTTTCCAAAATGATCTGTTGCATATAAAACAAGGAACTAAACACTGCAGGCAGCCTTGTGAATGAATTTCCAATACAGTCTGATGAAATACCCAGAGTAAGACCAATAAAAAGGCTAATCTTAAATCTGCTGAGAGTTATGGATTTGTTTCTGATAAAGAGATTAATGAGTGTGGGCTTGTCTTGTAATAAAGACAGAATCACATGCAATTCCTAGTACCGAAGAGAATAAGTTCGCTGATTGAATCCAAGTGAGAATGAGTACTGAGTAATGCACTGGCAAACGTAGCGCAGTACCCACACAATCAGTGATACGCAAGTCTACCCAGCACACATCAGTATAGGTTAAAGCAGTGCTCTTGGCATCCCATCCCATCCTTAGAAACCCTATTAGTATCGAACAAGTTTCAGCGCAAATATATGTGGGGGACAAAAGCATGATAAACAGAGCCTGTGGATGTCTGTGTGAAGATAAGAGTTCCTGACACCACTAATAACAAATCAGCAAACTAATCCAGCCTCAACTCATCATTATCCAGTCATCTGTTTCCTATAAGCCACAATTCCTGTGGGCTCTGATGAACCATTGAGAATCGGAAATTGATTGGGATTGGGAATCACTGGCATGGAAGGTGGGTTGCTAATTGTATACTATGGTAATTAATGTGGGAAAGCAAGGTTGCTAGGAGCCCTGTAACCGGAGGATTGCTAAAGGGACACTGTAAGAGAGATCTAATTACTGCAGATGACATGAGGGGATAATGACCGGTGGGTTAGCGATTTTACTGCGTGTGTGTGTATCAGAATGTAATGAATGGCTTTACAGTAGTGTTTTCAGAGTTCTCAAAGTCTCATGGTGTATATAATCGTGCTGTTAAACAAACTTCCTCTCAGGGTCAAAAAACATGAAGCAACTTTGTTTTGAAACATGGGCAGTGCTTAATGATGGGTTCAGCAAGTTTCATGTGTCCATGAAAAAACTTCTCAGAGGAATTATCACCAAATGGATCATATTCTTAAATTTAGTCAAAAATATCAATCAATCATATAATGATAATCAGTGATAACTCATTTAATAAAATCATAAAATAAATTATTTATGAATGAATTATAATTAAAAAATATAATTAATTATAATTAAATAATTATAATTAATTATAAATAAATATTTTTAAATAATATAAATTGTTGAATGGAAACAAATGTTTAACATTTTTTGATTAAAGTAAAATAAATGAAAGAAAAAAATTAATAAAATTAATATTAATAATACATTTAGACTTAACATACTCATCAGATACCATTTTTTGATTTAAAAATAAAATAATATTAATGAATTAATATAAAATAAATGTAGAATTAATATACAAATCATACACAATGTATGATTAAAATATTAATAAATCAATATTAATAAATTAATAAATATAGAATTTAAAAAAAATGGGGGGGGGGGGGGATGTAGAATTAACATCGTTCATATACATTTTTGATGGAACTGTTACAAATGCAAATTGGTCAAAAATAACAATTACAACCATGGTGATTAATTTAGTAAAAATTAACCATTTATATTAATATTAATAAAATTTATAAATGTTAATATTATAAATAATAGCATACATATTAATAATTAAATATTAATATTAATAAATATATTACTACTAATTAATTAAGAAATTGTAACAAATGGAAATTTGGTCAAAAATATAAAATAATCATGAAATAATTATGAAAATTATTAAAAATAAAATATTTCATTTTAATCCAACACAATACAATAAAATAACAGTATAATAAATCAAATCAAATAAAAAAAACATGAACAAAAACCGAATGTATACCAATCAGTGCATCTATGAAGCATATTCACTATAATTGTTCAGGCAAGCCTTGTGACGTATACGTTTATAAACTTGTACTGTCCTGTGAGAGCCTATATATATATATATATATATATATATATATATATACAGGGCTTGACATTAACTTTTTTGCTCACTGGCCACTGTGGCTAATGGTTTTCCAAATTTACTAGCCACTCAGCATTTTCACTGGCCACAATTTTGTTGTTGGGAAATTACATTTTATATGACTTAATACTGCATACAAAAAAATTGTTTAAATTTATTTCCAGGTCATTTTTTACCTATTTAAAGGGAATTTTTCCCTAACTGTATTAAATGCATGCATCATCTTTCATATCAAATTCTTACATTTTATTAATAATTTCACTTAATATAATAAAGACAATATAGGGCTGTTACCAATCATATGAAATCAGTATGTACAAAACCGATCTTTCCACTGCAGAAGAAACAGAAGTGACTGGAGCAGATGCATTTACACAGACAGTTCAATGTAGCTGAAATAAAGCACGAATGCATTTACACTGCATGCAAAATTATAACAGCATAAATAATGTTGTGAGCTCGGTATTTTAAAATATATACATTTTTTTAAATATACAAATATGAAATGTTGGAAGAAATGCAAAGATAGGATACTATGAAAGTAAACCGCCAGTAGGTGGCAGCAAGTGACTATCTTAATTAATGAGTCATTGAAGCATGCCTTCAAATGATTCGTTCAGACAGTTGAATTATTCAAGAATGAAGCAAGTGCCTGCACTTATGAATGCACCACTGAATCATTGAGTCAAATGATAAAAAATTCAAAAACGCGAATCATTCATTAACAAAACACCGCAGTGTGTTGCTCAGACATGAGCGACTGTTCTGCTGTGATCTTTGTTTGGAACTATCATCATTAACCAAATGGAGCAAAAACAGTCAAGGCTGACAATATATCCTTTCAATAAATTCAAATTCAAATATTGAACTAAAATGTATATTAATTACTCGTCTTAACTCTAGTATAAAATGTCAAATTTGTAATCGTGGTTTTCAGGGAACTTCACTCTCTTCGTGTCATGTTGCTTATATAAGCTGTATGTTATAAATATTAAACGAAGTTACATTTTTATGTTTCTTCTGTGTGCAGTTGCGTTCATTTGTTTTGATTTCTCCAGAGATTCAACTGGCGCGACCTTCTTGTTACTGATGATCCATTATCAGTCGCCGCTTAACGTTACACCGAATGTAATAAAATCAGAACCATTCTCTCCGAAATTTCGGTGCAATTAGATGTTTTATTCAGATTAGTTGTCCAGTCTTTAAAGTAAAATTATCTTCTTTCACTTGCCCCTTCAAAAAAATCTATTTGTCCCGGACAAGCATTAATGTCGAGCTCTGTTACTGTATGTAAAATTCAACCCGCCAGAATGACTATAGGAGTGACGTGTTACCCGCCACAGCTGAAATCCACCCGGCGGGTGTTAATGTCAAGCCCTGTATATATATATATATATATATATATATATATATATATATATATATATATGTATATATGCTACACACACTGTTGTTTATGACTGAAAGGACACATTAGGCCTCATTCATGAAACCCACAAACAAAACAAATTTCTGTGTAAATCGGCCGTAAAAATTTATATAAAATGAATGCAACTTACAAATGAATGAGTGCAAAGTAATTTTTTATTAATTTTGTTTGTGTTTCATGAATAAGTGCAACTAAGTTGTGAACAACAGAGTATGTGTAGCCTATACAGATGCATCTCAATAAATTAGAATGTCATGGAAAAGTTCATTTATTTCAGTAATTCAACTCAAATTGTGAAACTCGTGTATTAAATAAATTCAATGCACACAGACTGAAGTAGTTTAAGTCTTTGGTTCTTTTAATTGTGATGATTTTGGGTCACATTTAACAAAAACCCACCAATTCACTATCTCAACAAATTAGAATACTTCATAAAACCAATAAAAAAAAACAAAAACATTTTTAGTGAATTGTTGGCCTTCTGGAAAGTATGTTCATTTACTGTATATGTACTCAATACTTGGTAGGAGCTCCTTTTGCTTTAATTACTGCCTCAATTCGGCGTGGCATGGAGGTGATCAGTCTGTGGCACTGCTGAGGTGGTATGGAAGCCCAGGTTTCTTTGACAGTGGCCTTCAGCTCATCTGCATTTTTTGGTCTCTTGTTTCTCATTTTCCTCTTGACAATACCCCATAGATTCTCTATGGGGTTCAGGTCTGGTGAGTTTGCTGGCCAGTCAAGCACACCAACATCATGGTCATTTAACCAACTTTTGGTGCTTTTGGCAGTGTGGGCAGGTGCCAAATCCTGCTGGAAAATGAAATCAGCATCTTTAAAAAGCTGGTCAGCAGAAGGAAGCATGAAGTGCTCCAAAATTTCTTGGTAAACGGGTGCAGTGACTTTGGTTTTCAAAAAACACAATGGACCAACACCAGCAGATGACATTGCACCCCAAATCATCACAGACTGTGGAAACTTAACACTGGACTTCAAGCAACTTGGGCTATGAGCTTCTCCACCCTTCCTCCAGACTCTAGGACCTTGGTTTCCAAATGAAATACAAAACTTGCTCTCATTTGAAAAGAGGACTTTGGACCACTGGGCAACAGTCCAGTTCTTCTTCTTCTTAGCCCAGGAAAGATCCCTCTGACGTTGTCTGTGGTTCAGGAGTGGCTTAACAAGAGGAATATGACAACTGTAGCCAAATTCCTTGACACGTCTGTGTGTGGTGGCTCTTGATGCCTTGACTCCAGCCTCAGTCCATTCCTTGTGAAGTTCACCCAAATTCTTGAATCGATTTTGCTTGACAATCCTCATAAGGCTGCGGTTCTCTCGGTTGGTTGTGCATCTTTTTCTTCCACACTTTTTCCTTCCACTCAACTTTCTGTTAACATGCTTGGATACAGCACTCTGTGAACAGCCAGCTTCTTTGGCAATGAATGTTTGTGGCTTACCCTCCTTGTGAAGGGTGTCAATGATTGTCTTCTGGAGAACTGTCAGATCTTCCCCATGATTGTGTAGCCTAGTGAACCAAACTGAGAGACCATTTTGAATGCTCAGGAAACCTTTGCAGGTGTTTTGAGTTGATTAGTTGATTGGCATGTCACCATATTCTAATTTGTTGAGATAGAGAATTGGTGGGTTTTTGTTAAATGTGAGCCAAAATCATCACAATTAAAAGAACCAAAGACTTAAACTGCTTCAGTCTGTGTGCACTGAATTTATTTAAATACAAGAGTTTCACAATTTGAGTTGAATTACTGAAATAAATTAACTTTCCCACGACATTCTAATTTATTGAGATGCACCTGTGTGTACTGTTGGTTTTTTTCCTTGGCTCACACTTGACAGTTTACGTCAAAAGGCCTGACTGATCGATTCCATTGGAAATGATGAAAAAAATCCCCTTTATCCCCTTTTAAACCCCTTTGTATCTGATGACTAAACCCATTCACATCCATAATTTTTAATACCTCCTTATCTTTTCTCTTGCCTGTTTGATGTATTCATTAAACAGAAACACAGTCACAACAGTCACAGTCACAAGATGCTATTGCAAATTAGCAGGACGTCTGTAGTGGCTGCAAATCCTGGTCTTTAATAGGGGCCTTGTGGAAAAATATCTTTGATGCATAGATTTCAGTGGCAAAAAAACAAGAGATGTGCGTGGAATTTGATTAAGTATGCACACAATTGATTCTCCTTGGGTGATTTCACAACATAAAGGCATTGGAGATTTTCCATTTGTGCATTTTATATAATCTTGGCCTACTCCTGTCAGGTCATCTTCATGTACAACTGCTTCCCTATCAATTTTTTGACATTTCTTTTGAAGGATTAATGGTTATAGTCTTGAAAAAACAAGCTCACATAAATATCTGGACAAGACATGTTTTGCAACCCCCCCTAAAAGCTCATCTCTGCAATGTCATGTTGTCCTGTGGGCAGATTTCGTTTTTTAAAATAGCTTTGATTTGTGAACAAAGTGCATTTGTAAGCGCTTGCAAAGAGCTTTACACATGAACTAAAATACCTTCAGAAGTCTGTTTCACTGTGGGTTTTGTACATAGAGACTTCACAGATCTGAACTTCACGGGTAGCCTACTTTATCAAACTTTATCTCATAAATTGATTACATTTCCCCCTCCCCCTCGCAGCTATTTACTTCCCTCTTACATCTTCTATGATCCCGCTGATCATCTTCAAGCTCTGATTAAAACACTGGTGTGTTCATGTGAATGCAGAGGTTGAAGGGTGACCTTTTGGTCATATATCATAAGCTGTGCAACACTTGACAATCAGCCATCCATGAGAGGCAGTGTAAAGAAATAGCCTTGCCTTTCTGTCATGCTGTCATACTGATTGCTAATGTATGCATGCCAGTGATATCACACTCAGCATATGATAAAGACAACTTTCAGCTGAGGTTTTATCAGGCATGATAGGAGTCTCTGTTTACTTTTAAGTTTTTATCTTGCATTCTGGCAGCATAACACTTTATAGTCTAGTGCATGTGTGAATCTATATTAGGTTTTATTATAACAGTATAGAAGAGTATTGATGTAGAAGTATACTGTATGAATAGATATGCACTGTAAAAAAAATGAAAATTTTAAAATAACAGAAAAAAAAAAAACCCACAGAAAAAGTTGTGGCAGCCCCTTACATTATCCATTAATTTTACAGACATTTCCGCTAACTCTAAAACACAAGGCAATGCAGTGTAAAATTAAAATAAATAAATTAAAAATAAAATAATTGAAAAATTCCTTCAAATTATACAGTATTGTGCCCTATTTTTATTTTTTTTTTTTTACAGATTTTACACCAAGATGTTTTTCAATAATAATAATAATAATAATAATAAATTATCTTTAAAAAATAGTATTTAGAATTAAAAGTAAACCATGAAAAACATTGAAGTAAACCATTTGGACTATAGAAACTTCATAGTTATGTAGTAATTTTAGTAAGTTTGTAAAAACATAATTGATTAGAATTCATTTAATTAATAATTGTTTTACATATAAGTAAATAAAAATTAAATAAATGCATTAAATATATGCTAAATAATACTATGCATATATCAATTTTAATGTTCAGTATTAAATGAGCTTAATTTTAGAAAGAATATAAATGAAGAATGGAAAATAAAACTAGCAAAATTGTAATGCAAAGTTTAGCTAAAACAAGCCATCTAAATCTTTAAAAGTTGTAATTATGGCAATGAATGAGCATTTTGAGTTGACAAAACATCTGTGTGAATATCATGGAGAACAGATGATCTATCAGATAAACAGATGACAAATCCAGCAGATTTTAAACTAGCATTATCGCAAAATATGTGATCTTTCTTATCTTGATGATGTACAGGTGCATCTCAATAAATTAGAATGTTGTGGAAAAGTTCATTTATTTCAGTAATTCCACTCAAATTGTGAAACTCGTGTATTAAATAAATTCAGTGCACACAGACTGAAGTAGTTTAAGTCTTTGGTTCTTTTAATTGTGATGATTTTGGCTCATTCACAATCAATTCACAATCTCAACAAATTAGAATACTTCATAAGACCAATAAAAAAAAAAAAATAATAAAAAAAACATTTTTAGTGAATTGTTGGCCTTCTGGAAAGTATGTTCATTTACTGTATATGTACTCAATACTTGGTAGGGGCTCCTTTTGCTTTAATTACTGCCTCAATTCGGCGTGGCATGGAGGTGATCAGTTTGTGGCACTGCTGAGGTGGTATGGAAGCCCAGGTTTCTTTGACAGTGGCCTTCAGCTCATCTGCATTTTTTGGTCTCTTGTTTCTCATTTTCCTCTTGACAACACCCCATAGATTCTCTATGGGGTTCAGGTCTGGTGAGTTTGCTGGCCAGTCAAGCACACCAACACCATGGTCATTTAACCAACTTTTGGTGCTTTTGGCAGTGTGGGCAGGTGCCAAGTCCTGCTGGAAAATGAAATCAGCATCTTTAAAAAGCTGGTCAGCAGAAGGAAGCATGAAGTGCTCCAAAATTTCTTGGTAAATGGGTGCAGTGACTTTGGTTTTCAAAAAACACAATGCACCAACACCAGCAGATGACATTGCACCCCAAATCATCACAGACTGTGTAAACTTAACACTGGACTTCAAGCAACTTGGGCTATGAGCTTCTCCACCCTTCCTCTAGACTCTAGGACCTTGGTTTCCAAACGAAATACAAAACTTGCTCTCATCTGAAAAGAGGACTTTGGACCACTGGGCAACAGTCCAGTTCTTCTTCTCCTTAGCCCAGGTAAGACGCCTCTGATGTTGTCTGTGGTTCAGGAGTGGCTTAACAAGAGGAATACGACAACTGTAGCCAAATTCCTTGACACGTCTGTGTGTGGGGGCTCTTGATGCCTTGACTCCAGCCTCAGTCCATTCCTTGTGAAGTTCACCCAAATTCTTGAATTGATTTTGCTTGACAGTCTTCATAAGGCCGCGGTTCTCTCGGTTGGTTGTGCATCTTTTTCTTCCACACTTTTTCCTTCCACTCAACTTTCTGTTAACATGCTTGGATACAGCACTCTGTGAACAGCCAGCTTCTTTGGCAATGAATGTTTGTGGCTTACCCTCCTTGTGAAGGGTGTCAGTGATTGTCTTCTGGACAACTGTCAGATCAGCAGTCTTCCCCATGATTGTGTAGCCTAGTGAACCAAACTGAGAGACCATTTTGAAGGCTCAGGAAACCTTTACAGGTGTTTTGAGTTGATTAGCTGATTGGCATGTCACCATATTCTAATTTGCTGAGATAGTGAATTGGTGGGTTTTTGTTAAATGTGAGCCAAAATCATCACAATTAAAAGAACCAAAGACTTAAACTACTTCAGTCTGTGTGCATTGAATTTATTTAATACACGAGTTTCACAATTTGAGTTGAATTACTGAAATAAATGAACTTTTCCATGACGTTCTAATTTATTGAGATGCACCTGTATAATCATTCATTATCATCACTTGAATTAAGGGTGTGCTGTACGTGAATTATATATGAATCTGTGCCAGAATAATTATGCAGAAAGCTATGCATATTTCCATAGAATCGAAATGCCCATCATTCACCTAATTGTGCACGTTCTTCACCCATGCAGTTCAATTATTCTTTTGTGCTTATGATAAAAGAGTTTCTGAATAAATATCTTTCCGCTACAAATATAGCCATTTAAATCCATTTCATAGATTTCACAATCAGCACAGAAAATTAAAAAGCATGGATTGGCATGAGTCTTCATGGGACATGAATAGAGAAATATTTCTTTAAATGAATAAATTTAATTTTAATTTATGCATAATGTGTTTAATGTATTCCCCCACAGCTGAGCTAACACACAGTAGAGTGGCCAAAAATTTGTTTAAATATTTAAGTCGGCAAAGTGAATATACATGAATTTCCAAGCACACTGCATATTACAGACTAGCCAGATGCACAATAATTCATAATTTATCATTTGCATTGGTAACTTTTTTGCTTTAGAAAAGTGCTGATATTCCTTCTCGACTAATATGCGCTAAATCTTTTTGGTTAAGCTCATAAACTATTTTGCCTTTCTTGCATGTGCATCTTCGGACATATAGTCACACATATGAGAATATCTATGATCAAGCACCAAAAGTCAGATCTCAGATGTGATTTATACATTTAAAAAAAAAAAAAATATGGAGTTTGAGTCGACACCAACTGGGAGTAAATTTTTGATCATCTGAGGAGTCCAAGTTCAAGAGTTCATGAGTTCTAGAGTTCATCAGCTGCACATGGAGGGCCAGTCATTCAGAAGGGAATCTTGACCTCTGATGGTACAAAGGCATGACAGGAAGAATGCGTCAAGAGTGGGAGAGAGAGACAGAGGGAAAAGGGATAAAACAAATGAAAAGGATTACAAATCATCAGGGCAGACAATTAAAGGAATTCAGACAGCAGCACTCAAAAGTGTGAGCTGAAAATCAGGATATTTAGATGAAGGAGGTCACCAGGCTTAAGGTGTTTACTGTGATTCACATCAGATGGAAGGAAACTTTGCAAATCTGATGCAAGCAACATTGTGTAAGGAGGGGCTGGAAACAAATCAGCTATGGTATGGATCTCAAGCAATGCTTCAACAGTTTTGCAGTCAGTAAGATTATTTTATTTTATTTTATTTTATTTATTCATTTATTTATTTTATTTATATTTAGTTAGTTAGTTAGTTAGTGGCTGGAAAGAAATTAATACCTTTAATTCAGCAAGGATGCATTCAATTGATCAAAAGTGATAGTACAGTGATAATGTTTTTTTTTTTCTTCAAATAAACGCTGTTCTTTTCAACTTTCAAAGAATCTTGAAAAAAATATATATCATAGTTTCCACAATAAATTTAAGCAGCACAACTGTTTTCAAGACTTTTATTTTATTTTATTTATTTGAGACTTCTTTCAAAATTTTACTGACCCCAAACCTTTAAACTGTGGTATATTTAGGGAATCAAAAAACAGTTCTTATTCATACTGCTTCAGATAAAAATAATATGTAACTTTTGGCTTTGTTCATTTTTTCAGAATCATGCTGTGGAATCAGAATCAGAACAGTTTAATTCACATTTATTAAATGAAAACAAACTAGAACACTAGGAAGACACAGGAGCACCAAAAACTACGAGTCCTAAAAACAGAAAAACACAAACAAAACATGAAACTGGGATTAATCCCAATAATGTTATTGTTTGATATGATAGAAAAAAAGAGTAAAATGAAAACAGGATTTAATTATCCATAATAAACCAAGGGCCAGAGAATGTGTAGAAGTTTGTAAATGACATTCAAAATATGTTTTCTATGCAATGCAGTCTAGTCATGGGATATATGACCTGTTTGGGGAGAATCTGGAATGTCAAAACAAACAAAGTTATCATGTCAAATGGCTCCAACCAGGGCAGACGCTAGAAATTACCGGCTTAAGACAAAAAATTTATGGATGGGTGGCAGTGTAAGGACACTGTTAATGGCTGCCGTCTTGTCTTAGGGCACGAGACATTCCCAGGTGATGACCCAGGCTCACTAAACTACACACAAAATAACAGACACAACATTCCTCACCTCAGCTCCTCTGAAGAAGCCACTGATTCATAGGTTTAATCTATAGATTCTAGTAACGGCTGCAATTAAGGTTGACTTGCTGGATGGCATCACATGCTTTCCTTGGTGTCTTCTTTATGTAGAAAGATTAAAACTTAATTGAGAAAAGAGCCTGTGGTCAAAGATACAACCTCATAAAAGTAATTTCAAACCTCTATTCTTTGTGTACAATCTTTAATATCAGCACACACACTTCAATCTCATCAATGACAACATATAGCCACCACTGTAATAAAAGAATTTCATGAGCTCTGTGGATGCGAATCTTACATGTACTTGACTGAAACATCAACTGTCCAGCCGACAAGGTTCAAATGTTATGGAAAGCGGAAGATTTGGCTGAAACAGGTCTTGTGATGGGCTCTATAAAACAAGGAGGGGTTGATAATCCTCTAATACAATCAGCCCAGCAGCAGACATGTGAGTCCTATCTACTGCAGGCACAAACATTAAACACTGAAACAAAACAAGAGATAAAAATATTTCTCTTCATTCCCGGAGAGTGAGAGAGATAGAGCGTGATATCAGGAGTTTAAGAAGAGCATCTATAAAAGTCTGAGCTGTGACATTAATTATCTGAAAAAGAGCAAGAAATGAGCAGATCACACTGTAAAAAAAAAAAAAAAAAAACCCAATTAACTTAAGGCAACCATGCAGCTGCAAAGCATTCTTGAAGTAATTAAGTTATTGTGCCATGGTCTGTTAAAAACTGGTTCAAAATGACCATTTTAAGTTAAATAAACCTCCCTCGGCAAGTACAACTGAGTAGAGATGTTGTTGTAAATAGGAAACTGAATGATCTAAGACTCATTCACTCAATGGATTAGTTCACTTCCAAAGTAAAAATTTCCTGCTAATTTACTCACCCCCATGTCATCCAAGATGTTCATGTCTTTCTTTCTTCAGTCGAAAATAAATTTTCGACTGTTTCGACTGTTTTGTTTGGATTCAGGAAATGTAATAAAATAAATTATATTCCCCATCCTCTCAGGATACCTGGAATCAGTGTTACAAGTACCACAGGCACATCGTTTTTTCATTTTTGAAGCATAAACCCCATAAAACCGATGCAAGCTTTGGATTTTCCAATGTTTCTCTATGGTGCTGAAACCTAAAGATGTCCGAGTTCCGCTCCCCGTGCAACTGATACTCGACTGCCATTGGCTCATCTGCGTCCGAGGGGAGGGGCTTACCGATAGGGCAATTGAACGTGTTACTTGCAGTTTATTTGAAATTATTTGTGAACTTCACTAGCAATTTCTGAGTGCACCCCTGAAGTCCAGTAAATTCAAGACTACTTAGCACAGTGGTTTTCAGAACTAAAAAACCTGAGGTACAGTTACAGTACATCATAATATTTAAGTTAATTAACTAACCAAGCATGGTAATTGTACTTAACTTGAAACATTGAGTAAGCCAACTCATACAATTTGACTTTGGTAGTTGAAGGAATTTACTCAACACAATCTCAAGAGAAAACCTAACTATTGTATGAGGTGCTGTTTTTTTTTTGTATGAATTTGATACAATTTGCAAAAAGCATAAAATAGTTGTAAATCACAATGAAAGTGTACTGAATTTATCTTTAAATGAATTTAGCTTTACATACCAACTGACAGTGATTATTTACAGGGATTGTTAGTTTTCTGTCTAGTTTATGTTGAAATACTTTCTCCTTTTCCAGTTTAACATGCAGACACAACTATTAACCATTTATTGTTTTAAAAAAAAAGTTCAACACTGTGGCTCTGTGATGTATCAAAACATTACTCTGCTTCATCCTGACCAGCCTGGCATGGCAACAGCTCAACCAATGGGGTGACCAATGACAGGCAGGGAGCGTGTTGTTAGGAAACCTGTTCAAAAACAATCATTATTTGCTTTAGTAAAACAGAAATTACACACTTCATCTTTAAAGACTGCAGTATAAGGCAGAGTTCTGTCATCATTACAGGTAATTAAGGAGCCTGGTGACGAGTAACATTAATCATGCACCACTGTTGTGAGACTAATAACATCATTTTTTATAAACTACATATATGAACTCATATAAAATTCATGAGTTTAGAATAAAGCTTTACCTAAATGCTTAACGTCACAGTGGAATGAATGCATGAGAAGCCAAACTCACTTCTTTTCTTGAACGAATGCTTTCAGGTGTAAAATAGATCAAATTCTCTGGAGAGCCGCATATTGATGAGAAGCAGAGCAGGGAGTGAGAGAGAGAATAAGAAGCACAGAGACAAAATCACTGCTGCACTTTTATGTGCTCATTAATGTAGCTTTTCAAGGTTGGTCAAATGTCTTGATTGATTTTTGTGGACCATACAAACAGATATCTTAACTTGGATCATATCTCAATGAATCAAACACATATTTTAACAGACCAATGTACTGTATATACTCTACCAACTGCTATACTTTGTGAAACGTGAGCCGCAAACAGAAAAGGCCAGTGAAAGTACAACACAGCCAACACGTCCAAAACAATTAAGAGAAGTGTCTGAACATAACGGCATCACACATTTCTAATGTTTCGCTCCAGAGGTGAAGCGAATGCATCACAGCCGTACACAATCATTTAGTCAAAACTGCTCACCAACAACACTGACATGCATTCAAGCCCTTTCACGGCCTTCATCTAGTTAAACCACAGCAGTTAATGTACTGTGAAGGTGTAAACATGTGAGGCAAATGGAAAGTAAACACTGGTGGTAAGCCAAACTCGACAATTTTATCCATTGGAGGAACATTATCTTCTGTTTTTACCCTGCTGAAAATAATTTCCATGCCAGTTTGGTGCTGGGCAAACATAGCAAAACATATCTAGTGAAGCTAATTGACCAGTCTGGTAGTTTTAATGTAGCTCCACAATTATCTGAGCTATAGATTAATAAAAGAATTTTAATAATATATCTAAAAATTGTCACTTGTTTTTCTATGGTTTTCATGAAATTTGAGAAGGAAACAAAGTGATGCTCTGAAACATATCTTGGAAGTTCAGTATCCTCTCCCAATCAATGATATTTTAGTAATATTTATATACTGTATTTGCATGAACTGTGCTGGGAGGAACGACGGAGACGTGGATAAGTGATAGAGTCTTTAATGAATCCAAAACACAGGGGTAAATCCAACTCAGGAACAGGAACAGACACACGAACACAACATAGTAGACCCGACAAACGAGGAACGCACAGACTGGAACTTAAATACATGACTTAACGAGGTAATGGGAGAAACAGGTGAGCAGAATAACTAATTAGACAAGGGAGAAACTAGGTCACAGGGAGGACATGGGGAGGAAAACAAACAAAACATTCCATGGGCATGACAGTATTATTTTTAGTATTTTGAGCCAGCATTTAATTTTATATTTTTCAGTTTTCATTTTACTTTTAAAGTTTTATTTTTTAACTTTATTTTTATTCAATTTTAGTTTTAGCTTCAACTTAAACTTATTTTATTTCAGTTAGTTGCCAAAGAAACATTTCTAATTTTCATTCACTTTTTAAGTTGTAGTTGAATTATTTTTTTTTTATTTTTTATTTTTACCTAATATTTATATTTAATTTTATTTTTGGCTTTATTTCAATTATTAAAGGTTTTTAGTATTTTTTTTTTTTTTTTTTGTTAACCATAACACCACTTTATGAAAGAGCAACTCCTAAGCAAAAAACAATAAATAAAATAATAAATAATTAAACAAAAATGGTTTATTTTTTAAAAATCTAACATTAAATCAACTTTAACCAAAGCTGAAGTTAGGAAACTTCAGCTTAATTCCAGAAAGTTCAGTTTAATTCAGTGTTTTATTGTCTCCATTTCATTCCACATTAAATGTATTATTTAAAAATATATATTTGATTATTATTATTATTATTATTATTATTATTATTATTATTGTTATTGTTATTGTTATTATTATTTGTAAATACATTAACATTTTATTATTGACCAGACTTGAAAAACTTAATTTAATACAATGAGGGATGATGGGTCCCTTAAGCTCTCTATCCATCAAGGGCTTCATGGTTTGAAATTTTTTTTAAGACCCCTCTATATCCATTTAATTTTCAAAACAATTTATCAGTGAATATCAGCCATAAGCAAAACTATAAAGTATTGTGTATATCGAGGGGTGAGAACCAGAAGGGCTTAAGTGACATTTCACCAACTTTACAGGAGAGTCAAAACAAAAATTCTACCATAGTTTGATCTGACTTTGTGTACTGATTTCAATTGTTTATAATACAAATTTGTACACTCATGGATGACAGTAGTTTTGCCAGTAGAAAGAGCTCATTAAGAGCTTTCATTTGATGTATATCTCCATTTCACCAAAAGTGTCACGCCCTTCTGGTTCTTACCCCTTGATATGCATTCAGTGAGTCACTAGAAATCTTATTTATAAATCCTATTTATGGAGTGAATTGAATCCGGTTAGAAGACAACTGTTTTTATATCCGGCTGAAAAACACCATAGCTGCCATGCTGAGATAATGACTGAAATTAATGCAACACTGCTATTAATACCCAGGGTTTCCTGCTTTGATCTTCACTAAAAGAGTTGCAGCACTGATAGAATCAGCTACTAATATATAGTGCTTAACATGCTAGGACTCCCACAGCCCCTTTAGAGCCTGAAAGACATAATGAAGAGCATCTTGGGGAAAAAAGTTGTTTTGTCTACAGCGTTTTTGAATAGTGCTGACTGGACAGAAAGAAATTGAGCCATGTTTCATTGCTGAATATCCTAAACATGCGATAAAGCTAATCTGTACCCCGAGAGAGAAAACTGTGGAGTTTGCAGTTCTATTCCTCAGGGATGGAGCTTCTCCCCAGCTTCCTGTGACAGCACTTCTGATCATAAAGCTGTTAATTATCTGCCATTAGCCAAAACTGGATAGAAAGGGGCATGATGAATATGCTTGGGAACAGGAGAGTTCCGCTTTTGTAGGAACACCCACAATGCCTCTGTACAACAGATTGTTCATTACAGCATTAAACCTGGAGGCATGAAAAAGACAGATGATTGGAACAATAATGTTGTGGGCTATGAATAGTTGATATAGAGACAAAGAACAACAGAAATTCCCATCAAGACCAGTGACATGAAATAAAAAGTAGTGTTTCTGTGGGCAATTTTATCATTAAATTGTTTAATGAACTTGATTTACATCTTAAATGTAACTCTCGTTTAATTTTATTTCATCTGCTAACAATATTTTATAGTCAATATACACGATTTACAGAAGAATTATTATTATTATTTTTTTTGTAATTTAATTTTTGCAGTCATGAACGCATCATTTACAAAACGTCAAATCACCATTCATTCTGTGGATGGAAATGACATTTTCAAATAAAATGTCTGACTGCTTCAATGGCTTTAGAACTTCATTTACCTGAAAGGGATAGTTCACCCAAAAATGAAAAATACCCCATGATTTATTCACCCTCTAGCCATCCTAGGTGTATATGACTTTCTTCTTTCAGACGAATACAATCTGAGTTATATTAAAAAATGTCTTGGTTCTTCCAAGCTTTGTAATGGCAGTGAATGGGGTTCGAGATTTTGAAGCCCAAAAAAGTGCATCCATCCATCATAAAAAGTGCTCCACATGGCTCCGGGTGGTTAATAAAGGTCTTCTGAAGTGATATTCTTTATTTCACTCGCATCTTAATTTTAAAAATATCATAATATTTTATAATGGATATTTATTGCTGAATATTGAAAGTCTAGGTCCGGAACAATGGTAAAACAATAAAAAGCATTTCAAAAATTACAAAAATAAAGGTCAAGTTCTAGTGTTTTATGTGAACATGTTTAAACAACAACAACAAAAAAAAATGTCGTAATGAAAATCATACATATACAGTACAGGTCTGTGATAGAGATTCCCAGTCACCAAGTCTAAGACACTTAAATACCAGGCATCAATAATTCATTGCATGCAATCCTCAGTCTAGTAGTTTAACAAACACAACAGGAGCCCAGTGCAGTAGTCTTTAGGACATGAGGCAAATCTTTGCCATCGTAAAGAAATAATATTCTCTTCACCACAACCTGCATAAGCAGGAGCCTATAGCAGAGAGACATTCATACCTGACATCCAGGCTCTCAACCAATCACTGCTGTTTACTTCAAGATTCCTGAGGACACCTTTTACAACCAGGCATTGTCTGCATCATCGAGCCAAAACATCAGATCTCAAGACTGCATTTAGCCCTTTGCTGATAGACATTTGGTAATGGTCTTTCCAGAGGTCTGGACAGTCTCCAGTCTTGCTTTGAATTGGTCTGAATGACAGTAGAGAAATACCCACGACAAGAGCTCAGCCTCTCAGCAGCAGTCAATAGTATGAAACGGATAAGTATCAGTCATTTTGGAATGGCATTATGTTGTTCAATTTATAATGATGAGTATTATTAAGTTTATAAAACTGGGATGGTCTGGGAAATATAAGCTGTTAAAAAAGCACAACAGCCCTTCCTTCTGAAATACTGTAGATTCTGGGAGGCTGAAGGTATTAGAGGGCAAATGAAAGCTTAGCTGGTAGTTTTCCATTATTACCTTTGATCAGCCAGTAATACCTAAAAGCAGCAGGGAATGCGGGGATCCTACCGTGTATGTTATATAAAAAACATCAAACCAAAATGGATCATGGCAAGGGGGCTTTAAATATTTCACCTGTACTGTGTCTGGAACTGAACCGTGTGCAGAACACGACTTAAAAATGTAAGAAATTAAATAAAATTGACCCAGTAACGGTTGACCCAGTAATGGTTGAGGGTAACTGTAACACTTAAAAAAAACACTATTCTGATATAATAAAAATGTATAAATAAATGTAATTGCTTTAATGCAAATTAATTTAATTAATGAATTTCACATTAAGATTTTTAGCTGTCAAGAATGAAGTTAATTGAGACATATAGATTCGATATTGTATTCTTGGTCAATTTTCAAGTAGAAACTTTAATGAAATAAAGTTCATTACATATTCTAAAGATGTTATTTCAACATTCATTTAAAAAAAAAAACTTATTTCATAACTTGTTTTACAATGACTTTGAATTTTGTATGGATCAACATCTGGGATTAAAACGTATATATATATACAGGCTATATATGATCAATATATATACATACACACACAGCAAAATGTAATAATATCCATAATAGTAATAATAGGAAGAAGAAGAAGAAGAAGAAGAAGAAGAAGAAGAAGAACTTTTGTAACTTTTATTGTTTCACAAAGTGAAACAATAACTTTTGGTTTTCTCAGGATAACTTTACTAATCATCATAAATTGTTTGTGAATGAAGAATTATACAGCGTTACAATTGACTTGTTACAGTTGCCCCGATCGCCCCTCTTATTTCACCAGCAGCGAGATATTGGCTGTGTCATTATTTCTCAAACGCATTAAATGAAGCAGGACCAGGGAGAAAAATGCAATAAATACCCATGATGCAATAAATTCTGAATAACCCAGTTTTGCAGAAATTCTGCAGCTCAGTTTCATCCCTATGCCGAACATGTGAGAACAATCCCAATCAAAGGAGACAGAAAGAGAAGGAGAGAGTGAAGGAGATGAAAACGAGTGCAGACAACCATAAAGACCCTGACTCTTTAGACAAGAGGGGGAAAGTGAAAAAAACAAAAAAAAAAAACAAGGACTTTTGATGCTATATAACATCAAAACCTACCACATATAAATTAACACAAAGAGAGAAAAAAATGCGACGAAGGATGGGAAGGTGTAAGAATGAGAAAATGGCACATTGTAACAGATCCAGAAAAATCTGTTGTGGTTCAGTCCTGCAGGAAGCATGCGGTCGCACAGCAGAGTAAGCACTGTTTAAATTGGGGCTCAGCAAGCAGGATCAACCAGTCATCACACACAACAAGCTTAGACACGTACCACCAGCACCTCAACACATTCTGACACATCAGATCCTCTGACAGGTGATAAATGCAGCAGATGAGTAGACTCTATGCATTTCTGATCTGAATGGGCTTTGATATTCCTATCTCTATGTTAAAACTTCATTGATATATCAGGGACGGATCTTGCATGTTTACCCGAGAGATTTGTTGTGTTGCTGTTATTGTCACATAATTTAAATCAAATAGCTCAGAGTGTGAAATAGTCACTGATGGAAGAGGAGTACGGAGTATTGATTCTGCATCGATTCAGAGCTTTCTGATGGATATATGCTGATACAGAGAGTGCACATGCAACCTTTGATTCCCAGTGTTTGGTTAATGCTGCATATGCAAAACTGGAGATATTCGTGTGTTCAGTGTTTATGATCATTTATCACATAACTATCAGGGGGTTTATTTATAATATATCCATTCATTCATTCATTCATTCATTCATTCATTCATTCATTCATCCATTCTCCAACCTGTTTGTCCTATGCAGGGTTGCAGTGTTGCTGGACATGTTGCTGTCTATTCTAGTGTCACGGGACATAAAATAGACATGTAAACACCCTGAATGGATATGATCAAATTAGATATGAACAGATTTACACCAGCAAAAGGTTTAATAGCTTTAGTCCTTGCAAAGATTGGACTCTGTAAGATTTGTTAAAAATATTTTTGAAAGAAGTCTCTTATTCTCACCAAGGTTGCATTTATTTGATTAAAATTACAGTAATTTAAAATAACTGTTTTCTGTTTAAATATATTTTAAAATGTAATTTATTCCTGTGTCAAAGCTGAATTTTCAGCATCATTACTCCAGTCGTCAGTGTCATATGATCCTTATTATCAATGTTGTATTTTTGTGGAAACCGTGATACATTTTTTCAGGACTCTTTGAAGAATCTGATGTCTAATAAAACAGCATTTACATGAAATAGAAATCTTTTGTAACATTACAAATGACTTTACTGTCACTTTTCATCAATTTAATGCATGCCTGCAGAAGAAAAGTATTCATTTCTTTTAAAGCATAGAGGGAAAAAAAAAAAGTTTGATAGTTTGCTAGTTTACATTGATGTGAAACAAATAATGGTGTTTCAAACATTAAAAGGTAAGAAAGCTAATTATGAAGTCTGTCTCGTGATGGTTTATATCTTATTCAGAAATAGTTTCCAGGCAACAGGCAATAACATCTAAAGGGGATAAAGGGGAATAGTAGCATTTAGCATATGGACATTCAGTTCAGAAATGATACAATTTAATGAACTGGAGAGAGATGAGGCTATTTAAAGAGAAAAAAGAGAAACAAATGTAGGTTCACTTCAACTTATGAAATTAAAAAGTCACAATAAACTAATCCTTCATTAAACTAAATTGCATAAATGTATTCATAAACTTAATTAAAAACAGAGGTTGTTTGGCATCTGGTTCCATGAAGAACCATTAAAGGGGTCATGACATAGGTTTTTTATTATTATTATAATTTTAATATGTTCCTTGAGGTTCGTTACCTTATAATGTTAATAAAGTTTTTTTTTTGCAAATAAATAAATAAAATAAATAAGAGGAAAAATTACTATTTTCAACCCTCATTCTGACCCTCCGTCTAAAACAGTGGTTTTCAAACCCTGGGTCGCGACCTTAAAAACTAGGTTGCCAGGATGATTTAAGGAAAACGTATGTAACCAAGTTCAAGACTCAGGAAAGAAGCAACTAAATAACATAAACAACAAAACGAAAGTAACTGGCAGCCACCTCAGGCCAGAATCAAATGTGTATTTGTGCTTGCGCTCTGTTTTTGCAGCGTTGTACATTGTAGCAAATCAGAGACATATCTGTTGATTCCTATAACGCAATGGCCAATCAGAGGAGTTTTAGTGAGTCAGAATCCACTCATCGCTCAGAACGCGAGTGTTCTTGTTCAGTTCAGAGTTCTGGAAGCTCATGACGCGAATCCTCTGATTATAATGTACAAAGTGTAGGTGATGTAAACAAGAGATTAATTGTGCTGTGTTGACAGATTCATTGATTATAGCAGAATTAGAGATTGCGATAAACTGAAATGAGTGACAGCTTTTTAAGGAAGTGCACTTTGCGCACTTTCTTTGCTGTATATAGCCTATTCTCCATTCAGAATTTGAATAAAAGTTTAGTTTTTCATGGACCAATGTGGCGTACTTGCAACAAACTTTCGGAAGTGACCGGCATATTCTCTTGAAATCGCAATGACATTGTGATAATCATAACTATGGACTGGACAAAATATGATATGTCAGAATAGATGTGCATGAAGGCAAGCACCCTCACTAATTTCAGAAGCACCGACAGTTATTTGATTTTCGAACAGAGCATCCTTCCGGAGCTCTACGGTGGGACTCGAGATCGGTCTGTAGCGCTGTTGTCTTTCCTTCCTTCCTTCCTTCCTTCTTTCTTTATATACAGTGCCTTCCAAAAGTATTGGAACAGTAAAGACAAAATTGCTCTGTTGGCTGTGGAGTCAAGACATTTACAAATATGATTAAAAGATGAATATGAGACAAAACTACAGAATGCCACATTTTATTATTGAGTGATTCAACACATAGATGTTTTACCAGCTAAGAAGTTCAGCACTTTTAGAGTTTCATCCCTCTATCTGATGTGAGCATAAGTATTGGAACAGTTGCCTCACAGGTCTTTCTAAGTGATCGGCTGTGTCCTGTTGCATTCATTCTTCAGATATTAAAAGCAGGGAATGTGTCGTATCAGTTATATCCATTACTTCTGCATTCTGAATCTTGCATTCGATGATGACACACACAAACCAGGATGAAGATGAGGGAGCTGACTTTGAGAGAAAAGCAAGCAATTTGGATGCTAAAAGAAAAGAGGAAGTCAATTAGAGCTATAGCAGAAACAAAGGGCATGGAGAAATCAAGAGTTTGGAAAGCATCAATGACACCAGCAACCAACAACTACCTGATTGGCTGAGAAAACAACAGTAGTTGATGACAGACAAATCATAAAAGCTGTGAAAATGAACCCTAAAATACATGTCTGTAAAATCACCAACAACTTCCAGAAAGCTGGGGTGATGCTCTGACAATCTACTGTCCTCAGGAGACTTTGACACAGAATTACAGATGCTACACAGCAAGATGCAAACCTCTGACCAGCACCAAAAATAGAAAGGCAAGATTAGAGTTTGCAAAAAAGCACAAAGGTGAGCCAGAAGAGTTTTGGAACTGTGTTTATGGACCGATGAGACAAAGATGAACCTTTATCTAAGTGATGAGAAAGCAAAGATGTGGAGAAAAAAGGGAACTGCAAATGATACAACCTCATCTGTAAAGCTTGGTGGAGGTGGTGTCATGGCATGGGCATGTATGGCTGTCTCTAGATCAGGACCTCTCAATTTTAATGATGACTTAATGTATGATGACAGTAGCAGAATGAATTTGGAAGGGTACAAAACCATCTTGCCTACCAATATTCAAGAAAATGCCACCAGATTCATTGGGAAGTGCTTCATATTGCATCAGGACAATGACCCAAAACAGCCAGCCAGTTCAGTCAAGGAATTTATAAGGGCAAAGAAATGGAAAGTCTTAGATTGCCCAAGTCAATCTCCAGATTTAAATCCGATTGAACATGAATTTCACCAGCTGAAGAGGAGAGTAAAGGCAGAAACTCCCCAAAACAAGCAACAATTGGAATTGGCTGCATTAAAGGCTGGGAAAAGTATTTCAAAGGATGAGACCAAGAGTCTGGTGATGTCTATGGGTCACATACTCACTGCTGTGATTGTGCGCAAGGGATCGGCAACTAAATAATAGCTTTTAATCTTTTATATCTGCCTTATGTTCAACTGTCCCGATACTTATGCTCACATCAATGAGTGGGATGAACTCTAAAAGTGCTGTTCTTTTTATTTGGTAAAACATGTATGCGTTGAAATGGCTAATAATAAAATTTGACATTCTATAGTTTTGTCTCATATTCATCTTTTAATCATATTTGCAAATGTCTTGACTCCACAGCCAACAGAGCAATTTTGTCTTTACTGTTCCAATACTTTTGGAGGGCACTGTATGGGTCGCATCCATTTAAAAAGAAAAAAAAAAAAAAATAGGGTCACTCTGAAAAAAGTTTGAAAACCACTGGTCTAAAATAACCTGTTTTTAAGGGGCGGGTTCTTTAAGGCTTGTCAGGAAACATGCCATTGTTATGATTGGCTAACGTCACTGCATAGGAAACAGTATCAACACCCCCTGGCTATTGCATGTGAGTGTTTTGGCAGCATGATAAAAAAACAGTCATTTCCAGGCAAAGCATTATGAAATCATTTACTTACAGTTTGTAATGCAGCTACAGTCAGATCTAGTACTGCTTCATCTTTCAACAAATGTTTCTTTGTGAACTCTCCATGACACTGTGCCTTTTTACAAAACAAAATACTCCGAACAATCTTCTGACACAATCCGGGGTGCCATTAAAAATAAACTATCTACTTAGGAAACTTCTAAAATCTGTACAAAGATGCGAACGAGCTGTTTAAACCAAATGCGTCACAGCGAACGTTCATTCACTCCATTTGTCCTTTTGTCGATAGACTTAAGCACGTGTGTAAGAAAGTGAACACGCATCTGTATACTGTATCCAGTGTAGACAAGATAGCGGCAGTGATTGTAATTTCTATTTGCTTTTGACGCAACGCGACACTAGCATTCACCATAATCAAGTGTCAAGCCATTAAGCGGCTGAACACCAGTGGGCGGGGCCTATGGTAAGAAGATGACTATTTGTTGATGTCTTGCTCTGGAGGCAGTGTTTATGCAAATGTTTGTGCCTGGGTGATGTCACCTATCTCAGATCCACAACGAGCTGTTTTTGGAGCTTGATTAAATAAATGCTTTGTTTATAATGAGGAGGACATTTTAAGCTATGAAACTTGCAGGATGTTTTAATGCTACAAAGACCTCTTATATGCTAAAAGATAAAGGTAAATTTGATTTCTCATGTCATGACCCATTTAACATAGAATTTTCTATTTTACAAAAGGTCTTTTATAGTGGAAAAGGTTCTTTAGATTACTAAAATGTTCATCACACTGAGATAAAATCGCACTTTTAAGAACTGTTTAATGAAAGTTTCTTTGAGGAACCAAAAATTGTTCTTGTATGACATTACTGTGAAAACCTCTATTATTTTTAAGAGTGGCTTCAAATCCTCATTTTTCAAATAAAACATTTGTTATGAAACTACCCTAGAGAAAATTACATTTCTACATTCAGGTTAAAGAAAATATAACACATTTCAAACTAGATCCTCATATCCATTGTGTCTCATCTGCTATAGAGCAGTGGTGACTAATATTGGCGCATCTCTCTCTCTCAGCCAACATTGCATCTATTTTCCCAATGTCCCATCCCTCCCTCCTGCTCTCTTTTCCTTCTTCAGAGACGGATGATGGCATGGTGCCTTCTCTCTTCCTCTGCCAGCTGCATTTTACAGAGTGCCATGCTGACACCCTAAATGGGCACTGGCCTCGGAATAAACACACTTAATTATTGTATAAACCATCAGTTGCCAGTCTTCAATCACACGCATACACACAGACGGTTGTTTGTCATTGTTCACGGTGAGCTGGCTGCTTGCTTCCTGGGTCTTGAATTTAGATCATTTTGCAGCAGGGTAACACAGTCTATGTGCCATACTGAACCATAAATGTCATCCCCAATTTACAGTGTCTCACAGGGCAAAGCTGACTTGACCCTGCAGCAATTCATCCTCTAAACATCCCCATCAAAATAATTTATGCTTAAATTAAAGTTAGCTTACATCGCTGAACAAATACACTAATCATTCCACAGAGTCTGTTGACGTTGACTGGTTTGTGATATTTGCTTAAGTCACGTAATAATAATATAAAATATTTTCCATTTTAGTTACTGTTAACTTGCTTCTCTATGTTTGATATGTGAAAGTGATATGACAAGAATGGGCACATTTCCAAAAAGGTCCCAAAAAGACAATAAAGCCTTTATACTCTGCTCTAATAAAATATGTACTGTACTATATTGAACATATATATATATATATATATATATATATATATATATATATATATATATATATATATATTTGAATAGTCATTTTGAAGTCACGCAACAGTGAGCTAGTGACAGTGTTTTGAATAATATTCCTTTTAAAAGTAACGTTACACTGAAAAAATGGTAACATCTAAGTTCACTGGTTTTATTCAAGCCAAAAATATTTTTTAAAAATTTCACAGAATCCACCTAAAACATGAATTTCTATCAATGAGACAAAATTTTAGGGGTTAAATCAAGTAGAAATAGCTCTTTAAGGTAACAATTGCACGTCACCACTTTTTACAGCATAGCATTAAAATTTTACAATAAAAAGTAACTAGAAAATAATAAACATTAAAGGTGTAGTTCACCCAAAAAAATAATTTTGAAATTGAAACTCGTGTCATTTAAAACACATAAAACTTCCATTTCTTTAGAATTTTTTATAATATTCTCTCATCCTACTTGGTTAAAAGTCTATGCAATTCATATTTCAAACACACTTCAAGAAATACATAAAAACACTAAATCTATATAAATCGATTAAGTGCTATTTTATGCCGTGGACAAGTGTTTATCCTATATAGTTTGCATGCAATGACATATGCTAAGGTGTTTTTATTGCTGCATGTGTATATTTTTGAATGTATTCAAATCTCATGCAAGCAACAGAGAAGACGACTTAGACTGATTGTGACAACTACAGATATCCCACATCCTGAGAGCTCTAAATAAGAGCAAATCCACTGATTGTGTTATTTTTTTGTGAAGTTTTCTTTCAGCCCACTCTCAGATTAATGTTTTAAAACATCAAAACACTGCTGATAAATGAAAAAAAGTGCTTCAGTGGAATCCAGTTGTTCTTTACTAGATTTGCTGTTTTTAAAACATAACCCTCATGAAAAATAAGAATTTTTTTTATGGCTTTTAAAAAGAGTATTTATATAAATAATAAACTTAAGTGCGAACTGAATGTATTCTGACATATTATTTGCAATTAAATATATAGTTTAAATGTAAATTAAATGAAATTAGCCAAACTTTAAAGTGTTTTAAGTAGGACTTGTAAGTACATTTTTTTATATGTAACTTTATAATTATTTTTGTTGTCTTTGAAATCAGGTTAAATTATACTGCTGAATGTACTGTCAAGCATTTATTGTAAACTAAAATATACTTGGTATTACAAACTTAAATATGCAATTTCTCTTGAAACTTGTATGTCATATTTATTTGGTAATATATGTAATTACACTTTGTAATGACATTGCAGTTTAGTAAATTTAAAATATATTAACTTTAAATGAGATATTGAATAACACACTAAAGTTATAAAATTAAAAAATAAAATTATAATCAAGTACTTTACATGTACTTTATGTTAGCCAACACGTCAAAATAAGTGTACTTCTATAATAATGCTTTAAATGTATTTTAAAAGAAAACATTTAAATTGACATTAAACTTCATTTAGCATTGTAACTAAGTATTGAAAGCGTACTTTAAGTATACTCAAGTGACCTTTTATTCCATCAATTTTATAGTAAAGTACAAATGCACATTCAGTACAATGAAGCACACTTCTTTTTCACAAGGGAAACTAAGACATGGAGCGATAAAACGAAACACACTCTCTTGAAATACCTATTTGTCAATGAATAATCTTACAAAGTGAATTAATTCACACTATTTGTTTGAAATCTCTTGCCAAATTCACACATAGCACAGAAGTGCATTCTTTACACAGACTGTTAATGCAGCTCAGAGGTGGAATAAATGCATTTACACAGCAAATACAACTGTATGCTTTGATATTAGAGATTGAGGTGGGTCAGAGTTGCCTTAATTTAGTCTGGCTTTTATCCAGCATTACAGCTTTACGCAATCTTGAGCAGTCACAGAGCAACTTTACCTCTAACATTATGGAGTAAATGTTACTTTGTCTTAGAAAAAGCAATAAGTGCTTATTTTGTGAGTGTAACTTGTACCGCCTTACCTCCAATACTGATTGTTTTGAGTCAGTTAGTGAGACTCTAAACAAATAACAGTGTAAATAAAAGCCATTAAACAAAAGACAAATACAAGAATTAAAAGGAAATTAAACAGATCAGAGGTAAAAGTCCATTAATAGCCTCACACCATCAAACCAGAGTATGTGAATTTGTGTCTTACATAAGGAGTCAGTATGGAGTCTATTACCTCCTAATGGGCTGCTGTTAACCTTTCAGGCCTTTCACACTACAGAGAGAGAAAAAGAGTGAGAGAGAGTGAGAAAGATTACACACTTAAGGCTAACCTTTCGAATTTTGGAGAGTATGAATAAGAGGAGAGATATAGAGCGATAGAGAGGGTGAAATGACCCAAAAACGATGAGAGACACGGGAAAGAAAAGAAGAGTGCAAGAAGGACGAAGTGAATGCTCTGTCAGGAGAGCCGCTCTCAGGAAAATAATCTTTTTTACTATATAGAGGATGGAGAGCTACAATGAGAAATAGAGATGGAGAGAGAGCGCCTGTACCAGCTCTGATACAATACTTCTCCGAATGACAAAGACCTATTGAAGACAGAGCAGAACATTTTACGACCCGTCTACAATCATAATATAATAGCCTAATCAGTCTCATGCTCCAGCTTTCCCAGAAAGCTCCCACACACAGTTCTGAGGGAAGTCATTTCATCATGCTTGGTAAAATGAAATATTCCAGTTCAGTTTGAGTAGCTTGAATTGATGAAGAGTGAAAACAGTCTCAGAGAAGATTGGTCTGGAAAGCTTTTGCATTTTAATTTTCAGAAAATTTTGTCATTTTCCAGTCTATAAACTTTATTATGAAGTTTATACATAATCACAAACTTCACAACTAGATTTTTACTTTTTTTTTTTTTTCTGAAGAATATGTAAGGTTCTTACCCACACAAAATACAGTGATTCTGGAATCGGGATGACACTTTACTCCATGACTTATAGGGTAAAAAAAAAAAAAAAAAAAGTTAGTAATTTTGACCAAAAAAAAAAAAAAAACCTACAGTAAACACCTGCTGATTCGTTAACTGTTAATAAATATATTGTGAAAATTTTCAATGGTTTAGCACATTATATGCAATTTTTATTGTAAATACAATTTCTGCTAATAAAAACATAACTTGCTAATAAAAACATAACTTCTGAATCAAATGGGACACTCTATAGCCCCAGACATGTCTGAGCAAAAGCTATACCATAACCATAAGTCCACCTAAAATGTGCTGGGGACAGGGCCCATGATATTGCAGCCATTCACAGGCCTGTGACTCAAAAAAATTGCATATGTTCTTTATCATCCCAGGTCAAAAAAAATTAGAAAAAAAAAAAAATAATTCAGATCTCTAGATATGACTCTAGATATGAGTCAAATTAAGTTTAAGCAGAAAAACATTTTTTTTTTTTATTTTTTTTTTTTGAAAGTCAGCTTGATTAGAAATGTAATAACACGTCTCCTCAACAAGTCACACAATTTGAAGCACCTCTCATGTCCATAGCAAAATGGTTTCAGGATGAGAGCTATAATTTTATTTAGACCCCTAAACCTAAGCAAGGTCGTAACTGTCTTAAAAAGAAAAAAAAAAAAAGTTCCCCCACCAAAGTTTAAGTCATGGAATGGAGAAGGAAAATCTAGATCTAATTCTAGTTGAGAAGTAATAATTTTGAACTATTTGCAAATGATGTTTTAAAATATACTCGCATGCACTTTCATTTGTATGCCTAATATGTCAAAAATGCAAAACAATTGTTGTCTCATCACATTCAGTTAGGAATTACACGAATCACTTAAATAATATCATATTTTCAATTTAAAACTGCCATATTTCAGAACAAAGTTGAATAGTTTGCATCACTGGATAATTTCTATTGTAAAACAGTTGTTAAATTTTAAATGTTTTTCAACTTCCAATTTACCTTGCTCACTTTCGACGTTAAAACTGACGCTTTGTGCCAGAATTCACACTCTGCTTCTGTAAACAGTAAACCCCACCTCGAGAGAAAGACCCTCGCGCCGGGATTCGAACTCAGGACACCCGCAACGTCAAATGACAACCAAGCCATTTCAAATTATTCGGGGGGACTTGTCTCCTTCATTGTCTATGGTGGTTACAGCCCTGACTCTAAGTAAGAACAAAAGTAACAGTGATTCTTGCCTTAGCAAGGACAACTAATTACAAAAGTTTTTACACAGAACTCATTGTTCGGTTATTCAAAAGCAACAATGAACTGGAGAGACTGTCCGTTTTGAACACATTATCTGTCAGTGGTGTCGTGAAGGGGTGGCGGCTGAAACAGATTTCATTTGTAATGCACGTCTCCAGAGCAGAGACTTGTATGTAATGGCCTGTAGGTTGTGAAACCACCTTTTGTTTGGGTGACATCAAACAAATGTGAAAGCATTCACCTGACTATGATCTACGTATTCAACTCCGAGCTGTTTTTCCCCCTCGCTTTGCTTATTCGTATCTTATTGCATCACTCTTTTGTGAGCTGTATACAATGCAAGTCTTTTCATTTATACGTCCACTTCTTTTTGCCCATGTTTATATGTTATTTCCTGAATCTGAAGCCACATGTGTTTTCTTAACTCATAACTTCTCTATCAGTTTCCCATCTCTTTCTCTCTCACATCAAATTACCCTTCACCCCAAAACACAACATTTCTCCCCTCATCTATTGTTTTTGTCTCTCAACTTCAATTTCTTTCCATTTCCTCCTGCCTATCCATTCATCTAGTCGATTATCTTTTTATTTGTCTGTTTATTTGTTTCTCCCTTTATTTGTTTTCTGAAGTCCCTGCATTTTCTTCACAGGGGGCTAATCTGGCCTTGATTGATGATCTCATTTCTTTTGCATTTGCGCTAACGCTACTGGAGTCGCAGATCGTAACATGAAATAACAGCATAGCAGTCCTCTCTCCCAATCGCACTAATTACAGTCATAAGAAAGTGCCACATAATTATCTTCATGCGTTCAGCTGCTGTAATATATTTACATGTGTTCATTTTTCATACTTGCTAAAAAGGTGAATAATAAACAGCACTATTAATATGAGTTAAATATTTAAGCTGAGCAGTATTTGGAAGCTGAACTGAAATCAGAGACATTACAGGAGGAGGAAACAGGCCAGATATATAGTATGTATAAATGAATGAATGGGAGAAATCGTAAATATGATTAATATGCCGACTGTATGTAAGTCCTGCTTTACAGTTAAAAGAACAGTTCACAAATACCTGATCTATATATGATTTTTATTTATAACAATCAATCCTAAAATTCGAATTCGCGTCGTCAGTCGCACACATACTCAAGCTCCAAGTTCTTGCCACATTTTGATTCGATTCACCTGAACAATTGGAGACTCGGTCTAACTGTATCATTGAATCAGCGAGTTTACTCAATAACGGAACAGATTGGATCAGTCCAATTCATGAATGAATCATTCAGTGTGATTTGCGAACTGATTTGACAGGTTGATTAGAAGAGAATCAGCTTAGTCATTTAATGGATCTTTCTATTTCAAATATAAATTTCTTCGGTTTGAAGTAAAATGTAAGTAAAAAGTACGTTATTATGCTTTAAAGGGGTCATGAATTGCCTCAGTTTTTTATTTTGTACTGTTCCCTGAGGTCCTTTTAATGTTATCAAGGTTTTTACATCAAAAACCATTATAATTTAGAAGTAATAGGCTTTTTTTCTGTTCTGTTCTTGACCCCCCTCATCAGAACGCTCTGTTTGAATGAAGGGGAGGATTGTAGACTTGCTATGATTGGCTAAGAGTTGTGTATGTTTGACAGTCTACATCCTTCACAGATGGACACTGCTGTTATTTAGGTTAAAAATGCACAAATACTCATATCAAATGATCTGTTTGTGATCACGTTATAAAAACATTTACTCACACTTGTATGGTGCGACATTACTGATGGCCCTGTCCCAAATCGCACCCTAAACCCTCACGGTCTTCCTCTGAGTCCACACTTTTGTGACGTAATGCCGCTTTGACTGTCGAGTAGAAGCTGCCGTGGAGCTCGCCCCAGTGCGGGCTTGATAGAAGTGCGGATCAAGGGCGCAATGGGAAACCCTATGGTCTCGATGACTTAACGGACACGCGCACACGGCGGCCATTGTAAGTCCGTAAGACCGCAAGTGTACATGAAGTGTTCCATTTGGGACAGGGCCATCGTCTTTTAGTTTCAATCTTTCTAAAAATACTGCATCGAATTGTGCCTTGTTTGTAAACAAATCCACAGTAAAATGCTGTGTTCCCCTTCAGTCGGTCACTCCGAGTCACGTCATTGACCGACGAATGGGATCTCGCCAGAAAGACCAATCCACTTCGAGTGTAACTAAACAAGCCAATGGACATTGGCATGCAGATTCAGCATGCAGCTGCCACACCCCGCAGCGTGGGTATGAGAGGCAGCAGATGCACTGCATTTGGCCAGCTCCCCTGCGTGCTTCAGCACTAAAAGAGCAATTTCTCTAAAAGAGCAACACGGGTGATCTCGTCTTTTTAAAGATGTCTTATCACCCGTGCGTTTCTGGGTGTGGTCGTTTCCTGGCGCCTCAGGATGGTCACGATCGTTGCCTCTGGGCATTAAGCACACTGAGGAAGCTTTCGTGGATGGTGCATGTTCTTCTTGTGGGGACATGACCATCTCAGAGTTGCGTAATAGACTCCGCTATGTCAAACATGGCAGAGTCCCTCTGCCTCTGCCGCGATCCAGCGTTCGTCCCGGCACCCGGGGCGGCGCTGCCTCCGGTGGAGTCAGAGGTGATTTGAGGATCACGGTGAGGGCTTCCCCAAAGGGAGTTCCTCACCCCTTAAGCACTCTGCAGCCAGTGGAGCTGCCGTTGGAGCGGGCTGGGCCCACTGCAGGACAGAGGGCACCACTCGTTTCCTTCGGTGCCCCCTCTGACGACCAGATGTCGATCGCTGCATCAGAGGGTGAGCTCTCTCTCTCTAGGGCTGACGACTCGGCTGCGTTGCCCCCTTCGGAAATGGTTGCATTGTCCGAGCCAGACCCAGAGATGACGGCTATGCTTTCCCGGGCCGCCAAGAATGTCGGGCTCGTGTGGAATCCTCCATCGCATCCCGATCCTTCGAGGCTGGACGAATGGTTTCTCGGTGGGGGTCCTCTTCCAGGAGGTGCATGAGGAGCTCACTAGATCGTGAAAGGCACCTTTCACTGCCCGAAACAAATCTTGTGGCTCCTCCGCCCTCACCACCCTCGATGGTGGGGCCGCTTTGGGGTACCACTCTGCGGGGTGACCCAAGTCTCCCCTCACGGGCCTGTAAGTATTCGTCAGGCACTGACGAATACTGGCAGTGCTTACAGAGCTTGTGTGGAGACGGCTTCTGCCCTCCACTCCATGGTGTTACTGCAGGTCCACCAGGCCAAAGCCCTGAAAGATCTGCATGAGGGTGGCCACGACCTGGCGGTTCTACATGAAAGTGAAGGTGAAAGTGAAAGTCGTGACGTATTGTCAAGTATGGTGACCCATACTCGAAATTGGTGCTCTGCCATCCAAGTGCACACACACAGCAGTGAATAGTGAACAAACGCGCGCGCACACACACACCGTGAACACACACCCGGAGCAGTGGGCAGCTATTGCTCCAGCGCCCGGGGAGCAACTGGGGGTTCGGTGCCTTGCTCAAGGGCACCTCAGTCATGGTATCAAAGGAGAGAGTGCTGTTCATTCACAATCCCCACCTTCAATTCCTGCCGGTGCGAGAATCGAACCGGCAACCTTCAGGTTACAAGCCCAACTCCCTAACCATTAGGCCATGACTTCCCCCACTGAAGTCATGAACTGCGTGCTGTGACAGACCTCACGCTTCAAGTGACGAAGGTGACTGCACATTCTCTGGATCATGCGATGTCCATGCTAGTGGTCCAGGATCGCCATCTCTGGTTTTGTCTAGCTAACATGAAGGAGCAGGAGAAGGTACAGTGTCACCTGAATGCTCCCGTGTCACAGACTGGCCTTTTTGGCAACGCTGTCGAGAGCTTTGCCCAGCAGTTCTCGGCAGCACAGAAGTAGACTGAGGCGATCAAACACATCATGCGCTGGAGGAAACCTGCTGCTTCCACCCCGGTTGCAGCCCCTCAGCCTGCTCATCGCTGTGGGTGCCCCCTGCCGCCGCCCCTGCTCCCACGCAGCCGCAGCAGCCTTCCACCAGGCAGCGTCGTGGAGCTGGTCGCAGGCAGGAAGCCCAGCCCGTCCAGGCGGGAAGAACAAGTGCAAGAGGCCCTGAGACGGGCGACCCAGAGATGGTGGAGACTGCTCATCGGGAGATGGTGACCGCACCACGCCCTCCCCCGGAGGAGGGCCGGGTAGAGAATCTTTTGTTTTGTTTTGTTTTTGTTCCGCCGCTGACCCAGCAGCCAGCAGTACCCAAAACTTCAATAAAAGAGCAGTTTCCTCAGTCTCTGGATGTCAAGAAGAGGAGAGTGGTGAACAGTGCATCACGGGATCACTTCTCTCCTCCTCTCTCACCAGCAGGCAGCAGTGGGTTGCCCAAGAGCACCCCTCCTTCTCATTCTTGGAACCAGGTAAGGGCTGTTGCACTCAAGTCCCCACTTCATGGCGTCACACGCCGGGCTGTCACAGGCCTCAAGTCGGGCTCCTGCATTTTCTCCCGCACAAGGAGGAATTAGGTGAGTGTCACACTTCACACCCAGACCCCACCCCCTGCCGTCACAGGCCAGGCCATCACAGGCCCCGGGCCAGGTCCCTGTGTTCCACCACGCTGCCCCACCATGGGTACGTCGGTGGCCCCGCTGGTTCCGCTGGCAAGGTCTCGGAGCCTGGCTAGCGCTCCCCAGTCCGTCTCGGTGACTCCTGCAGACCATCAGACTCGGCTACGCGATTCAGTTCGCCCGGCGTCCCCCCAGGTTCAGGGGCATCCGGTTCACTTCAGTCAAGGCTGTCGATGCCCCTGTCTTGCGTGCGGAAATCGCAGTCCTGCTGGCGAAGGATGCGATAGAGCCGGTCCCTCCAGCCGATACGAGGTCGGGGTTTTACAGCCCTTACTTCATTGTGCCCAAGAAGAGCGGTGGGTTACGACCGATCTTGGATCTGCGAGTTTTGAATCGTGCACTTCACAAGCTACCATTCAAGATGTTGACGCAGAAACGCATTTTCGGGTGCGCCCGTCCCCAAGATTGGTTTGCAGCGATCGACCTGAAGGACGCGTACTTTCATGTCTCGATCCTCCCGCAGCACAGGCCATTCCTGCGGTTCGCGTTCAAGGGTCGGGTGTATCAGTACAAGGTCCTGCCCTTCGGGCTGTCCCTATCGCCTCGCGTCTTCACCAAAGTCGTGGAGGCGGCCCTTGTTTCCTTGAGAGAACGGGGTGTGCGCATCCTCAACTATCTCGACGACTGGCTCATACTCGCACAGTCTCGTGAGCAGTTGTGTGCACACAGGGACCTGGTGCTCAGGCACCTCAGCCAGTTGGGTCTTCGGGTCAACTGGGAAAAGAGCAAACTCGTGCCAACGCAGAGGATCTCTTTTTTCAGCAACGGTCAACTAGACAGCACACCTCACCCAGGAACGTGCTCAGTCGGTGCTGAACTGCCTCAAGACTTTATCAGACTTTATCATTACTTTACCAGGCAGGACGTGGGCCCACTGAAACTCTTTCAGCTCCTGGGGGATATGGCTGCAGCTGCGGCGATAGTTCCGCTCGGTCTGCTCCATATGAGACCGCTTCAGCACTGGCTCCATGGCCGAGTCCCGAGGTGGGCGTGGCGACACGGTACTCACCGGGTTCAGATTACACCGGCCTGCCGCAAAACCTTCAGCCTGTGGACAGATCCCTCGTTCCTTCGGGCAGGAGTGCCCCTGGAATAGGTATCCAGGCATGCTGTGGTATTCACGGATGCCTCGGCCACCGGCTGGGGAGCCACGTACAATGGGCACGCTGTGTCAGGGGTATGGACGGGTCCCCAACTGCGTTGGCATATCAATTGCCTCGAGTTGCTGGTAGTACGCCTTGCCCTGAGTCACCTCAGAGGGCGCCTTCGGGGCAGGGACATTCAGGTCCGCACGGACAACACTGCGGCCGTTGCGTATATCAACCGGCAAGGTGGTATACGCTCCTGTCGCATGTCACAACTTGCCTGCCACCTCCTTCTTTGGAGTCAGAAGCATCTGAGGTCCCTTCGTGCCATCCACATTCCATGAGTGTTCAATCAGGCAGCCGACGAGCTGTCTCAAGCGGCACTTCCAGGATAGTGGAGACTCCATCCCCAGGCAGTTCAGCTGATTTGGAGGCAGTTCGGAGTTGCTCAGGTAGACCTGTTTGCATCTCCAGAGACCACCCAGTGTTTCTAGTCCCTAGCCGAGGCAATGCTCAGCACAGATGCACTGGCACTCAGCTGGGCAAATATGTGTTTCCCCCATTGAGCCTACTAGCACAGACACTGTGCAAGATCAGGGAGGACGAGGAGCAGGTCTTGTTAGTGGCTCCATATTGGCCCAACAGGACCTGGTTCCCTGAGCTCATGCTCCTCGCGACAGCCCCTCCCTAGCCGATTCCTCTGAGGAAGGATCTGCTTTCTCAGAGACGGAGCACCCTCTGGAACCCGCGTCCGGACCTATGGAAACTCCATGTGTGGTCCCTGGATGGGATGCAGAGGTTCTAGGTGACCTACCCCAGGAGGTAGCGCTCACTATCGCTTCAGCTTGAGCACTGTCCACTAGTGGGGCCTATGCTCTGAAGTGGAACCTGTTTGTCGAATGGTGTTCCTCTCACCATGAGGACCCCCGGAGATGTTCGATCAGAGCCGTGCTTTCCTTCCTGCAGCAAGAGTTGGAGTGTAGGCTGTCCCCCTCCACCCTTAAGGTTTACGTTGCTGCTATTTCTGCCCACCACGACCCCGTAGAGGGGAGGTCGGTGAGGAAGCATGATCTGGTCGTCAGGTTCCTTAGGGGGGCCAGGAGGTTAAATCCTCCTAGGCCTCCCACTCTACCCTCTTGGGATTTGGCATTGGTGCTAAGAGCCCTTCAAACTGTCCCCTTCGAGCCTTTGCAGTCAGTCAAGTTGAAGTTTCTTTTTATGAAAACCCTACTCCTGACTGCATTGGCCTCGATTAAGAGGGTGGGGGACCTGCAGGCATTTTCGGTCGACGAATCAGGCAGACCCAGCCCTAGCTTTGCTCTGTCCTGTACGCGCACTGCGACAGTACGTGGATAGAACTCAGAGCTTTAGGACCTCAGAACAGCTCTTTGTCTGTTATGGAGGACAGCAGAAGGGGAGGGCTGTCTCCAAGCAGAGGATGGCACACTGGATAGTGGATGCCATCACCTTGGTCTATGAAGCACAAGGTGTGCCCTGCCCACTCAGGCTGCCAAATTTTAATCTGCCATTTGAGCTTGTCATTATTCTCGCAAATCACATTCCTTATTCTCTTTCAAAATGACATGCTTAAAATTGGACAAAGCAAATTCTCATTTTTAGACTAATGAGAAAGTTTTGAGTTCTGAAACTTACAGGATGTTTTTATAATACAGTGACCTCTTATATGTCAAGAGATCTAGGGAATTTTAGTTTCTCAGTTCATGACCCCTTTAAAGTGCATACAGACATAAACAGTTATCTTACATAACAGTTATATGTTGTTGTTGTTTTTTCAAATTAGTGTGTCAAAGTATGCTTATGTATATGCCTATATATAATTATGCTGAAGAGGTAAAAGTTCAAAATATATTCCAAGAAGGAGTTTTTGCTTTCTTGTGCATTTTTGTACTTTGTTGTCACTTAATATGAAAATCTTTTTTTTTTTTTTTTTTTTTTTTTAGGTTTTTTTTTTAGTTTCTCAATGGATCTTGGACCTTGAACTTGCTTGATGTGTGGATTTCCTGTTGTTTTTGACAGACATAAAAGTTTCCAAAATAAAAATAGTCTGACAAACTACAGATACTTGAAAAAATGTGCTTAAATATAGTAACAAAGAAAAAAAAAAAAAAACACTTTCCACCAGTGAATTTTGATAGTGTCACTGTAATTCACCCAAAAATGAAACTTCAGCCATCACAACTTTTTTAACTGAAATGTCTTAACTTTAACAGCAAAGTTTCACTAGTTCTGTAATCTCACTTTTCCCACCGATTAAATACTTTAACGCTAGAATTCACTCAAAACCAAATTTTGGTGGGGAAAATGACAAGTACGCTGAGTACATTAGGTGAAGGGTGAACAAACCAGAGACTTATAGGGAATAGATGGAAGGAATATCAGTATAGTACTATAAAAAAGAATTAAAAATAATATATTGATCATTTGAGACATTTCAGCTCTGCATTGATAATTTGGAGAAGGTCATCTCAAACTGAAGCAGAGCCTTTGCCACCGCCTGCACCTTTTGTCCATCAAAGATGTCTCTGTGGTACACAAAGTTCACGCAAACCTGCACTTCACGACAATGTACAATCCATCTGGGTAAAGTGGATTGAAGAGTTTGCTTTGTCCAATTTTAAGCATGTCATTTTGAAAGAGAATAAGGAATGTGATTTGCAAGAATAATGACAAGCTCAAATGGCAGATTAAAATTTAAACATATTTTCTCGTCCCAGATGCACAGAGAAAAGGTGAATCGCCTGGAAAAAAGAAGATAAGGTTTCACAGGCAGTGTCCTTACGGGGCGAACAAGTGGGAAAAGAAGAAAACGAGAAATGAAATAGAAGGATCTCTCTTTCACGAACGTTATGAACCTCCACAGTCTCCCGCACAGTGACCAAATGAAGATTTACTGACTGTGTAGATCCGTGTTTGGGGATATGAGTGTGTGTGTGAGGGGAATGTCATTTTCTATCACAATTAATGTCCACCCTTACAGTGAGGCTGGTGAAGCAGTGCCTCGAGCAGGTGACAGAGGTCTCTTCTTTTTTCTTTCCCAGAGTGATACTTTATTCCTGGGTGGTGGGTGAAGAAACATTCACCTCAGCCAGAGGGAGAAAGAGAGAGTGAAGCATAACCTGTAGAAAAGAAATTCACAAATGAGATCTCTCTAATGCCTCAATCTTTCCTCCTAAACCCTATTTGGGCAGGACTAGTTTCCTCTCAGGTACATTTGTGTTACGCAGACGTTCTTTGTTATTTTAATCCCAATTGGAAATGTCTGTGTTTTTCTCACACAACCAAGTAAATTACCTACTGTTTTTTCTGGCTATCTCCTGTGAGGAATCTAATCCAGTCCGGATGGATTTATCTGTGGTTGTGGTTTATTATTTTTTCTCAATGCCTCTCTCCATTTATTTGGACTTTGTTGTACACTGTAAGATAAATGTCTTATTGCGCTTCCTGATGCACCTTCATTATGTTTTTTACATTTTACTGACTAAAAAACAACAGGTAGTGGTTCAAGTGCTTCTGCTATCCCAATCCACCTTAAAAAAAGAATCGAATTAACTGCTCAGAACAGGCACTGCACTGTAGTATCACTTGTACCGCTGTATACCATTGGGTTTTGTGATGCATTCAGAGCAAATGATTTTTCATTCCACCTAAATCCAGACAACAGACACTCCAACTAATTGTAATGCAAACAGTATTTAGAAAACTAAAATGATCCGGATAGTAACTTAGAAAGTATGTAAGTTAGAAAGTATTATAAAAAAAAAAAAAAAAAATCATTATTAAATAATCATTATTAAACCGATAACTGGATTCAGTTTATTTGGGTTGGCAAAAATCACTCAACACATATAATCAAGTAAAACATTGTTTTAAAAATATTAAAAATAAAACTATAGGCTATATGAGATATTTAACAAACATATGATTTAAACTACTCCTTAATTATTTTGTTGTTGTTGTTGTTTTCACATAGTGAATATTATAAGTATTATTATAAACTACACTATCAAAAAAAAAAAAAAAAGTACAAAGCTGTTACTTGGGCGGTACCTTTTCGAAAGGCTCACTTTTGTACATTTTAGGTACAGTACTAATATGTAAACTTAAGGTATCAATATGTTCCTTTAAGTTCCCAGCATGGACTATTTAGGTACAAAGGTGTATATTTTGAAAAGGTACTACCCCAGTGACAGCTTTTGTACCTTTTTTTCTGAGATTGTATTGTTTACCATTTTAAACAGTAGATATGTGAAAGAAATAATATGAAATGCAAGCTTTCAATGTTTTTTTTTAGGTTTCTTTGAATAAAAGTGTCTTTCAAATGTGTGAATGTAAATGTAAATACCCTCAGTGGGTATTTGAGAAGCTTGTTTCTGCCACTGAATAAAAAAAAGGTAATTGTGAGTTTTTATCTCACAATTTTTTTCTTGCAATTGCGAGTTTATATCAAGCAATACTGACTTTATATCTCACAATTGCCAGTTTATATCATGCGGTTCTGAGGAAAAAAGACAAAACTGCAAGTCTATATCTGAGAAATAAAAAAAGAATTGCGAGAATAAAAGTCCTGATTTGTGAAATAAAAAGTTGCAATACCTTTTTTTTATTTTTTTATTCAGTGGCAGAAAGGGGCCTCCACAAGAAACAGGCCTAACAAAATAAATCAAAAATGGTTTTATTTTGAGTTTGTACAGCTGTCTTGAACCATGAAAGTATGTGGGTCACACTGATCCTTAACTATCATAGTTGTAATAGAAATTTTGTACATACAGTCCACAACACATCAGAGTGTTGACACTTGCAGGCATGTTCATGACCCTAAATGAGAACAAGTTGCAACATTTCAAGGAGAATGTCATAGGTTACCCAGTATTTCAGACAACTCAAAAAAAAAAAAAAAAAAAGTAGGAAATTGATTAAATTGTCCCGCAACTTAAAGCAAAAGGAGAGACTTTCATCGCTTTTTACAGCTGCATTCTTGTAAGTATCCAACAGTTTACTTGCCAAGTTATTCTTTTAAAACAAGAAGTTGGATCAAAGACAATGAACAAATCATGATATCCAAATAAAACAGCTGAACAACACTGTTTATACTTACAGAATGCCACCAGGGACCAGGGGTTGCATCAGTTGCATTAACATAGCCACAATGTTAAGACTGTGTCCTAAGAACTACTTTGACCAATTAAAAGTTAACCAAGTGGTAATCAGTTTTTCTTTAAAAAGTAAATGACCAGTCTTGCAGGGAAAAGAATAGATGACTAACTTTTTAAGACTCACTTTATGCAACCAGCCACTGATGCCAGGCAGGGATTCAGGGAATTGATGAATGGACGAACCAATTTACTAAAATCAATCTATTTCTACAAAGTCTGAGCTACTGTCACACTATTGAAAATGTAGTAACATTAGTGTTTTTAGAGCTCTCTTCTGTCTGTGTGAGTGATATTTCAACTTTATTGCGACATAACAGCGGTAAAGTGTGTAACCCAATTAACTTTCACAAGATACGTGCAAGAAAAAAAAAAAATTAAAAAAAAGGAAAGGGACGCGGCTTGCTTAAGTCTCTCTTACTTTTCGACTGAGAAGAAGACCCTAATAATCTCACTTGTGTCTCCTCTAGAATTTCAGAAGAAATTTCACAAACTTTGCTGAGATTTTCCAAGAAACTTCTGTAAAGAAAAGAAAGAAACACTACTGTTGAAGCAAAACTGAAAACCTAAAGTCTCATAAGCTATTCCATAAGCAACTTCTGAACAATAAAATTGTCTTTTGGTATGAGAGGAAGACAGTCAGAGTAGGTGCTTAGCAGTATTATCAATAATAGAGGTTCAGTTTATTTTGTTGCGCTGGTGTGTGTGTGTGAAGAAACTCATTTGTATTACAGAGAGCGGGTGAGAATGAAATGGCCTGGCAGCAGAAGGGTTTTAAGCGAGCGTGAATCAGAGGGCGTCAGAGAGCAGTGTTTGCGTCAGCATGCTCGCCTCAACTCTGAGTGCAAATCTAATAATCTCTCTGTGTGTGTGTGTGCGCGTGTGTGTGTGTGTGTGTAAAGGACCATCTCAAGCAATCCTCTATGTGTGCCATGTAAAAATATTCAGTTAGAGCTAATGCATATAGAAGATGCCTGAAATTAATACTATTAATTATTGCATTAGTGCTTATTACCTTATTTATTTTTTGTTTTATTTGATTTATTTATCTTTTAAATAAGTGTTTATGATAAAGTTGCAAAAGTATAAAACAAGCTTTTTTGGCAGCATACTATATATATATACGTATACGTATTTGGAACCGATTCCTCGTGATATGACTGCTTTAATTTCCCTGCATAGATTTTTATTAGCTTTTATTAGGAGTAATATGCTGAGTTATCTTGTGAGTTATTCTCTTTGTATGCGAGTTGTAATAAATATGGTTATTTTCCATGTTTAATTTTGATTTATTTTCATTTTTTGGAAATCCAATCAAGTAATAAACAAGTTTAAAAAACAGCAATAAAATCACATATTACCTGCAGTTCATTATTGCACTTGGTCAAATTTATTGTATTGCATTGTGGAACGCAATTCTGCACAATGTGTTTGGTTGTATACAGCATATTTATGCAAAATACAGTAATCCATGAACACACAGAATCTGCATAGTGTGCACATACATACTTGATATCGCAGCAACAGTGAAGTAAGAAATACAGTGGTGTGAAAAATGGTTTGCCCCCTTCCTGATTTTTTTTTTTTTTTTGCATGTTTGTCACACTTTAATGTTTCAGATCATCAAACAAATTTAAATATCAATCAAAGATAACACAAGTAAACACAACATGCAGTTTTTAAATGAAGTTTTTTCTTATGAAGGGAAAATAAAATCCAAACCCACATGGCCCTGTGTGAAAAAGTGCTTGCCCCCTAAACCTAATAACTGGTTGGGTCACCCTTAGCAGCAACAACTGCAATCAAGCGTTTGCGATAACTTGCAATGAGTGTGTTACAGCGCTGTGGAGGAATTTTGGACCACTCATCTTTGCAGAATTGTTGTAATTCAGCCACATTGGAGGGTTTTCGAGCATGAACTGCCTTTTTAAGGTCATGCCACAGCATCTCAATAGGATTCAGGTCAGGACTTTGACTAGGCCACTCCAAAGTCTTCATTTTGTTTTTCTTCAGCCATTCAGAGGTGGACTTGCTGGTGTGTTTTGGATCATTGTCCTGCTGCAGAACCCAAGTTCGCTTCAGCCTGAGGTCACGAACAGATGGCCGGACATTGTCCTTCAGGATTTTTTGGTAGACAGCAGAATTCATGGTTCCATTTATAACAGCAAGTCTTCCAGGTCCTGAAGCAGCAAAACAGCCCCAGACCATCACACTACCACCACAATATTTTACTGTTGGTATCATGTTCTTTTTCTGAAATGCTGTGTTACTTTTACGCCAGATGTAATGGGACACACACCTTCCAAAAAGTTCAACTTTTGTCTCGTCAGTCCACAGAGTATTTTCCCAAAAGTCTTGGGGATCATCAGGATGTTTTCTGGCAAAACTGAGACGAGCCTTTATGTTCTTTTTGCTCAGCAGCGGTTTTTGTCTTGGAACTCTGCCATGCAGGCCATTTTTGCCCAGTCTTTTTCTTATGGTGGAGTCATGAACACTGACCTTAACTGAGGCAAGTGAGGCCTGCAGTTCTTTGGATGTTGTTCTGGGGTCTTTTGTGACCTCTTGGATGAGTCGTCGCTGCGCTCTTGGGGTAATTTTGGTCGGCCGGCCACTCCTGGGAAGGTTCACCACTGTTCCATGTTTTCGCCATTTGTGGATAATGGCTCTCACTGTGGTTTGCTGGAGTCCCAAAGCTTTAGAAATGGCTTTATAACCTTTTCCAGACTGATAGATCTCAGTTACTTTCTTTCTTATTTGTTCCTGAATTTCTTTGGATCTCAACATGATGTGTAGCTTTTGAGGATCTTTTGGTCTACTTCACTTTGTCAGGCAGGTCCTATTTAAGTGATTTCTTGATTGCGAACAGGTGTGGCAGTAATCAGGCCTGGGTGTGGCTAGAGAAACTGAACTCAGGTGTGATAAACAACAGTTATGTCTGAAACATTAAAGTGTGACAAACATGCAAAAAAATAAAAAATCAGATGGGGGCAAACAATTTTTCACACCACTGTATATTGTATGTTAAGCTTCAGTTCTGGTCAGGTTGGCCACGTTAATATTCAAGCTCAAAATCTGTAGCCTGTTTTTGAAATCCTAAATAACCCAAAGACCACAAACTTTCAAATCACAGCTGCTTGCTCTTAAATTCAGACTGAGTAAATGTCTTAATGGCATTAGATTAGCCTTCTGTACCATTCAGCTCTCGAATGAATAAGAATTATTTCTTTGTTCCACTAGTATCGTGGGAGTTAATATTCATGTGTACATGTGCAAGCAAATGCATGTCCTTTTAGGTGTGCTTTCTCTTTCTGTTTATAACATAGATGTTCTGAAAAATAAAACCAACAGTCTATTATTAAGTTATAATGTAAAATGCCAAATTGCACGTTTTAATGATTGTGTGTGAAAATGGCAAATTCCAAGCTGCTGACGTTTGTGTGTTGATCATTCTGTTTTTCTGTTTCACTCATTTTCCACACTCGGCCCCCTCTGTGGAGATGTATAGGTTTATAAAAGCAGTGGAATTGAATCTCACTGTTTCTGCAGCGATGGTTTTATTGCAGAATCTCAATCACTGTTTTATCACCTTTGCCTTCAGCGGAGTAACACTAGCACCCTTCCTTCAACCCTAACAAAACAGTTCCGTTAGCACTACTGGAGGAACAAACACATTAGAACAATAAAAAAAAACACACTCTTACATGATACTACGTAAAAAAACGAAATGGCTCATCTTGGGGGGTGATGTTTGGGTCTTCCTGTACACAAAATCAGAAGTAAGAGAATACAACATCCAGCCCTTTTTATTTTAGCACTATTTATTCTGCAATCAATGATGGAAAAGAATGACTACATAAAAGCGGAAAGTGATGACTCAAAGAAAAAACAGCCAACTTTTTTTTTTGTGTGTTTTCAGCAATACGGAGTCATTTTAGGTAAATAAATTCAACATGTTGCCAGTATTTTGCTGTTTACTTTTAGGTTTAGAAATAGTGTGGGTTTCTAATGCTGGATTTTAGCGAATGAGCAGTTAATTGCAGGCAGGTTGTTCAAGTTGCTGTGTTAATTCATCTGTTCATGCGTTCTGGATTGGAAATCATTGATAAGGACCCTAATGGAAAAGGTCATGTCCATTTATTCATAATACTGAAATGAGAGAATTTGGCAGCTCATTCCACCAACTGCAAATGGCCACGGATCTAAATATAACTGTAATATAACATATAAATGATGAAACACTTTATGGAGTTGATTTGTGAGTGGTCATTAAGCTTATCTTAGCTAGATTAGCTATTGGTCCATGATAACATTTTGGCTGATGCCTTCCTCAGAGCATTTAATTAATTATTTTTAATGTAATTTCAATGAAATGTAAAAATGATACCGTAAAAATGCAGCTGTAACAAAAAAGTGAAAGTAATCGATGTAACAGGACAATATGTGTAATATTTTTGAAATACAGAGTTATTTATTTATATTTTTTTTAAAGTATGAATAATTTATTAACAAATGTATGAACAAAGTAGCTTAATATTTATGGTGAAATTATATTTAACAAGACACTTCATCTACATTATCTTTGGTAGACTGAATAAAATGTGTTGGATATTCGGGCATTGAAATAGCACATTTTTGAGAGAAATTCTTTTCTTTAAAAAGAATTTCTGTCTTTCTTTAAAAGACAAAGTAAATCTAGATGTTGAAAACAGTCGTGCTGCTTAATATTTTCGTGGAAACCAGTGATAATTTTTTTATTTTATTAATTGATGAGTAGAAAGTTCAAGAGCATTTTGTGGTCACTTTTGATTACTTTATTGCATGAATAAAAGCATTATTTTCTAAAAAAAAAAAAAAAAAAAAAAAAAAAAAAGTGTATATATATATATATATATATATATATATATACACTGTATATATACTGTGTGTGTGTGTGTGTCTGTGTGTATATATATATATATATACAGGTGCATCTCAATAAATTAGAATGTTGTGGAAAAGTTCATTTATTTCAGTAATTCAACTCAAATTGTGAAACTCGTGTATTAAATAAATTCATTGCACACAGACTGAAGTAGTTTACGTCTTTGGTTCTTTTAATTGTGATGATTTTGGCTCACATTTAACAAAAACCCACCAATTCACTATCTCAACAAATTAGAATACTTCATAAGACCAATAAAAAAAACATTTTTAGTGAATTGTTGGCCTTCTGGAAAGTATGTTCATTTACTGTATTATGTACTCAATACTTGGTAGGGGCTCCTTTTGCTTTAATTACTGCCTCAATTCGGCGTGGCATGGAGGTGATCAGTTTGTGGCACTGCTGAGGTGGTATGGAAGCCCAGGTTTCTTTGACAGTGGCCTTCAGCTCATCTGCATTTTTTGGTCTCTTGTTTCTCATTTTCCTCTTGACAATACCCCATAGATTCTCTATGGGGTTCAGGTCTGGTGAGTTTGCTGGCCAGTCAAGCACACCAACACCATGGTCATTTAACCCTCTGGGGTCGACAAACGCGGATACGCGTTTTGTGGCAGATTTTCCTGATAATGCCGAAATGAGCTTGAATTACTCTGCCATTTTTGATTGTACAGATAAGAGCAATACACCATTCGAATCTGTAAGGGGTCTACTTTTATTTGTATACACTCATTATAACAACTAAACTTTGTGCTTTTGAAGAATAAAGAAAACAAACAGGGGTGCGCTCTCTGCCTTCTCCGTCTCCGCGAGCTGCTTTTAGAAACACGTCACTAAAATGAACTGTAACTCAGCAAATACTCAACACACAGACATGGGAGTTATATCTATGGAAAGCTTGAAGTGTCTACTTTTAAATGAAGTAAGTCATATCGAAAACAAATATTCTGTGATAAAGTCTTTCCCGTCTAACTCATTATCTTTAATGCAATTCCGCCCCCTCGCGGCTCGCGCCGTTCATATGTAAATATCCATGTGAGACATGTGCGCATGTAAACGCCCAACATAAACAAAGCGTGAGGAGATCATTCATCGCTGCTAACAGTCCAGTTCTTCTTCTCCTTAGCCCAGGTAAGATGCCTCTGACGTTGTCTGTGGTTCAGGAGTGGCTTAACAAGAGGAATACGACAACTGTAGCCAAATTCCTTGACACGTCTGTGTGTGGTGGCTCTTGATGCCTTGACCCCAGCCTCAGTCCATTCCTTGTGAAGTTCACCCAAATTTTTGAATCGATTTTGCTTGACAATCCTCATAAGGCTGCGGTTCTCTCGGTTGGTTGTGCATTTTTTCCTTCCACTCAACTTTCTGTTAACATGCTTGGATACAGCACTCTGTGAACAGCCAGCTTCTTTGGCAATGAATGTTTGTGGCTTACCCTCCTTGTGAAGGGTGTCAATGATTGTCTTCTGGACAACTGTCAGACCAGCAGTCTTCCCCATGATTGTGTAGCCTAGTGAACCAAACTGAGAGACCATTTTGAAGGCTCAGGAAACCTTTGCAGGTGTTTTGAGTTGATTAGCTGATTTGCATGTCACCATATTCTAATTTGTTGAGATAGAGAATTGGTGGGTTTTTGTTAAATGTGAGCCAAAATCATCACAATTAAAAGAACCAAAGACTTAAACTACTTCAGTATGTGTGCATTGAATTTATTTAATACAGGAGTTTCACAATTTGAGTTGAATTACTGAAATAAATGAAATTCTCCACGACATTCTAATTTACTGAGATGCACCTGTATATATAGTGACCCTAAACATTTGATTGGTAGTGTATGTATAATTCATTATGATACATTTTTAGTTAATTTACCTCTCTCTTCAGTGACTGTATTTGGCTTATCCTGTTATGTTTTAATTTGACTCCTGCACTGATTGTCAAGCACATCAACCCCCTCCCTCGCTCCTGCTAGACTCCGAGCCTGAAGTGTTGATCGCTGCTGCTGCGCCTGTCAATCTTCATCTACCGAGGGAGAACTCTGAAATCAGTCAGGGAGCGTGCGATTGTGTGGGGGCAGCTATGTTTCAATACACACAAACACACACACTCATAAAGAAACCAACACTGCTCAACCACTTCATGTTTTATAAACTGACTATGAAAAGGTCGAGAATTCAATAAATCTGTAATATGTGACATTGATGTTGATGAATACTCTACTTTTTAATTGCACTGTCAAGAACACTTTGTGGTTTAGGACACAGAATCTGTTCTTTGACATTTTTGACACTCCATTTGAGTATGTACTTGCACCTTGACAGGCACTTTTTTTAGTTGTTTCTATTATGTTTCATTAAAAACAAAAAGTATCCCTCATAAAAAGTGTGGGTGAAGTGGAATGAAAAACTCCAAATGCAAGGAAGCCTGTGGATCCACTACACTCAGATGCTTTCCACAAACACTCAAACTCTTGCAGAGTTTCAAAGCGACTTTTTAACAAATAAAACAAAATGTCCCTTTGTCTCTAATCACATTTGACTGCCTTTTCAATTTTACATGAGCTGTGGCTCCTGATAACTTTCAGAGGCTCCCTGGAGTTGAGCGTTTTCTCAGAAGTGTAATTACAACAATGTAAAACAATGTCCTCAATGGAGACACCAAATGTGGTGGAGATGGTGCTGAAATTGTTTTGTGTCTGTGAAAGAAAGAGGTCTGATTAAATCCAGGGTTATTATCAGGCACTAAACCAATACAAAAATATTGATTGAAAAATATTCCCGTAAGCTGAAATAAAATAACTACTACAAGCTAACAAGAAAGAAAGAAAGAAAGAAAGAAAATGATTAAACAAAAATAAAGAAAACAAATAACCTACCTAAAAAAATTAACTAAAATAAAATCAATATACAAAAACAATATAGTCATCAAGCACTCACATGGCTGTGTGTGTGTGTGTGTGTGTGTGTGGGAGAAGACATCCTTTCTCCAGATGGCGATTTGGCATGTGATGCCAGTAAGGTTAATGATACTGACAAAAATGGACATAAATGCAATCGCAAAGGCTGGTAGGAAATAGCAGAGCCCTCTGTATTCTCTTACGAACATGAACTTTCATGTAAGTTTTGTGCACTGATTTGGCTGCATAAACTGAAAATGTGCAGGCGATCTTTATTTCCCAGCATGCCTTGCACAGGAATGAACTGGGAGAGTAAATGTTAAACTCAAGTGTTAGTCTGTGTATCTTTGAGTAAATGAAAAGATCTTTATTTAACTCTTTCCCCACTAGCGTATTTTTTAAAAAGTTGCCAGCAACCCACCACAAAACTTTCATAGCCCTCATAATAGTTTTGTTGTTTGAATATATGAACATGCACTATGTCAAAAGAGGGCTGGCTCCTGCGTCAGCAGCACCCCATGTATGTGGTCCTCTCGTGAATGTGCACCGCAGACTGAAACGGAAGAAATTGTTGAATAAAAGTCTTTTTTTTTTTCTTTGCGCAAAAAAAAAAAAAAAAAAAACATTTTCGTAGCTGCATAACATTACATTTGAACCACAGATGTCACATGAATTATTTTAACAATTTCCTTACTACCTTTCTGTGCCTTGAACGAGGTAGTTGCGTTGCTGTCTATGGAGGGTCAGAAAGCTCTCGGATTTAATCAAAAATATCTTAATTTGTGTTCCGAAGATGAACGAAAGTCTTCATTTATACTAACCTTTTAATGCATATTTTTTAATTAACATTTGAATGTGGATAAGTTTCATTAAAAAAGCAACATTTTGAACAAAAAGCTGAGAAAATTGTGTTTTTGTCAATAACTACGTCTGGATCGGATTCAGAACGATGATCAATGGAGTATCACTTCCATTCAGTCGACATTTCATTCGGTAACGTTAAGCAGTTTTTATTTACACGATGTTTAATGCTTGATGATCGCGTTATTTTACATATACATCTGGTTACATGTGATCGCTTGTTTCTGCTTCTTCATCGCCTGTGTTTTGATCCAGAGATTCAGTATACTCTTTCAGAAAATGTGCAATAGTGCCCTCTAAAATATAACAGCGAAAACACAGAATATTCTGTCAATAGTGACGTCTCACAAATGATGGAAAAGACTGACAATGGCAGTAAGAGTTAATGTTCAGTTAAATTGGACATTTAAAAGACTTTGTTACATTGAACATAGGTTGTATGTCTAAATTAAGATCAATTAATTTAGTGCAAACAACCTTAAAAATCTTTTTTTTTTTTTTAATTATTAAAAAAAGCACAGAGTACAAAGCGGTCACTGGGCTGATAAAAGGTACAAAAGGTTAAATAAACATTTATGTACCTTATTTACCCCTAAATGATAAATATTAGTACCTAAAGTGTACATATTAATACCTTTTGAAAGGGTACTACCCCAATGACAGTTTTGTACCTTTTTTATGAGAGTATCCCTTACCAAAAAGTAGTATACTTCAAGTTTATTTTATTAAGTATATTTAGGTAAAGTTCAAGTATATTTTTAAGTATACTTTATGTAGTAAGTATACAAATATCAGTGTACTAGTAGTATACTTGCAAGTGTACTATTTCAATACTCCTTTGGACTAAATTGGCCCACTTTCTAGTATATAAAAGTAAACTTTTAAGTACACTTTAAGTATAACAGTAGTAAACTTTGAGTACACAACTAGTTTACATTAATGTTTTTAGCTTGTACTACAACTATACTAAAAGTGAACGTCTCGGTTACGTATGTAACCCTCGTTCCCTGAAGGAGGGAACGGAGACGTCACGTCGGATGACCGACGAAATTGGGATCTCGCCAGAGAGACCAATCCACTTCGAGTGTAACTAAACGAGCCAATGGACATTGGCATGCGATTATTGCATCCAGCTGCCGCTGATCACAGCGTGAGCATAAGAGGCAGCTGATGCACCGCATCAATTATGTTTTCGCTGAGGAGCCGAGCCGGCGACCCGGCAGCTCAGTGGTGGTACAGCGACTGTGGCGACGGGACGTGACGTCTCCGTTCCCTCCTTCAGGGAACGAGGGTTACATACGTAACCGAGACGTTCCCCTTTCAGTTGGTCACTCCGAGTCACGTCGGATGACCGACGAAATTGGGATCCCTACCAAAGCGCCACAGGAGCTGCCCCTTCCAGTGCCCTGTGTAGGGCTCCTGACCCTTCCTATAAGGCAGACGATAGGACCGGGCTCTACACAGAGAAGGTCAACTACTGGTGTTCCTTGAGAAACCCAAACAGTAGGACTAGGATAACACTGGGAAGCGTGCCCTTCCACTTGGAAGAGGCACACTGCGGAGTCACCTCCTCCCAAAGGGGGTTTAAGTGACATTCAAACATGTGAAGTAACCCAGAGGGCCCTTTTGCACATGGAAGTCTCTGAGATGGCTCAGGCTGCATCTTTAGAGATGGCAGAACGTGGTCCGCCAGGGGAAACACGGCTCCAATAAGAATACCGTGGAATACACATATGGGATCCCGACAGGGTCTCTCATATGGGCACTAGCCTCGCACCAGATTTCAAGAATTCATTGGCTGAAGGCCTGGCGCCGGACGCTCCGCCGTGTCCGGACGCCGGAGTGCTGGAGGACTCAACAGGGTTTGCCTGGTTAAGGAACTCTCTGGAGAATTTAGGCGTAAGGACGCCGCAAGCCGACTCTGAGCCGGCCCTCTCAGTGCCACTACCCGTTTGAGGTGAGAACACAGGAGGAAACCGGTTCGACACGTAGGCTATAAAACCTAGCGAACGTGTTGGGAGTCGCCCAACCCGCAGCTCTACAGATGTCTGCTAGCGAGGCACCACGAGCCAGCGCCCAGGACGATGCGACACCCCTAGTGGAGTGAGCACGCAACCTGAGCGGGCAGGGCACACCTTGTGCTTCATAGGCCAAGGTGATGGCATCCACTATCCAGTGGGCCATCCTCTGCTTGGAGACAGCCTTCCCCTTCTGCTGTCCTCCGTAACAGACAAAGAGCTGTTCTGAGGTCCTGAAGCTCTGAGTTCTATCCACGTACTGACGCAGTGCGCGTACAGGACAGAGCAAAGCTAGGGCTGGGTCTGCCTCCTCCAGGGGCAGCGCTTGCAGGCTCACTACCTGGTCCCTGAAGGGCGTGGTAGGAACCTTGGGCACATAGCCGGGCCGGGGCCTCAGTGTTGCACTGGAGTCAGCCGGCCCAAACTCAAGGCACGACTCGTCGACCGAAAATGCCTGCAGGTCCCCCACCCTCTTGATTGAGGCCAATGCAGTCAGGAGTAGGGTTTTCATAGAAAGAAACTTCAACTCGACTGACTGCAATGGCTCAAAGGGGGCAGTTTGTAGGGCTCTTAGCACCAAAGCCAAATCCCAAGAGGGAAGGGAGGGAGGCCTCGGAGGATTTAACCTCCTGGCCCCCCTAAGAAACCTGACGACCAGATCGTGCTTCCCCACCGACCTCCCCTCTATGGGGTCGTGGTGGGCAGAAATAGCAGCAACATATACTTTAAGGGTGGAGGGGGACAGCCTACGCTCCAACCCTTGTTGCAAAAAGGAAAGCACGGCTCTGATCGAACATCTCCGGGGGTCCTCCTGGTAAGAGGAACACCATTCGACGAACAGGTTCCACTTCAGCGCATAGGCCCGTCTTGTGGACGGTGCTCGTGCTGAAGCGATAGTGAGCGCTACCTCCTGGGGCAGGTCACCTAGAACCTCCGCGTCCCGTCCAGGGACCACACATGAAGTTTCCACAAGTCTGGACGCGGGTGCCAGAGGGTGCCCTGTCTCTGAGAAAGCAGATCCTTCCTCAGAGGAATCGGCCAGGGAGGGGCTGTCGCGAGGAGCATGAGTTCCGGGAACCAGGTCCTGTTGGGCCAATATGGAGCCACTAACAGGACCTGCTCCTCGTCCTCCCTGATCTTGCACAATGTCTGTGCTAGCAGGCTCACTGGGGGAAACGCATACTTGCGCAAGCCCTGGGGCCAGCTGTGTGCCAGTGCATCCGTGCCGAGCGTTGCCTCGGACAGGGAGTAGAACCACTGGCAGTGGGTGGTTTCTGGAGATGCAAACAGGTCTACCTGAGCAACTCCGAACCGACTCCAAATCAGCTGGACCGCCTGGGGATGGAGTCTCCACTCCCCAGGAAGTGCCGCTCGAGACAGCTCGTCGGCCACCTGATTGAACACTCCTGGGATGTGGATGGCACGAAGGGACCTCAGATGCTTCTGACTCCAGAGGAGGAGGTGGCGGGCGAGTTGCGACATGCGACGGGAGCGCAAACCGCCTTGCCGGTTGATATAGGCAACGGTCGCAGTGTTGTCCGTACGGACCAGAACGTCCCTGCCCCGAAGGCGCCCTCTGAGGCGGCACAGGGCAAGGCGTACTGCCAGCAACTCGAGGCAATTGATATGCCAACGCAGAAGGGGGCCCGTCCAAACCCCTGATACTGCGTGCCCGTTGTACGTGGCACCCCAGCCGGTGGCCGAGGCATCCGTGAATACCACAGCATGCCTGGATACCTGCTCCAGGGGCACTCCTGCCCGAAGGAACGAAGGATCTGACCACGGGCTGAAGGTCTTGCGGCAGGCCGGTGTAATCTGAACCCGGTGAGTACCGCGTTTCCACGCCCACCTCGGGATTCGGCCATGGAGCCAGTGCTGAAGCGGTCTCATATGGAGCAGACCGAGCGGAACTATGGCCGCAGCCATATGCCCCAGGAGCCTCTGAAAGAGTTTCAGTGGGACCGCTGTCCTGCCTGATAAGGTCTTGAGGCAGTTCAGCACCGACTGAGCACGTTCCTGGGTGAGGCGTGCTGTCTGGTTGACCGAATCCAACTCCATGCCGAGAAAAGAGATCCTCTGCGTTGGCACGAGTTTGCTCTTTTCCCAATTGACCCGAAGGCCCAACTGGCTGAGGTGCCTGAGCACCAGGTCCCTGTGTGCGCACAACAGCTCTCGAGACTGTGCAAGTATGAGCCAGTCGTCGAGGTAGTTGAGAATGCGCACACCCTGTTCTCTCAGGGGAACAAGGGCCGCCTCTGCGACTTTGGTGAAGACACGAGGCGAGAGGGACAGCCCGAAGGGCAGGACCTTGTACTGATATGCCCGACCTTCGAACGCGAATCGCAGGAATGGCCTGTGCCGCGGAAGAATCGAAACATGAAAGTACGCGTCCTTCAGGTCGATCGCTGCAAACCAATCTAGGGGACGGACGCATCCAAAAATGCGTTTCTGCGTCAACATCTTGAACGGCATCTTGTGAAGTGCACGGTTCAAAACTCGCAGATCCAAGATCGGTCGTAACCCACCGCTTTTCTTGGGCACAATGAAGTAAGGGCTGTAAAACCCCGACCTCATATCGGCTGGAGGGACCGGCTCTATTGCATCCTTCGCCAGTAGGACTGCAATCTCCGCGAGCAAGACAGGGGCATCGACGGCTTTGACTGACGTGAACCGGATGCCCCTGAACTTGGGGGGACGCCGGGCGAACTGAATCGCATAGCCGAGTCTGATGGTCCGCAGGAGCCACCGGGACGGGCTGGGGAGCGCTAACCAGGCTCCGAGAGACCGCACCAGTGGAACCAACGGGGCCACCGACGCGCCCGCGGTGGGGCAGCGAGGTGGAACACAGGGACCGGCCCCAGGGCCTGTGACGGCCTGGCCTGTGACGGCAGGGGGCGGGGTCTGGGTGTGTAGTGTAGCACTCACCTGATTTCTCCTCGCGTGGGAGGAGACACAGGAACCCGGCTTGAGGCTTGTGACAGCCCGGCGTTTGACGACTTGAAGCGGGGAATGGAGTGCTACTGCCCTTACCTGGTTCCACGAATGGGCAGGAGGGGTGCTCTTGGGCAACCACCTGCTGCCTGCTGGCGAGAGAGGAGGAGGGAAGCGATCCTGTGATGCACGGATCACCACTCTCCTCCTCTTGAGACCCAGAGATTGAGGAAACCGCTCTTTTACTGATGTTTTGGGTACCGCTGGCTGCTGGGCCAGCGGCGGAACAAAAACAAACTGAAACACAGGATTCTCCACCCGGCCCTCCACCGGGGGAGGGAGTGGTGCGGTCACCATCTCCCGAAGAGCAGTCTCCTCCATCTCTGGGTCGCCCGTCTCAGGGCCTCTTGCACTTGCGCTTGCCGCCAGGTTTGGCGGGGGCCTGGACGGGCTGGGCGTCCTGCCTGCGACCGGCTCCACGACGCGGCCTGGTGGAAGGCTGCTGCGGCTGCGCGGGAGCGGGGGCGGCCGCAGGGGGGCGCCCACGGCGACGAGCAGGCTGAGGGGCTGCAGCCGGAGTGGAAGCAGCAGGTTTCCTCCGGCGCATGATGTGTTTGATCGCCTCAGTCTGCTTCTGGGCTGCCGAGAACTGCTGGGCAAAGCTCTCGACAGCGTCGCCGAAAAGGCCGGTCTGTGACACGGGAGCATTCAGGAACTGTACCTTTTCCAGCTCTCTCATGTCAGCAAGACACAGCCAGAGATGGCGCTCCTGGACCACTAACGTGGACATCGCACGACCCAGAGACTGTGCGGTCACCTTCGTCGCTCGTAGCGCGAGGGCCGTCGCAGCGCGCAGCTCATGTAGAACCGCCAGGTCGTGACCACCCTCGTGCAGGTCTTTCAGTGCTTTGGCCTGGTGGACCTGCAGCAACGCCATAGCGTGGAGGGCGGAAGCCGCCTCCCCACAGGCTCTATAAGCACTGCCAGTTAGACCTGACGAATACTTAGAGGCCCGTGAGGGGAGACACGGATCACCCCGCAGGGTGGAAGCGGCTGTTGGACATAGTTGCATGGCCACAGACCGTTCCACCGAGGGGATGCCCGCATACCCCAAAGCGGCTCCACCATCGAGGGTGGTGAGAGCGGAAGAACTACAAGATTTGTTTCGGGCAGTGAAAGGTGCCCTCCACGATCTTGTCAGCTCCTCGTGCACTTCCGGGAAGAATGGCACCGGAGGGGGGCGCTGAGAACCAGCGCGACCCCCACCGAGAAACCACTCGTCCAGCCTCGAAGGATCGGGACGCGGTGGTGGATTCCACACGAGCCCGACATTCTCGGCGGCCCGGGAAAGCATGGCCGTCATCTCTGGGTCTGGCTCGGACAACGCTACCACACCCGAAGGGGGCAGCGCAGCCGAGTCGTCATCCCCGGAGAGAGAGGGCCCGCCCTCCGATGCAGTGATCGACATCTGGTCGTCAGGGGGACCACCGAAGGAGACGCCTGGTGCACCCCGAGCAGAGGGCCCAGCACGCTCCTTCGGCAGCTCCACCGGCTGCGGAGTGCTTGAGGGGCGAGGAGCTCCACTTGGGGAAGCCCTCACCGTAATCCTCAGATCACCTCTGCCCCCACCGGACCCAGCGGCGCGCACGCTGGACCGCTGCAGAGGCAGAGGGACTCCGCCATGTTTGACATAGCGGAGTCTAAGACGCAACTCCGAGATGGTCATGTCCCCACAAGAAGAACATGAGCCATCCACGAAAGCCTCCTCAGCGTGCTGAATGCCCAGACACGTGAGGCAGCAATCGTGACCGTCCTGAGGCGCCAGGAAGCGACCACAGCCAGAAACGCACGGGTGATAAGACATCTTTAAAAAGACGCGATCACCCGTGTACTCTCTTAGAGAAATTTGCTCTTAGAATGCTCTTTTTTTGAGGTGCTGAAGCACGCAGGGGAGCTTGGCCACCGCACACTCCAAGTGTGGCTGCCAGCGGGAAGATGATTCTGCTCTCCCGGACACCGTGACCACCGCTGCTGTACCGTAACGCCCGCACTCGTTCACAGAACACTCTTCTTGGGAAAGGGAGCAGTAGCTTCACTACCGCTCGGCTCCGAAGCGAAAGGATAATTGATGCGGTGCATCAGCTGCCTCTTATGCTCACGCTGTGATCAGCGGCAGCTGGATGCAATAATCGCATGCCAATGTCCATTGGCTCGTTTAGTTACACTCGAAGTGGATTGGTCTCTCTGGCGAGATCCCAATTTCGTCGGTCATCCGACGTGACTCGGAGTGACCGACTGAAAGGGGAACTTATAGGTATACTGATAGTTTACTAATTAAATACTTGTAGTAGCATTTTTAGTACACTTTGAAATAGTCTCAGTAAACTACTAGTTTAGTAGTTTTATACTGCAAGTATACTCGTAAGTTTTTTTTAAGTGAACTTTACGTCATACTTTAAGTATACTACTATGTCCCTATTTAGGTATTAATTTGTATATATTTTGTTATATGAATATCTGAACATACAAAACATCCAAAGAAAGAACAGGGTATCTGCTTGTAAATGCTTCATGCATTCTTTTTTTTAAAACTCTTGAATGTGGGCAAGTTTCATAAATAAAAAATAAAGAAATAAACAACATTTTGAACAAAAAGCTGAAAAAAGACTATGAATTGGATTCAGAATGAAAATCAAAATGTAGATGGAGTCGATCAACACCCAAAAGCTTGACAGTCATTATTACGTCTTCACTGGTTGACATTTTATTCCATAATGTTACACAGTTTTGATGCTGTTTTATGTCAGATGATCGTGTTAGATTACATGTTGAAGCATCTGTTGTTTCTTTTTCTTCTTCACTTGTGTTTTTTTTTTTTTTTGGACATTCTGTACAGTAGATATGTACTAGCGCCCCCTACCATATAACAATGAAAACACAGATTCTAGGAGCACAAGTATAGCTCAAATATATTTAGACTTTTTCTAAGTATAAGTCAAGTATACTTAAATCTCATTTTAAGTATATATCTGAGAAGTACATACAAAGTAAACTAAAAGTATACTTTCCTATTTTTTAATTTAAAAGAAGTATACTAATAGCACACTTGAATAAACTTCTTTTTCGTAAGGGGTACTCTATAATATCTATAATTAAACACATGATACAAACAGAATTGAGGTAAATAACAACTGTTAGCCTGAAATGCTCATGCTCACTATCTACTAAAGGTCTGGACCTCACTATCAATTAGGAACATCCTACAGGTGTAAAGGCACTACACCTTTTCCCAGACACCATCAATTATTTACTTTGCAGACAGTATACATTTATAATGTAGCTGTACATTTTTATGATATAATAAATCAGCTTCATCAGAATCAGGAGTGTGAGTCACTATTATAGGAAATGGCAGAAAGAAGAAATGAAGTCTAAACTCTGCCAAAAGAACAAATCCAACATCTTTGCATGATTGCATAAACAGTAAACAGCCATTAAATGAACAAATGTTTCTGAGGAAGCTTAGGGGACAGTGGTGTCAGCCCATCCATTTTACACATTTATTTATTTTTTATATGATTCATTTCTATACAGCATCCAAGAGAGTTTCATCATTTATTTTTGCTACCTTATCATACAAATTTACCATTTCACTCTTTTCCCTGATACAAACTTTTAATCTTATCTTTAATCTTTTCTTACTTTTAATCCATAATTTCCAAAATGACCATTGCCACCAGTAAAGTTTCTTTAAAGTTAATGTACTTTTTAACCAAGCAGACAGTTGAAGAGCTTGAGATGAAATAAGAAACAGGGGATGCATGAACAAAAAGAAAAATCTATGTAAATATCACTTATGAACAGAATATTTTGCACATAATTTCCAATCAAGCAGTAATTTTGACAAGTGTTCAAAAATATGATTTACTTAAAGCTAAAGCTAAAAAAAATATGAATTACTTAAAGCTAAATAAAAAAGTCCACAAAGAGTGGATGGTAATAACAGGACAATACTTTTTATAAATACATAAAAATATGAATAATTTATCTACCAAAGTATGACTAAAGTAGCTCATAATTTGTGGAGAAAATATACATTCAGTAAGAAAATTCATGTACATTTTTCATTGTCAGATTCAATAAATTGTACTAGATATTAGAAATGCATTGCAATTAACACTGTAACCTTGATATGAAATATGTAATGTGGGGAAAAAAACTAAGAAAGATCACTGTAAATAACACTTATGAACAGAATATTCTGTGTATCATTTCCGATCAAGTTCTAATTGCAAAGTTGCAAAAAAGTGTTAAATCATATTTTAATTTCAGATATATACAATTCTATCAAAGAAATGTCCACAAACTGAAAGAATAATAGACAACAAAAATGCACATTCTGTAGAAATTATGAATAATTTATCTAAAGAGGTATGAATAAAGTAGAGTATAATTAAATAATGTGTGGAGGAAACAAAGAAAATAAAAACTCATGGATAGAATATTACTTATGGATAGAATATTGTGTGCAGAATTTCATCATTTCATTTCAAGTTGCAATTCAGACATACTTTGCAAAACATTAAAAATATTTAATTTTAGGATATATAAAGTGCTAGTGTTATACTTAGCAAGACAAAGGAGTCTGGTATTTTATTCCAAAAATGTCACTTCCAGCACTGTCATTTTCATCCATTTCCGTATAGCCATATTAGAAGAGACACCCTAACACAGAGAGAGCTGAGTAATTTTGACAGTCTGGGTGTAGTCTGGAGTATGCCGTAGCATGCTGTGACAATTAACGTTCCATCATTTAGTATTGGCATGGTAAAGTAAGCTTTCATTATCAGCACAGCACACACGCTGGGACAGAGGCCCAAAAAGCAGATCACTTTCATCCATTAAAACACACACGCGCACAAACACACACTTCTCGTTCAATAACACACAAAAGACTAATCTGAAACAAATACACAACTCATCCAATAGGAAATATGTTAAGTTCCTTTAAAGGGACGCCTAAAGCCTGCACTTCATCACACGCCCACTAAAACAACACACAATTGATTAAACTATAAGGCAGAATAGATTCAGTACAGCTCAGAAAAGGCCTTGTACAAGAATCACACATCAGAAACCAGTTCTCAGCAAAAAGATAATTTCCTGCAAACGCACTTTGAAAATGAACATCCACTCACTCTCAGGCTGGCAAAAACCCACACAAAAACATCAAATGAGAAGAGGAGAGGACACAGCATCATAAAGCGAACTGCCCACCAGTCTATTACAGCCATACATCAGGCCCGTTGTTGAGTGTGTGTTGTGCTGTAAGAGCCCTTCACTGCAGCTGAGGATTTCCATACAGACACAAATTGAAAATGGAATCTGATTCTACAGTATATCACTCAAGTGCGTTCCCGAGATTTACATCCCTATACTTTAACAAGGACTGAAACCATATGACTGTAACCCCACCTAACTAATTCTCAACCTTTTTGATTATATAGAATGCCTACATGCTATTGGTCAAGCTACTTACCTTCAGCATGTATGACAGCAATAGGAAAACAATAAGTCAAAGCCTGGACAAAAGCCAGAACAGCTTCAGAAAAAAAGAGGACCAATGGTCACCCTATACTGGCCACAATGACATTTGAAGGTACATCTGCTGTAATGACAAAGTTTTTCTTTCAGTAAGGAGTGAGTGAAACAAGGAGTGTTGATAGATAAACATAAGTAATAGATAACTAAAATAATTATAATTAATTGAAAATAATAGCAATAATAATACAAAAAAAAAGGTAAAAACTTGAGAATTCCAGAAGTTAAAAAAAAAAAAAAAAAAAAAAATCTTCTTCCAGGATCCCCAATTAACAATTCTCTACCACATTCCAGGATTTCCAAAGACCTTGGGATCCTTGGTTAAAAAAATAAATAAAAAAAAATAATATGAAGGGGTGAACAATAATTAGAAATATCCTAATTTTAAGCTGTTGTAGCTTAATTTAAAGCTTGTTTTATCTCATCTTAATTAATTTAAATCATTGGAAGTTGCTGAGACCCTGTGGTTGAGAAATATTATTCTAATGTTACAGTATATTTTTATTTATTTGCTAAATTCAGTTTGATTAAATGAAATATAGGCTGTTTTTGAAATTACAGTAAGTTGGAAGCACATCCTGATTTTGCTGAGTTAGATGTGTTCCTAGGTCAACATATTTTGTTGACCCTGGAACATCATTTTAATCCAAAAATTTAGTCTTGACCATATCCCTACATCTAAACTATAACCTTACCCACGAGTAAACCCTAAAATCAGAGGAAATGATAGATGAATGACACTGATGTACAGTACAAGCACCAAACACTGATTGTAAGCCTAAACTTCACAAAAACTATAAACTGATTCTTCAAATCTGATTGGTTAATCACAATGTTGTTCCAGGGACAACAAAGATGTTGATCCAGGAACATGTCGCACTTGGTAAAATCAGGTACTGCTAGGTTGGAAATAAAGAGAGAAATCCATAAGAAACAATAATAATCAGATATAGCAGTTTAGGTTGGACACATGAAATAAAACTTTATCTGTGGTTCACATATAAATGTGCTAATTTCAGCCAGATTTCTCATATAAAAATACTCCAAAGACATGTCAACAAACCTGAATGCACCAAATAAATAAATAAAATTCCCAACACATTTTCAGAATTGACAAGTCGACCAATAGTTCTGCAGGAAGCCTGGAAACTGAAAACTTTTTTTTTTTTTGATTATTTTATTTTTTGCATGTTATTTCAAAAAAATAAATAAATAAATATATTCTGTCTTACATAAATATAATATAATTATATCACTTCAGCCCTAGAGAAGGTGTGCTATAGCACAATGATAGCACAAATAAAGAGGAGAAAATCAAAGAGCGTTGATTACATAAAGAGTTTTAATGAAAACGCTATATATGTGGAAGCAAAGGTGTGCAAAACCTACAGCACATTCTGCATTAATTGCCTCCAGTACTTTCATTACAAAATGCACACATCAACAGACAAAAGAGGTTGATGTGCATCGCAGAGTACAGGATATGTTCACTCAGCATCTAGAGCTTTATCGTGCTCACCAATTCACCAGGGCCCATTAGCAACGTGTCAAGAGAAACAATACCAATCTAAACAACAACATTTTTACACAGCCGTACTCAGCATACATACATAAAACGTACTGACATTTTGACTGAAGCTTTCAGGGTCGAACTCTTGTGTAAACAGACTTCCATTTTATCACATATAGTGGCAGAGATTCGGAATATCAACACTAATGCGACTGACATTTTTAATAATTAAACATGAACTCTACAGCATAAAATGGTCTAGTAACAGTGCAAAAGTAACAAAAAATAAATAAATAAATAAACTGTTGAACTACTGAGCTGATGCATCGATACACGTTTTGTGTACTCCACTGTGACTGCACCACTGCTAAACAGCTTCAAGGCTGGCTAAAACATACCGGTTCAGTTGCCTCCTGCGCTATAACATCAGGTACAGTCTGCTTTTTTTTGTTGTTGTTCTTTGTGGAGATGTGTTTCCACGTAATATTAAACCTACACAGCTGTGTAGTGCTGCTATTAAAATATGGTGTACATTCATAACAAATAGGATGGACTGCAATAATAAAAACAGAACAAACAATGAGCACTCTTCAGTTATAAATGTTGAATGATTCAGATCCCTTTCAGAAACACTGGCTCATAAACATTGGCGATTCCTGTTCTGTACACACACAAAATGATAACTTAGGGATTTACTCCTACATTTAAAGGGATAGTTCACCCAAAAATTTTAAATCTGTCATCATTAATTCACCCTCAGGTTATTCCAAACCTGTATGAGTTTCTTTTTTCTTTTGGAAACTAAAGAAGATATTTTGAAGAATATGGGAAACCAAACAGTTGATGATCCCCATTGACTTCCATTGTGTGGAAAAAAAATACAATGGAAGTCAATGGGGACCATCAACTTATTTCTCTTTCTTTGATTTTCACAATATCTTCTTGTGTGTTCAAAAGAAGAAATAAACTTATACAGGGTGGGTAAATGATGACAGGATTTTCATTTTTAGGTGAACTATCCCTTTAATTACATTTAATAAAAGCAGTTTATTTAATCACGTTTTAAATTTAACCATAAAGGCCCGCTCACACCAAGAATGATAACTATAAAAATAACTATAATAACTATAACACAATATCATTCTATTTAGAACTGCATGCTTCAGTTCATGTTAAATGTTTAAGCTCTTTAAAGCGAGGTAGATTCTGATTGGCTGTCAATTGGAAAAAAAATCATTCTGAAAGTGATTCCAATGATATTGTTCCTTTGTATCATTATTGTTATAGATGTGGTATGGATTTCTCTATTCTTTTTAAACTAGAGCCATTATTAAAACTCTTTGGTTATATTGTTACAGGTATTGTCTTTAATGTGGATGGGCCTTTAGTCATCCTGTGGCCCCTATAGGGAGTTTGCTGAGGCCCCTCTAGTGGGCCCCGGCATCCTGGTTGAGGACCACTGAACAAGATTTTTAGAAAATGGCCAGAAAAGTTGAAGCTGCTCAGGATCCCATAATGCCATTGAAAATGAGGCATCAGATTCAAAACGCTGAAAAATAAGAAATCCTGAGCCAGGCGTATCAGCCAGAACATTTCTAAACTGCACCATTGTGGGTCATCTGAGTTTGACTTTTGAGCTCACCTTATTTCCTGTTCCCTCGCTGTTCACCCCATGTCCTCTCTCTATAATCTGCATCGATAATAGTGACAAAAGTTCAAAAAGTACATTCACTGTGACACTAAACGATCAGAAAGTTGTTTTTGTCATTGCTCTGTCCTCCATTACAATGATGACTAGTTTAAAACCACAACAGCACTCAAAGGGCTCTTTATGACCGAGCGTTTTAATATTCCATATGCGTACGAGACAGGATGTTCCATACGATGACACTCAAATAAAACATCTCATCTAGTTTCTAAACGAATTTATGAACACTCAGAATACTGTATCTGGCAGTTAATCCAAATAAGTGCTTAATTAAACATGTCAAACTGACTTGTTCCGAAAGAGCCTCTGGGAAATGTTATTATAGGGATGCATTTTTTTTTTGCTTATTTGTGTCCAATTACATAATGTTTCTTTTGAACTGCTAAAGCATGCGCTGAGATAAATCAATTTATCATTCAGCTCTCATCATAAAAACAATTAAAACGCTGCAGCAGATGATGAAACTTGAATTCACAGCGTTCATTTGGAGTATTACAGCCATTATATCCGCTAATGCCAGACATTATAAGACTGTTCTCAATAAGTAACAGCACAACAGTCTTTCATTTAGCTCTTTTTCTAATAGCGAGTCCCAAGAGGGGAAAAGAGGACGGCAATGTTCTTTCTGAGCTAAAGGCCACCATAGTGTAATACAGTTTTAAATCACACTCTCACAGGTGAAATTACGTAACTACATTGAAGCTTATTGTTGCAGGCCCCTCTCTATCCTTTCTCCACACATTCATCCTTCTCTCATCCTTTGACAACAGCGACACTTCAACCACGCACTTGGATTATGTTTGTTCCACCAAATGTTTTAAACAGGCACCTTTATTGTGGTGCTTTTGGAATATTATTTCACACAATGCGCTAATGAACGTGTGGGATATAGGTGCTTATTGAAAAGGTGCTTAATCCTTTCATCAAAGTCCATTATCCCCATTATGACACATTCCCATTTATTCAGCAAAGAAAACAAAAATGCGAAAACCTCTTTGTAAAGACTAACAATATCAGTGCCAGCCCTTTGTGGCATTTTCATATTACAAACTGTCATCGAGTTAATTATACAAAAACACAAAGCTTTATTGGAGTTATTCTATTGAAACATTGAAAGGAGTATTAGTGCTAACATATTAGCTTCTATTGAAGATGGGAAGATTCGGGAAGCTTTTGTGTCTAACATTCAACATCCACCCACACATTCCCACATTTACACACTCTCGCTTCCTGTTATAAAGCCAGAAGTATACTGTACACAAGTACACAGAACTCGGGCTGTTATACAAAACGTAATGTGCGTGATAACAGACTTCAGCGTACAGTACAACAGTAGCATTCAAATGTCTGCGCAATTAAACACTATTATGTGCCATGAGTTATTACTCTGTTAGCTAATTGACTAGCTAGTAGGGATATGCCGGGATCAATTTTTCATGTAGCGATTAATTGCTAATGTTTTTATCACGTATACGGTATTATCACGATATTGAAATTTAGTTTCAAAAAAAGTGTTGTCATATTACAGTATAACAGGTTTAATAACTTTTTTCTTATTACAAAAATATCTGAGCATTTAAATACAATAAAGTAATACACAAAACAATTTATAAAGTTAAACATTTTACACAGATTAAAGTGCAAAAGAATTAAAAGACCAATAGGTATCACTTTACAGTAAGATCTCATTAGTTAACCTCAGTTAATGCATTAACATTATCAATGAGCAAAAGCTACATTTGCTACAGAAGTTATTCGTCTTTGTTAAAAAATAATATATCTCTTAGTTCGTTAGTTTATGACACAGTTTATAATTATTTTGATTTTAAAAATGTGCTGTTAAATATTTGAATTACCTAAGATTAATGAACGTTTAGAAGAATTTTTCATTGGGAGTTTATGTTAACTAATTAATTAACTAATGTTAACCAATGAAGCCCTAATGTAAAGTATGACCAAACAATAAAGAATCAAAACACTTTCAAACAATATCTCTAGGGCATGTTGTAGTCCATATTAAAATGTAAAAAAAAAGTTTTAAAATAAATAGCCTATTTAGTCTAAATATTAAAGTATTTGGTGCTGTGCTGAACACCACTGCGAATACAAAAATCTGTATGGCTATTTAAATCATTTAAATATGTTTTGGGGGTAATAACACTGCATCTGCTATTCAGAGCCACCTGCTGTCAGAGAGTGAATGTGCGCTTTCATTCAGAGCGTCTCTCATGTGTTCCGCCATGTACTTCTCAACCGTGCTTGTTTACGTCAGAGTGCACACGCGTCTTTGACTCAGCATGCAGCGGTGCTGTGCATTTAACCAGTTAATGGGAAAATTATTCTTAAAATGCATTCAACATTCTGAATAATTTTTAATAAAATAATTATTTTCGGTATTTTGAAGTGCCCACGAGAACAATACCGTGCATATTCATAATCGTGATATATCACATTACCGAATACCGGCACACGTCTACTAGCTAGATACAGTATGAACAGGTTATTAAGATCTAACCTGCTGACCAAGATTAACCAAAGTGTCTATTTACACTAAGTGCAAATAGCCCGCCTTGTTTGCAGAAGCTATTTCTGGGGGCAGTCGTGGCCTAATGGATAGAGAGTTGGGCTTGTAACCTGAAGGTCATGGGTTCGAGTCTCGGGTCCGGCAGGGAATACCACGACTGAGGTGAGACCCTTGAGCAAGGCACCAAACCCCCAACTGCTCCCCGGGCGCCGCAGCATTGGCTGCCCACTGCTCCAGGTGTATGCTCACTACTGTGTGTATGCACTTGGATGGGTTAAATGCAGAGCACAAATTCCAAGTATGGGTCACCATACTTGGCCACACACCACTTCCCCCCTTCCCCTATTTACACTAACTCTGCCCACCAACCTGTGATTGGGCTAGTCAACATTACAAAAGACAATTGGTTAACATTAGCTCCAGTGTTGTAGATGGTAAAGCGCATGCCATAGTCTTTTTGACGCGATCGACCCGAGTTCGAATCCACCTTTTGCCGAATGTTTTTTTTTCTCCCTTTCCAAATCTCATATCACATCGAAAAGGCATTTATTTTCAATAAAAATGAAGGAAATAATCGAAAAGTTGAAAATAAAGTATTGGGGAGGGTTAGGTTAGGTATAGGGAGGGCTTTATTGTCTCAATTAGGTGACATCTGTTACAGAGTGACAGAGGCGTGAGACTTGCGGATCCATACGCAAAGCTTTATAAGTAAACATAGTCAAAACACAGGCAGGGTCAAACAACAGCAAACGGGTATGGCATGGGCAAGACAAAGAGTATTCCTAGGGCTGGCGTAGGTCATCGATCGATGAACAAAATCCAGAGGGCTTGACAACAGGATTAATCCAGAAAAATGAGCAATAGTCCAGACGAGGTACAATAGTACAATACAATCCTCAACGGCGGAGCAGAAGACCACCACAGCTGAACAGAAGATGGATTGGCAGACAGTTCAGTGGTTAAAGCTGGGTAGACAGACGATTCATACTCAGACCCATTAATAGAAACTGGACAGGCACAAAGTTCAAAACCAGGTTTGTTAACTGAAAACAGATAGTTAGGTAGTTCATGAATGGTCTCTATGGCAGTGACAGGGTTAACGGGACAGACATGGGGTGCATTTATAGTTTCTGGGCTCAAGACAGACAGTTCACAATCAGCCACCATGGCTGGTTCAGAATTGGGTGAGAGTTCAGAGATAGCCTCCTCGGCCGGTTCAGAGCAGGGCAAAAGTTCAAAAGCAGCCTCTGTGGCCATGACAGGACAGGACGAGGATTCGCAGACGGCCTCCATAGCCGTGACAGGACAGGACGAGGATTAGCAGACGGCCTCCATAGCAGTGACAGGACAGGACGAGGATTCGCAGATGGCCTCCATAGCCGTGAAAGGACAAGACGAGGATTCGCAGGCGGCCTCCATAGCCATGACAGGACAAGACGAGAGTTCATAAGTGGAAACCACTGACACCTATAGAGGGTCTGCAGTGGATGCCGCCACCTCTGGAGGATCTACAGTAGTACCATCAGAATACGGGGAGAGTTCAGCAACGGTTCCTTCGACCGTGACATGACAGGCTGAAAGTGCATTGCTGGGCGCCACCACCACGCAAGGAGCTGAAGTGAGCACCGCCGCTTCGGGAGGTTCTGCAGCATGCGTCGCCACCTCTGGAGAAACTGCAGCGGGCACCATCGCTTCGGGGAACAAAGCAGCGAGCGCCACTACCTCAGGAGGTTCTGCAGCATCAGCCGCCATCTCTGGAGATATCACAGTGGATGCCGCCGCCTCTGGGAGTTCTGTGGTGGTGTATGCAGCCCAAACACACCAAAAAGCGATCCCCATCATGGGAAGCACTTCAGACAGGGGAATCAATTCAGGAACAGGAGGGCTAGAGTGAGTGGGTTTGGGGAAACCAGTTGCGCGTGCAGACACCAGCGGTGCATCCCTCACACTGGACACCAGACTGGGATATCGAAGGACTGACCTTGAATATCCGGGTGCAACAGACAGGGAATGACAGGACTCTGGATGAACAGATGAGAAGTGACGAGACTCTGGATGATCAGCTGAGACGTTACGAGACTCTGGATGATCAGCTGAGATGTGACGAGACTCTGAACGATCAGGTGTGACGTGACGAGACTCTGGACAATCAGCTGTGACGTGACAAGATTCTGGACGATCAGCTGTGATGTGACGAGACTCTGGACAATCAGCTGAGACGTGACGAGACTCTGGACGATCAGCTGTGACGTGAATGGACTCATGACGATCAACTGTGACTTGACTGGACTCACGGAGATCAACTGTGACTTGACTTGGCTCACAAAGATCAGCTGAGAAATGACGGTGCGTTGTTGTGGCCGCCATTTTGTGAATGCTCTCTGGTGCATCCGCCATTTCAATCACAGACACGGTGTTGCGTTCCTCCTCCGCGACACCCACAGTAAACAAAGAGCCAGCACACAGCAAAGCATAGTCCATAAAGTCCTTCAAACTACAATTAAACTTCCCCTCCGGTAACCATGACTTTATGGGCTCACTCAGTCCGAAATGAAAAATGTCTTTTAATACGACCTCATCAAAAGGTAGTTTACCTTTTTACTAAAGATAACTCTCAGAATTGAGTGACGTACTCCTCAATGGATAAACTCCTTTGTTGCAGGTCGAGCTGGTCGACCATGTCCATACCTGGCCAGGGTCCTGTAGAAAAGCCGCTGGATCCTCATGTGGTCGAGTATTCTGTTACGGAGTGACAGAGGTGTGAGACGTGCAGATCCATATGCAAAGCTTTATTAGTAAACATAGTCAAAACGCAGGCAGGGTCAAACAACAGCAAACGGGTATGGCACGGGCTCAAGATAATATCTCTACAATACTAAGGCTCTATAATGCACTACAATACTAAGGTGCAGATAATTTGCAAAAAGTAGTATAAATAGCAGAAAATCCTGCTATTTTAACATAATGTACTTAGTGTAAATAGTATATCTCTAAAAATACTGCTATTTTCACTTAAGGAGCCTTCTATTTGACCGTAAGTGGACTGCAAAGTGGACATCACAGGGTATTCCGCCATCTTAAGTGAGATTCCAATCTGAAGGGAACGGACCTGTTCAGTTTGAAGGGCACTGAGAATGACATAGGGAATAAGGGAACATCGATACATCACTTCACAGGAAGCGGAGAGGGAGAATCATCCAACTGTCACTGCGCATCGTGGCACCAGTTAGAACTAATGATAGACCAGAGCCTTTGAAAGAGTTTTTTGAAGGCTCTGCAATGGAGGGGTTGCAATAAATGTTGTTATTATTATATAAACTAGAGTTTTTATGAATAGTAATGGTGATGAATGTTACAGTTCCATACTGTATTGTATGAATAGGTGAAAATAAGTAAAACAAGTAAGAGAAACTAAGAGAAACAGTTGAGGGTCTGTCTTTTATTTTATTTTATTTACCACAGGAAAGTTAAGAGGCTGCGTTTGGGAAAGAAAGTGCACAAGATGAGACCACTACAATCTGTTAACAGTCTAAACATATAAATTTTCACTATATTTATTTAGATACGCAATAGCATATGCAGTTTATATGTATTTAAATTTTAAAGTTAAATAAATTACAATATTAATTTTTTTCATTGCCTTTCTTTGATGACATTCCAGGGCGTTCCAGATGAGCGATTATTGTCAGCGAACTCCACTTCAACAGATATCCCATGCTTAGGGAGTAGGGAGCAGTGAACACTGCATAGGTCACCCAGTCAATAGGAATACACCTTTAGTGTAAATAGAATCTATAGCTATTTGCACTTAACATAAGTAGCATATCACTAAAAAAATACTGCTACTTTCACTTAAAATATATTGGTATTTGCACTTAGTGTAAATAGAATCGTTATTTGCACTTAGTCAAGGGCGTAGGTTTGCTTTTGACATTGGTGGGGACAGACATGAAAATTGAGAGACTAGAGGACAATGGGAAAATCTTTTTTTTTTTTTTTTAAATATTTTGAAATTATTTTGCTATCTTTATTAAGTCCAATTTTACATTACATGCCTATTCTTGTTGCTGCCAGAAATCTGACATTTTTGTAATAAATTCTTTTTAATAATTAATTATATTTTCAATTAAATTTTCACGATACAAATTGTCGCAAAGCAGCTATACAGAAAATTAAAGTTTATACACACACACACACACACACACACACACACACACACATATATATATATATATATATATATATATATATATATATATATATATAATTGTTTGATCAATATTATAGGGACAGTTTGGTAGTCACTGGATATTGGTAGGGACATGTCCCTAACATGCCCCCCTAATTCTACGCCCTTGCACTTAGTGTAAATATGAAGAATGCTTTGCTATCTGCATTTAGTGTAAATATGAAGAATCCTTTGCTATCTGCACTTAGTGTAAATAACATTTATCGCTAAGAAAATATGCTATTTTCACTTAGAGTAAATAGCAACTAATTGCTATTTACACTTAGTGTATAGACTATCCCTATTTACACTTAGTGCAAATAGACGCTGCCTTAATTTCCAACTGTTTCTCCACAGTCCACAACGAAAATTCTTGACTCAAAAGAGAGATGCTTCCTTATAGAATACAGTTGCTAACTTGCTAATATCCCTTTGTTGAAAAATACACTTAATTCTACTGAATGTGTACTTGTAGTATAATTCAAATCTTAAAAGTATATTTTTAAAAGACTTGCAGAAAATATAATGAAATAAAAGGTCACTTAAATGTACTTAAAGAGAGTACAGACTGTTTCTTAACACACTCAAATACATTTTTAAAAAATGCACTTTGTATTCAAATTGTCAAAACTGAAATTTATTTTAAAGTACATTTTTACATTGTGTTTTAATAATAGTAATAATAATAATAACAATAACTGCTTTAAAGTTCACTTATTTTGATGTGTTTACTAAAGCACATGCGAAGTAATTGATTAGAATTTTACTGTAACTGTTGTGTTATTTGATTTTATGTAAAAATAAAAACAAAGTTAATAAAACTTAAATGTAAAATCACACAATTTTAAATACATGACAAACAAGTTTCAATAGAATTGACATATTTAGTATATTTAAATATATTTAGAGCTGGGCGACGATTAATCACATCCAAAATAAAAGTTTTTGTGTACATAATATATGGGTGTGTACTGTATATATTTATTATGTATATATAAATACACACCCATGCATGTATATATTTAAGAAAAATATGTTATGTCTATATATTAAATATATTTCTATATAAAATAAATTATATGAATATAAATATATACATGCAAATACATGTAAATATTTTCTAAATATATACTGTTTGTGTGTGCCTTTATACATACATAATAAATATACACAGTACACACACATATATTATGTTCACAGAAACTTTTATTTTGGATGCAATTAATTGCGATTAATAATTGCCCAGCACTAAATATATTTATTATATTTTAGTTTGCTGGTCAGCACATTTAGCAGTATACTAACCATATTTGCAAGACAGTATAAGTACTTATGAAATTACATATATTATTAAGATGCACTGTAAGTCCTGTTTAAGTGAGAAAAAAAAAAGAAAAAAGAAAAAGTACAACTCATTGTAATTCATTTAAATTTAAGTTATAATACATTTTCATTTATTTGCATTAAAATGCAATCAAGTAAACAAAAACACTACATTCATTGCACACTTAAGTAGCCTATATTTCATTAAAGTATATTATATCAATTAATAGTTTGCTAAAGTTTAACTCCTTTTCTCTTCTTTTTCTGAGACTGGGGAACTAGAAGCGCCTGCCGTTGAGGCCAAATAAAGGAATCTACCTGAGGGCTATTTGACAGATGTGTGTGTTACAGGTCCTGTTTGAGGGTAAATATCTAGTGTGTTAATAGGGCTTTATGTTCAAAAATAGAGATAAAGTTGAGCGCAAGAGACTCTGATAAAGGATAATAGTCACGATGGAGGAGCATGATTTACTTTCTTAACAGAAAACACTTTCATCCACTCAAGTTTGTTTGTCCTACTTCCATATTCACAAGTTAACAAAGAAGCAGCTGATTACTGTTTTAGTGGTGTTACATAGGGCAGATGATGATGATATCTCTCAATTCATCTCAACTCCAAACAGCTGCCCTGTCATCTTACCCCTGTCTCATCAAAGCACAAAACAATTAAACCAGTGGCCCAGAGGATTTCACTTCCCTACTGAAGATCCCAGCTAAAAGTGATAGCTGTTGAATAGGGTATTGCATGGTTATTAGCTATTTAATTATAATTTAAACCAGTTTAGGTGGTTGCACAGCTGACTGGAACTAGATGGGGACTGATAGATTTTTCTTATGCCTTGTATATAAGTTTTAAAATATATATTTTTCAAGGTAAAAGTATTTTCTTTTTACAAATATCATGAATTATTCATACAAGTTTTTGAGGAGTTGGACTACATGACATTTTACAGCCTAAATTAACTTTGTCTTGTCATAAAAAGTTCAAATGATCTGATATTTCAAGAAACGTATCAACCTTGTAATTTCATAGTAATATTTATTAAATAATTATATGAAAACCACCACACAATCAGGACTCAAAGATATTAAAAATCAAATGCACTTAACTACAAATTGCTAATGTTACATCCATTTGTGGACCTACTTTTAAATCTAGATCAATGATAAAACATCAGATGCATATTCCTGTACAAGTCTCACATTGTAGGGTTATAATAAAGCATATCTAGGGGAGTCAATGAAAAGAGAGGAACAGAGACAGGTTTAAAACTTCAATATGAATTTTAAAATCTATTCTGGCTTTATGAATTCCTCCTAGGTCTAACGCTTCTGGGTGCAGCACATACAGTACTTCAAACTGTCAAACAGTGGAGGAACTACATACAGTAAGTTGTGGTGGTGATGAAATTGCAATGCAGAAATGTTTCTGTAGAAACCTCAAGGTTCACAATGGAGATGTTTTGACCCTCAGTTCACAGTTTCGGGCAACCAGCCAGGATTAAATAAAAAAAGTGGAGGAACACGGGTGAAATCCAACACCTCACCATATTTTATTCATTGATCTGGACCTTGACTCAGGTAGGTTTGAGATGCAGCATGAGATCAGTCAGTGAGTAATACAAAAAAGTGGAAGTGGAGCCTTGTTTAGTTTAACATTTTAATCAATGCTTCAGAAGCAAAACTTCTGCGCTGAGCAGTTTTTTTTTTCCCTGACCATTTAGAAACTACGCCGATAAGTACTGAGTCAAACTGTACACAATGAGCTTCATCTTAAAGGAAACGCCAATGCAGATATGCACTATGAGACTTGATAACCTTCAGGAAATGTCAGTGTGTAGTGTAGCACATTAGAGCGGTGCTCCACAGCTTGCTGCAAGCTCCAACTGCAAAGACCTCTTTATCTCAAAGTTAAACTAAATGAAAAGCAGTGAGTACATCCAGTGAAAGAGATAAACTGAGAACGAATAGAGGGTAACAGTGTTGAAACAGGGTTTGAGAAAGTGAATGAAGACATCAGCACTAGAGAACTGACAATAAGATTGATATACCAACAACAACAAATTCACACAAAGCACTAAAAACAAGCACACGGCACAGATTAATTGAGTGTTTCTTTAAAGGGGTTGTGATTGGATGAGGATTAATGTAACCCCTGTTGGACCATCCATCTTATGCTGCTAGCTTTGTTTTGGAACTTGGCAGCTGGTTTCTTGCTGGTCTAAGCAGTTCATTAGCTGGTTCGATCTGATCATTATTTGGTCCAAACTGGTCATTACAAACTGCCTGACCAGCCACCATATTTCAAAAATCAGCAGGACAATTTTAAACTGGTATGATCAACTAGTCTCCAGTTTGTTACTGGTCCAAGATGGTCTACCATCAACTAACAACCATATAATAACCTGCCTACACCAACAAATAATCATCTTGTACCAACCAATGGCTAGCTTAACCACTAAAAACTAGAAAACAGCTATTATCATGTTCTTAAAACCAGCTGGACCTCCTTAAGCTAGTATATCTACAGCAACTGGTAGCTAGTTAGTTAAAGGTCCAAGGTAGTCTACCATCTTGCACTAACTGGTAAGTTTAACCAGCAGATAGCTGGTTTGGTGCTGGTCCAAGATTATCTACCAGCTTTCACCAGCTAATACCAACCAATAGACAGCGTAACCAGCTACAAACTAGCTCAAATGTAAAAACACACACAACTTGACCAGCTTGTAGTTGGTTTGAGGCTAGTCCAATATGGTTAATCAGCGTGCAGCAGCTAATTGGGACCTGATGAAACTGCTGGCTTGCTTAAACCAGCTAGAAATCAGCTAATAGGTTCCTAAAACCAGCTGGACCACTTTAAGCTATTTTGATATGGTACAGTAGTAGTACTGACCTGGTTCAGCTTGGACCAGCTTTTATGACCAGTTTACACCAACTACTGGCCAGCCTAATCAGCTACAAACTAGCTACCATGTTCAAACAAACAACTGAACTATCTAATAGATGCTGCTAATTTAAGATGATTGACAAGTTTGGACCAACTAGTGACCAGCTAGAAACCGGCGACAAAAAATCAACCAGCTTATACCAACTAATAACCAGCTTGGATCAACTAATGTCTTGCTTCAACTAGAAACCAGCATGTTCCAAAAACAACTAGCCTTTATGAGCTGTTCCAATAGCTGTTTTGTCTATCACGTTGGAGCAGCCAATAACCAGCATGGAATAACTAAATGCTTCAATCAGCTACCATGTTCTTAAAGCTGGGTATTCCAGCAAGGACATATGGAGAGAGAGAGAGAGAGAGAGAGAGAGAGAGACAGAGAGAAAATGAATCTGTGGACAATGGATTGGTGATAAAAGTGGAGCGATGAAAAAGCTGGCAGAGAAAATGAGTAAAGCAGATGGACAGATGGATGAAGTGTGTGCTCTGGGCTTTAGCGAGGTCCTTTGAGGAATGCAGAATTAAAGATGTGCAGCTCACAAGGGTTAAACATGAGAGATTCTGAAGGATTGTGAGTCATGACTGCTGTCACACAAAACAAACACTATGATACTCAAACCTCATAGATTCTCTCATCTGCTGCTCTCAGTCACGCACACTACAGAACTACGGTGGTTGATCAAGCACCTTCTCCTTGTTAGAGAATCCAATGTGCTGATCCTCACCTGCTCTCTCATATTCCCCTTTGTCAGCTCTTGACCTGAGAGGTGAGCTGCTGACTCTGACATGGACTGATGGTCTGGTATAGAATGCATTACATGTACAATTCTGGGGAGTAACTACAGTAATTAAATGTAGTGACAGTCTCTGAAACACAAATCACTGAATTTGCAATTTGGTGGCATCAGAGTTGTATTTTAGACAATACTGTAGGTGGAAAATAACTATGATTTCTACAAGCAGATTTTGTCATTCTCTCATAGGAAGCACTAGGAATTCTAATTTATTTAAGCAAAATATATGCCTACTCTTTTTATGTTTTACTTTTCTTTTTCTAGCAATAAATAAAGTAATATAATAGCATTAAAATAATTAACCAAAACAAGATTTATTCCAAAGCTGTTTATCACCACTGTTTACTTTTTATGTTTTTTTTTTTTTTAAACAGATATTAATTTATCAAGTGCTGTTTTATTCTGTAAATTCAATTCAATTCAATTTAAAGTTTCTACATTATATTTAGAGTAGGTTATTAGTGGTGACTATGGCAGAAATGTACAGTACAGTAAGGATTACTGTCAGTAACTGAGACTCTCAAATAAATTATTTCAATAGCTTCAAAACTGTAGATGAAAACTTCAAATGTGTAACTGCATGGCAAGCTAATATCACAAGCTTTTAAAGCAAGACTGATGATATTGAAGTCAAAATGAAGCTCAGGTTGAGGTTACATAGTGAAAATTACTCATACTTGACACAGAATGATTCACGTTTGACACAAAGCTTTTAATGCAACTACCTTTGTGTTTACCAACCTAACCTCCTCCAGAAATACAAAATATCAATATGAGGAGACTTGACAGTTCTCTCAGAGTGATATTTACAACACTGAGCTAACTTAGCAAATATTTCAAAGCTTATTAAGCATTGGTATTTTTTTATATTCTAAGAAACAGGTTTGAACTATATAAATATTAGTTCAAAGCAATTTGTCTTCTTTATGGATGCTTCAGACGATGTCATTAAAAAGTTTCTTTCCCTTTCAGCACTTGAAAGAGAAGTGGCTGAAAGAAAAGAAAAAAATAACTGGAAAAACAAAGCAAGAACCACACAAGAGTGCAAACAGCCTTTGTTCTTTGTTCATTTTCTGTGAAAGCATGTTGTAAGACATGTTCACTTCACCCACAGCTATGATATAGGTCATGATTGATGTTTGGCTATTTAGCTGCTGGAAATTAGTTGTAGCACAAATCACAGTTCTGGCTCTACAGACTTGCAGCTACTTTAATAGCCTCCCCTCACGCAGTTTGTTTTCTTTGGCTGAGAGTCTTTATCTTAAAGATGCCTGAAGGGAAACTAAACAAAATGTTTTAAAATCTCTTTGGTTTATAAAACCAACACCGAAAACTGAACATTCAAACCAAACAAATATACTTCCTTTTATGTTTAGGCAAATGTTTTTCCACTATTCATATATTGAAACAGAAAGTATTTTAAAATGGTTGTCAAACAAATATGGAATCAATTTTCGAGTTCTGAAACTACACTCTAAAAAATGCTGGGTTAAATACAACCCAGCGCTGGGTAAAATATAGACAAACCCAGCGATTGGGTTGTTTTGACCCAGTGGTTAGGTTACTACCCAGAAGGTTGGGTTAAACATTTAACCCAACTTCTGGGTCAAAACAACCCAGTTTCTGGGTTTGTCCATATTTCACCCAGCGCTGGGTTGTATTTAACCCAGCATTTTTTTTAGAGTGTACTACATAGGTATTTTAAAACAATTATAGCATAATTTACTAACCCTCATGTCATCTTCTTCATGACCATTATGGTGATTTTATTATGTTTTTGGAGTTTGATAGCCACTGGTCACCTTTCGCTTTCATTGTATTGAAAAGAACAGTGTGAACATTCTGCAAAACATCTCTTTTTCTTTTTTAAAGAAAAAAAAGTCATTTATAAGAAAGTGAGTAAAATATGACAGTTTTCATCTTGGGGCGATCCATCCATTTAAAGGCCACAAGACTATGGTTCCCTTCAATTTCTTCATTCAACCTTACATGAAATAGCTCATCTGGCTGAATAGATTGTGTTTTTTTTTTTTTAACCCAATGCAGTTATGAGGCATGCTGGCTTCTCTGGAATGAAGAGGATTCAGGGCTTAAACAAAAAGAAATGCAAATGCAGAAGGAAACACACTGGCTGGACATCAGGGGGCAGAGGAAAACAATTAGCCTCCCAGCCATCTCTGCTCACTGAATAGCTGACCACCTGCAAGACAGTAATCACAGACAAACAGCAAAGCACAAGAGAAATCCCCTCTTGTCATCCCATGCAGGGAGAGACTGGCTGGGAAGACCATCAAGTTTCTTCATTTAGGGTTTTTTTCCCCATCATATTTCATTGGATATTCATGAGCAGAAAGGCAATAAGAGATGTTCATAATCCAACAGCCAGTGGCAATGTTTAGACTCTGCATTCCCAACAGGTTGAAGTTGATGAAATATGAGGTTAATCAAAAGGGGAGATCTTGAAACTTAGCTGCAAATAATGTCAGTTAAACTGGCATCCTCCCTGCTGTTTAATATGATTCTCAGCACTTCGGCTGTATGCACAAATATGCCACCATCTTTCTTCCTGTACCCTGTCTCCTCCTGATTAATGCTCCTTATTTTCATCCCTAACGTGCCCAATCTTATTTAAAGTCTCTAAAGGACCTCAGTTTTTAAGAGGTTAATGAAAAGGTCGATATATGGCTCCATTGTAAACAAGTATACAACCACAGCAGTATGGAAAATGCAGATTATACCAGCTGGTAAATTCTAGCTAATAAACCAAATCAGTAGTCCTTATTTACAGCTTTGGACTTTAAATGCATAGTAAATGTTATAGATGAAGTGTGCAATTTATAAGCTTTTATAGCCTTTTATTCAAACGAACAAAACGGTTTTCAGCTGAATGATGCAAAATAATATTAGTAGGCTATTGTTTAATGTAAAAAGAAAATTTTATTTAGGTTCTAAATGACTGTTTTATTAACTGAATCATGGCTGCAATAAACTGAATTTAAACTTGAAATTACAATAATCACCTTATTAATAAAACCTAGTAATAAACAGCAAAAGAGACATGCATATTTAGGATTGTACTCTTTAATTCCAAAAACACCCGAAGTGGCTTTAGTAAAAAAAAACAATAAAAATACAAACAAAAAAAAATACTTTCATAATAAGCGGACACGAGTGCTAAAAGCAGCAGCTTTACAAGCAAAACAAAACAACGTTTCTATCAATGGTGGTTAACTTCAAATTTCTGGACATCATGTACTCCTCTGATCCAAAACAGACTAAATGATTTGCATTAAAGTTGGCATGAAATAAAAATTCACCCTATCTGTTTTTAAAATGCATGTTATACGTAGATCTTCTCATCAACAATTCATCCTTGCATGTTTATTTATTTATTTATTTTGACCATGCCATGTTTATTTCACATTTCATAATGCAATCTTCCAGTCAAATGGAAAAAGATGTCACAATATGGAAGAAAAGATCTTTTGCTACTTCCTTTTTATCACAACTTTAATGTTTTTTGATGACAGCAACAAGACATAAGACGTTACTATGGCTGTCACTATGTCAGTCATTGCAATTTCGTATTTCATGCTTTTTTTTTCATATTTTTTTTTAATTTTGTGTTTTGTACGCATTATCCCCCCCCCCCCACCCCCCCTTCACTGAATTCATTCAGGTCTAAAGTTATGTTGACAGGTGACTGTTATTGAGTTCACCAATGAAAACAGCTGAGGGGTGTGAATTTCATTTACAACCGGTTTGTATAAAAAAAAAAAATAATAATAATAAAAAAAAAAAAACTCATTTTGTACACATACAGGTACTGTGTCTGAAATTGCATATTCACTGAGTAGGTACTTCTTTTGATCAACGGTTAAAAAGTACATTCTATGAGTGTGTTTAATCCAAATGTAATCCAGTCAAACTACACACTTCATGCCTTATGGGATATTAGTCCATTGTGCAAAGTGTCCACTGGATGTGCACTTCATCACCCAGATCCTTTTATGAATTTAGACATGCTACTCGGGCATAGGTTTTTCACCTACTATATATATATTTAATTTATATAAGAAAGAAATACTACATTTATATATATTTATAACTGCATATAATTTGGATGCAGCCAGAACTATAATTTAGCTAGAAGTCACAATTCAGTCCCATATTTCTGTTCAGTCACTCATGAAAAGCTGGAGCGTGTAGGTGGCCACTGAGAGCCAAATCCTGGAAACGGTCCAAAGTGCAGGCTGTTGACATGAAATCATTGATGATGCTAATGCTAATATAATTTTAACCACTTAGTTTCTCTGGTTATTGTAATGTACTATTGAACTTCAAAAACATAAACAAGCTTTTGTTCAATCAAGTCATTTTGATGGCACACACGAGTAGATCAAACGCAGCTTCATATGAAATATGAACAGTGAGCTATTTTAAGTTAATTACTTTTGTGGCTATAAAACATGGCAGCCTCAATGTATAAATATCCCGCTGTGTGCATGAAAACCCCATTGGGAGTTTAATGCAGCGTATTCTCACAAGCACTGAAGTCACTCTTACAAAAGATATATGAATTATGTTGCTACTGAAACTTAAAATATTACGAACGCTGGCTTTCAGCCATTTAGTGAAGTGGGGTTGCGTACACCACAATGATTAAGGGAAAGAATAAGATGACATGATAAGACAGAAAATTATAGGAAATTGTAAGTTGACAGGATGGTAGAAAATGTTCTGTTGTGTAACCGCGCTGTTTTCAGGGATCACTGCTGGCATATAGCAATGTTATTATGGAATTACAGAGATTCTTTACTTCCTGGTTGTGTCGGTCAGGTTCATATTGTATGATCACACACTCTGAGGGAATGGAATATGAAGAGCCCTCTGTCAGACCTTGAGCTGTGGGCATACGTCATAGACAGACATATATTACTTATGGTGCCAGTGCAGTGAGTGACCCTTGACCTAGAAATATTGCCACATTGTGCAATAGTCCAAGAGCAAGCAGCGGGAGGCTTGCTCTTGATGTTTGGAATGGAATATTAACTTAGTACTGTCTACTATTTTTGTTAAAAACAGTAAAGGTGCGGTCATATTTACCATTGCTCAGTGAGGTTTGCAGGCGAAATCTAGTAGTTAATAAGAATCCACGCAATCAAGAGTTTTGCGTGATGGAGAAAAAGTTCCCCATGTACAGTAGATTTTGCTTGGTTTTAAAGTAAATTCTTTGTAAAAGTTCTTCATGCATTGCTAGACAATTGACAATTGACCTTATTTTTGCACGTAACATTTTGCTAATTTGACTCCACCTTAAAGAGATAGTTCACCCAAAAATGAAAATTCTGTAATTAATTACTCACCCTGATGTCGTTCCAAACTCGTAAGACCTTCGTTTATCTTCAGAAAACAAATTGATATTTTTGAAGAAATCCAAGAGCTTTCTGATCCTCTATAGATAGCAACGTAACAACCATGTTCAAGGCCCAGAAAGTAGTAAGGACATTATTAAAATAGTCACGTATGAGTGGTGCCCAGCTATCATATTGGACGGTAACAGTAAATATGCATTTTTTAATATTATGTACAAAGTAGTGCTGTCAAACAATTTATCATGATTAATCACATCCAAAATGAAAGTTTTTGTTTACATAATATATGTGTGTGTGCCGTGTATATTTATTATGCATATCAGTGTTAATTTCGTCAACGAAGACGATGACAAAAAATATTCGTTAACAAACATTTTCTTTGACTAAGACATGACGTAAAACTATGATGAAATGTATGCCTCGTCTTCGTTAACAAGACGAGACGGGACTAGAATGTAATTTGAGGACTACCGGACATTCAAAATACATCCTATAGGCTAAGTCAGGGGTGCCCAAACTCAGTCCTGGAGGGCCGGTGTCCTGCAGAGTTTAGCTCCAACTTGCCTCAACACACCTGCCAGGAAGTTTCCAGTATGCTTAGTAAGAGCTTGATTAGCTGGTTCAGGTGTGTCTAATTTGGGTTGGATCTAAACTCTGCAGGACACCGGCCCTCCAGGACCGAGTTTGGGCACCCTTGGGCTAAGTTAACTGTCTTGTCTTTCAAAATGTGCGTCCCTGTCATTGGATTGCGATCGGATAAGGGGCGTTTGCATATCTAGTCTCAGTATGGCAGCTGCAGTGGATGGACAGGCTACCAAAACGCGAACTAGCGATCTGAAACAATGGCCTCAGGTTAGAGATATTATTTAGACTATTGAGCATTTTCGTCTCAAGACTAAGACTAAATCAAAAATGCCTGTCAAAATTAACACTAATGCATATAATACACACACATGCATGTATATTTAAGAAAAATGTTGTTTACATATTAAATATATTTGTATAACAAATTACATGAATATAAATATACAACCCAATGTTGGGACGTTTTATTATTTTTTTATTTGAATAAAATAAAAACTAAAAGACTTTCAAATCACATGAGCCAATATTTTATTCACAATAGAACATAGATAACATAACAAATGTTTAAACTGAGAAATTTTACAATTTTATGCACAAAATGAGTTCATTTCAAATTTGATGCCTGCTACAGGTCTGGTCTCAAAATAGTTGGGACGGGGGCATGTTTAACATGGTGTAGCATCTCCTCTTCTTTTCAAAACAGTTTGAAGACATCTGGGCATCGAGGTTATGAGTTTCTGGAGTTTTGGTGTTGGAATTTGGTCCCATTCTTGCCTGATATAGGTTTCCAGCTGCTGAAGAGTTCGTGGTCATCTTTGATGTATTTTTTGTTTAATGAGCCGCCAAATGTTCTCTATAGGTGAAAGTTTGGACTGCAGGCAGGCCAATTCAGCATCCAGACTCTTCTACTACGAAGCCACACTGTTGTAATAGCTGCAGTATGTGGTTTTGCATTGTCCTGCTGAAATACACGTCGTCTGGAGGGGAGCATATGTTGCTCTAAAACCTTTATATACCTTTCAGCATTCATAGTGCCTTCCAAAACATGCAAGCTGCCCATACCGTATGCACTTATGCACCCCCATACCATCAGAGATGCTGGCTTTTGAACTGAATGCTGATAAGACGCTGGAAGGTCTCCCTCCTCTTTAGCCCAGAGGACACGTGTCTGTGATTTCCAACAAGAATGTCAAATTTGGACTCGTCTGACCATAGAACACATTTCCACTTTGAAACAGTCCATTTTAAATGAGCCGATGGCGCTTCTGGGCCATGTTCACAGTCGTGGCCTAATGGGGCAGTTGTGGACTACTGCAGTGGTTCTCAACCACATTCCTGGAGGACCCCCATCACTGCACATTTTGCATGTCTCCTTAATCAAACACACCTGATTCAGGTCACCTGCTCATCAGTAGAGACTCACAGACTTAAAATGGGTGTGTCAGACAAAGGAGACATGCAAAATGTGCAGTGTTGGGGGTCCTCCAGGAATGTGGTTGAGAACCACTGGACTACTGGATAGAGAGTCGGTTCGAATCTCAGGTCCGGCAGGGATTGTAGGTGGGGGGAGTGAATAACCAACACTCTCTCCACCCTCAATACCACGACTGAGGTGAGACCCTTGAGCAAGGCACCGAACCCCCAACTGCCTGCCCACTGCTCCAGGTGTATGTGTGTATGGGTACTACTGTGTGTGTGCACTTGGATGGGTTAAATGCAGAGCACAAATTCTGAGTATGGGTCACCATACTTGGCCACACATCACTTCCCTTTCCCTTTTTCCTTTACATATGGCTTCCTTTTTGCATGATAGAGCTTTAGTTGGCATCTGCAGATGGCACGACGGATTGTGTTTACTGACAGTGGTTTCTTGAAGTATTCCTGGCCCCATTTAGTAATGTCAATGACAAAATCATGCCGATGAGTGATGCTGTGTCGTCTGAGGGCCCAAAGACCATGGGCATCCAACAAAGGTCTGCGGCCTTGTCTCTTACGCACAGAGATTTCTCCAGTTTCTCTGAAACTTTTGATGATGTTATGCACTGTAGATGATGAGATTTGCAAAGCCTTTGCAATTTGACGTTGAGGAACGTTGTTTTTAAAGTATTCCACAATCTTTTTATGCACTCTTTCACAGATTGGAGAGCCTCTGCCTATCTTTACTTCTGAGATTAGCTTTTATAGCTAATCATGTTACAGACCTGATGTCAATTAACTTAATTAGTTGCTAGATGTTCTCCCAGCTGAATCTTTTAAAAATTTCTTGCTTTTTCAGCCCTTTGTTGCCCCCGTGTTAACTTTTTTGAGACCTGTAGCAGGTTTGAAAATGAGCTCATTTAGTGGATAAAAGTGTAAAATTTCTCAGTTTAAACATTTGTTATGTTATCTATACTCTATTGTGAAAAAAAGAATTGGCTCATGTGATTTGAAAGTCTTTTAGTTTTCCCAATATTTCCGGAATTCGGGTTGCATACATGTAAATATTTTCAAAAAAAAATAAATAAAAAATATATATATATCTATATATATATATATATATATATATATATATATATATATATACACATAATAAATATGCACAGTACACATATTATGTAAACAAAAACTTTTATTTTGGATGTGATTAATCACGTTTAATCATTTGACAGCACTAATACAAAGGCATATCTTTTGGTAGTCTAATCTATGTGTTAAGAATTTTTTGTCACAATAACAATATCATAAAATAGTTTTCTTTGGTGGAAATAAGGTTGTTATGGTGCCAAAATTGTAGATACCAAAATTTCATAATAATACTGTATGTTCTACACAATATAAGCCTAGCTAATGTAAGTTCTAATATAAGTATAAATAATTCTCAAGATTACTCTTAAAAAGTAAAGAGTCAGCAATAAAATAAGAAATACTACAGAAACTGACTAAAGTAATCAAATGTAAAATAAAACACTGCACCGTCTGTATGAAATAAATATTCACCGAGTTTTATTAAAGCTACAACAGCTATTTGCATTGTCAAGAACAGTGAGTGATTATCTTTTTTGTTTGTTTGCTTGATTGATTAACAATGACACAGACGGCAACAGGTATATGAGGCTGCTGTCACTTTAAGACCTAACGCATAGATCTAATATCCACAGATCTTACATAAATCCATTTTCTTCCTGGATTTTTGCTTCCACTTAGGATATAACCAACTATGTTTACATGAATACTTGCCAAGACAGACATTTTGACATCGCTTTGTGTCTATACGACAGCAATAAACCATGAAAAAGAACTCAATTCAGTACTCATGCACTGTGACAGATGGCATTCTGTGCACATAGAAAACCGTCTGTCAGAGCAGAATGCAAGAACCATAACCACAAAAGAGACGATAATCCAAAATGTATAATGACTGTCAAACTTCTACTGGTTTATCTATGTCTGATCAAACGAGTCAGATTACAAAATAGCGGCTATGATACAGATATTCTATAAAGAAATTTTGCGTACTTGACACAGTACTCTTAATATATACTGAATAAGTAGTACATTTTCCATACATGGCCCCTGATTTCTCAGAAACTTTTCAGAACTTCTGTCCAGAAATTGTTGAGATTTACTGAGCAGGGAAGTGTAGCTGTCATCTGTCTTTGTGGACTTTCAATATCTTTGAACTATTTTATGTTTTTTATATGGTGACCATTTATACACCCTTTTCAAGTGCTATTAGCACTTAACCTAAAATCTTTCTTTAAAATCACATCCCTGAAAGAGAAGATTTTGCCATACTTAATGTGCAAAATGATTTACAGACAGAGCATTTCTGATTGCTTGTGTTAATAAATATAAATTCAAGTTGCTAACTTTTTTTTTTTTTTTTTTTTTTTTACATTTACCGAGTCTCAAACTTACGTAAAAAAAATAAATAAATAAATAAAAAATGCAATTACGGTACCTTTAAAATAATCAGTGCTGTTGGTTTGTAGCATGATGAAAGAGAAAGAGAGACTCTAAAAAATAATGCAACTGGTTGTTTGCAGGCAACATGTTTTTTCATACATTCTGACTAAATCAAAAAAACAAAATGTTTCATACAGATACATATTTGGAGGATGATTATGAGCTATTTCAGACCGCAATTATTACCAAAGGAAAGCAGTTTTTTTACTAGACAAATCGCAGACACCTAATGCTCGCATGTCAGCACCTAAAAGCACGTCTGTGAGCAGGGTACACGATCCCAGACACGACAAACTAATCACTGGCCGGTCAATCTAGACGTAGAATAGAAGTACAAACAAGACCAAAATAAAGTCTAGCGGATAATATTGCAACTAAATGACGTCTGCAGTGGAGTTTTGCCTAATCACTTTCACTTTTCTCCTCTATACATCAAAGGCTGCAGGATAAACAGAGGCAGTGTTATAAGGCATTGCTCTGAGGGTTTCATCACTAGTGGACGTGAGCAATAGCAGGCACGTCAACGTCACACAACCCTTTTTCTTTTGATTTCTGCCTACAGATCAGAGACGGCGAGCTGCTGTTTTCACTTCAAGAGGGTTAAAAACACTTACTCATCCAGCCTTTTATGTTGTTTTTCCACTAATTTGAAGCAGGTAATTGTGTTCAATGTATGGAATTATGCATCATGAACCTTTAGTCAGTAAATTACACTTTTAAGCAGGTACAAGCACCTATTGAAAATTTCTTTTGAATTGGATATAGATTATTCTGTTTTCTTATCACAGAAAGTCAATAAAACAAAAAGCTTTAATCTGCTAAGGACTGAGTCCAAGTTCACTTTTTTGTTTTTGCAGCAATGCAAGCTTCATTGGGAATACATGAATTAAACTACAATTTAAAGACACAAAGAAAGAAATTAGATCTTGTATTACTTTTGCTTTCTTTTTTTCTAAAGCTAATCCATTTTTGGTTGATCCAAAGTATCCTATTGTTCCGAGTCAGCAAACCAGCTGATTTAGAGGAAAGTAAAGATGCTTCTAGAACAGTAAATTTCCCAAAAGAGAGAGAAAAGAGCAATTTTACGACTGGACAATCTCTCTATACTAATTCTATTTACAACGATTTTGCATTTACACTCAAACAATTTAATGCTGAATTTAATTAAAGTGTCAAACCCCTGAGCTGAGCAAAATAAATGTGAATTCAAACCCATTTTAAAGATGAAACTGCTAGAGATTATTCATTTAGTCAGACATTTAGTATATTTGGTTGGAGAAAAAAATAAATAAATAAAAAAAATTACAAATTTAATATATTATTTAAAAAGCTTGATATCCTCCTGAGAACTCCCCAAAAAAAGCTTTGTGAATTTAGTATTTTTTCATGTAATTACATTGTTTAGAGCATGAGAAAAAAATGGAAAAATAACATTTTTGAAAATTTATATTTTATTAATATTTTATTCTATGCCCTCTGTAGAGGACACTAGGACTAAGTTTTTCTAAAAATAAAATGGCATGAATAGACATCAAAAAGGCAAAAACAATGGGATTTATTTATTTATTTATTTTTTAAATTACCAATCAATTTTTAGGTTTCAGGATTTTTTTATACTAAACTTTGTTTAAGGATGATTCTCAACTATGTTATAAAATATATAACAAAATGATTTGATATACTATTTTGTTTTATGCAATATGTGTGTAAAAATTTCCATAATCTGGTTTTCCCATTAAACACAGTGTATCTATACGCTGTATCTAATATGCATATTAATGTGTTGCTGTTGGGACAGCATGCTGAAAAAAAGAACTGTCATAATGGGAGTAATAATTGGCCAGATTTTCATAATAATATCTAATATTTCACAAGAAAATTTATATATAATTTATTTTCCTATTCATTTGTTATGTCTCCCAAAATGCATAATAAAGATGCTTTTAGTCCTGGTGTCCTCTACAGTGGACATATATTAAATGATGTCCTGTTTCATATCAGGAAGTCATATTTGAATTTGAAAACCCATAACATTTTCCTGAGATGTTGCTTTATGACAAACAATTTGAAAATTATTCAGATTTAAATGACAATTACAAAATATAATCATATTTCCATAAGGATGTTAAATTTTTCACTGAATTAAATTTAGCCATCTTTAAAGACCTAGTAGAAGGAGTGGTCATGGTGAAACTTCCAAACATTTAGTATCTCTAAAAAGCCCTGAATGTGCTCTGTACATGACATCCAGGCTTAAAACTGTGACATGTGAGGTCTCAGAGAAATTCACTAAAATAGAATGTCCACTACAGAGGCAAAAACTCCATAGCTGGGTCTCAGGAGGATATAAGAATATAACTTGTTTTTAATTAACTGCAAATGTGTTTTGGATATAATTTCTAAAAGAATAATAAAACCTCCCCATCAACCTTTGACAAGAATCAAGAGGTCTAAAGAAGCATGTGTTGTTAACTGAAGAAAAGGTTAAGTATACATACTCTGTGATTAATTTATCATTTTACATCCAACAAAACTTATGAAAACATTCGGGTCTAGACTGTACGTCACTGTCACTGTATAGGGGGATACCACCTCTGACCATATCACCGAAACACAACAACAGAGAAAGTTACTTCTCAAACACTGCAGCCTCCACAAACATCATGTCAGCGCTACTTAAAAATTTACAGCAACCTTGACAAAACCTGCGAGGAAACCCAGAGTTAAACATTTTAGCAGGTTTTGAGGGGGTTGAAATCTGATTGAACACCATGAGAGTGAAGACACTAGCTGAAAGTTTGAAATGGATTACTCTAGCAGTTCCATTAACTTTACTGACAGTATTTTGTACGGATGATAAATGTTTCTCAGTTGGTGGGTGATGAAGTGCTTGGAGCTCTTTTTTTTTTTTTTTTTTAGATTTTTGGAAATGCAATAGAAAAGAGAGAGGAGATCTTTGCTGTGGGAGTAACAAAATGAAAAGAGAGGAGGAGGAGGAGGAGGAGGAAGTAGCACCTGGGGGTAGTGCTTTTCTTCGGATGGCTTCTCTGAATAATCCTGAGCTAAACCATCAGTTAGAAACATCTGAGAAAAAGATAGTGAGTGTAATATATTGTGTTATCTTTTCTAAAAACCATTGCCCAATTCATCAGTTTCATGTCACTGTAAGACCAAGGTAAAATAGTCACCAACATGTTGACAAGATATTTTAGTATTTTTATATGCTTTCATTGTCTTATATACTTTTATTGGTATTATTTGTATACTTTTATAGTATTTATTAATCTCATTAATATTTTGAATTTGCTTTTATATTATCATTTTCAGTTTTCATTTTAATTTTGGTGTAAGTTTTATTTATTTATTTTTATTTTCCATTTACCTTTATTTTATTTTAGTTTCAGTAATTTTAGTATTTCAACCAACTTATTTCAGTTAGTTTCCAGTGCAACTAATTTCTAATTCTCATTTTTATTTTATCTAGCTAAGTTTTGCATTTATTTCATTTTATTTTATCTTATTTTTTATGCTTCATTTCAATTTCCGGAAACATTTTTAATAGATTTTCTTTTAATAACAATACTGCAGTGATACTTGCATGCTGTTTACATATACATGATACATTAAAGTTAATCTCATTTTATCTCTCAAGTGCCCAAATCTAAGTTTTCCATATAATATTTATATTTTATTTTACATATTATTTCAGTTACCAAAAACTTTTTTTTATAGTTTTAGTTAACAGTAACAACAGTACTGAAGTGATACTGATGTTTACATACATGGCATATTAAAGTTTAGCTTTCTCTCATCAAGTGCATAAATGAATTCTGAATTAAATGTATGCAAATGTCAGATTTGGCATCGTCTGTGCTGATGACCTTTTTTTTTTTTTTTTTTTCCTGAGATGACATCAAAACCAGCAACCGATATTTTGTTCTATAATATAATAATACTTCACAGATATTTGTGAGTTCTCTGCTATTGTTTTATGTCATGTCATAAATATGGCAGCAGCAAGTAAAAGGTCTTGTGACTAAAACGAAAGATGAATACAGAGCAGCACTTCATCCTCTGAAGTGCTTATATAACGTTATGTTATCTAAAGTTCTCATTCTGGATTGGCCATCTGCTCACGCCGTCTCCTGTTGAAGAATAGCTACATCAGACATTGTGTCTTCCACAACATAAAAATTGTATCTTTTTAATAAAAAGTTATTTCACCACACTGCATAACTCCCACAATCTCTCCTCTCTCTCTCAATTCACATTATGGGCCACTCTCATAATTTAAAATAACATTCCTGCAAATTTAATCACTCTCAGAGATTAAGGGTTTACATTTGCTCTTCCATATGGCCCAGACAAGTTCAAGAGTTCAGTCATAATGTAGCTGAATATGTGTTCTTTTTCTCCTCTGATGTTTATGTAATATTTTGGCTAAATTATGCTGCTTCCAGTTACCGATAAGAGGATAGCGGTCACATCGGGAGTCACTGAGAACAGAGGTTAAGAATTTAGCTGCAGCTTCATTTAAGTAAATACCAGCAACCACAAACAAACTAGAGAACCATAAGAAACCATGACCTGCAGCTCACAGAAATTAATTAAAATATAAATTACACAGGCATCCAAAAGTTTGGAATAATTAAGATTTGTTTTTGAAAGAAATATCTTCAAGGCTGCATTTATTTGGTAAAGATTTCAGTAAAAAAAACAGTAACATTATTATTAAAGTTTAAAACAACTCTTTTCTGTTTGAATATATTTTAAAATGTAATTTATTCCTTTGATGAAAACCTGATTTTTTTTTGCAGTCTTTACTCCAGTCCTCAGTGTCACATGATCCTTCAGAAATCAATCTAATATGTTGATTTGATGCTCACAAAACACTTTATTATTTACATAATATTATTATCAAAGTTTAAAACAGCTGTGCTGCTTAATAATTGTATGGAAACCTGGGTAAGTATGATAGATAGATAGATAGATAGATAGATAGATAGATAGATAGATACTTTTATTCAGCAAGGATGCATTAAATTAATCAAAAGTGACAGTAAAGACATTTAGAATGCTATAAAAAAAAATTCAAATAAATGTCACTCAATTAACTTTCTATACATCAAAGAATCCTGAAAAAATGTAAAAAAAAAAAAAAAAAAAAGTTTCCACAGAAATTATAAAGCAGCAAAAACGGTTTTCAACATTGATAATAATAATAATAATAAAAATAATAATAATAATAATAATAATAATAATAAATAAAATTATTATAATTCAGCACCAAATCAACATACTACAGGATAATGTGACACTTAAGACTGGAGTAATGGCTGCAATACATTCAGGTTTGAATCACAGGAATAAATGTTAAAAAATATATAAACTGTAGTTATTTTAAATTGTAATAATATTTCACAATATTACTGTTTTTTTATTTTATTTTATTTTTACTGTTTTTGATCTAAATAAATGTGGCCTTGGTGAGAATAGGAGACATTAGAAACATTTAAAAACACATGTTAGTAAATAAATGAATAAGTACATGAATCTTAACTATTCCAATCTGGCTGCTTCTATACACCAAAGTTTGAGATAAATATTTCAAAAAGACTTACAGACGATGACGGATAATATGCCCATTACTGTTCTCCCCTACTACTGATTTAAGGCTTATAATGACAGAAATATAAAGAAAAACGAGAACAAGACAGGGAATAATATTTTTCTTTTATTCAGAATCAGTTTGACTCTTCAGAATGGAAGATGAAGGAAATAAAATGTGGTCATGTCAGTTGGGAACATTTTATGAATGCTTGTGTCATGACATTTCGAGCTTGGGCAACTGTTGACAATTTTTGCTATTCATGTCCCTCATAAATGAACAAAATTAGATGCGTAAAATCATCAAAAACTGGCTAAAAAAAAGAACTGGTTTGCCAGGGTATCACCATAAATCCTTCTGCCGTGAAGTCAGTAATCAAATCAGTTCTTTCCCCAGATATTACATTTGTAATGCAAATGTGATTGATGTTGCTTATCCCTGAGCAGAATAAAAGCAGACAGCGGAAGAACTCATGGGAGGAATATATGCATTAAAAATACTCAATATATTTTTCAGCATTGTAACACCTTTATGAATTTTGCCACCCCAAGTGAGCAGAACACACATAGAGTTTATGCTTTTTATTTTACAAAATGCTGCATTCAGATATATTACTTGAATTTACTCATTGGTTTTTGGTAATATCATTTCAATTATATGTAGTAAAGTGATTAATTTAAACCATATCTAACCATACTCATTCTGTATAAATGAACGGTGTTTAGCATAGAGAGCTAATGGGAAATAAACGCTTTATTCACGGCCTCAAGATGCCCAGTTTCACGCTCTCTTTCGCTCCACTTATTGAAAATGAATTGTGACCTGTGCTGTACTGTACCACCCCCTCTCACTTCGGCTGCTATCTGTCAGAACCACAAAAATAGGATTAACCCATCTGTCCATAAAAAGCATCTCTTCAGAAACCAAAAATGCTGTAGAGTACGTCAAGTTTATAAAATAACAAAATATAAATGCACCCCAACTTGTACACCCACTGACACAGGGCTCAACAATGTGAGCATTTCAGTTGCACAAAAAAAAAAAAAAAAAACGTGTGCAAATTTGAAAAAATGTTTTTTTGGAGTATGTGTGCAAAAAAAAAAAAAAAAAAAAAAAAAAATCCCATGTGGGTCCTTAAAAAGTCTAAAAATATCTTAAATAGTATAACAAATGTCTTAATGATCATTTTAACAGGTCTTATATTTGGGGATAGAAAACAGTGGTCGTGATACAATTTGTGATTATTAAACTTCAAAAGGCTATGATTTTGTTAAATAAATATGAGCACTGCATGCTTCAAGGTCAAAACGCCGTGCAGGTTCGCAACACTGCATATGAATACTGCAAATGAAAATAAATACTGCAAATTTATGCCCAGCAAGCAACTGCTTATGATCTATTTTTCATAGGTTATTTACTTTGTATTTTGAGACATTATTTACTTTATGGTGTTTATTTTGTAATGTTTTAGATGGTTGGAAGAGTGCATGTTTTATTTCCCTCATCTTTTTGAATGAGCAGCCGGCAATAGTAAAACAGATACATTTTAAAATAAGAAATGTCCCGGTATATATATATATATATATATATATATATATATATATATATATATATATATATATATATATATATATATATATATATATATATATATATATATATATATATATATACACACACATATACACTCACTGGCCACTTTATTAGGTCCACCTTGCTAGTACCAGGTTGGACCCCCTTTTGTCTTCAGAACTGTCTTAATTCTTCGTGGCATAGATTCAACAAGGTGTTGGAAACATTCCTCAGAGATGTTGGTCCATATTGACATGATAGCATCACGCAGTTGCTGCAGATTTGTCGGCTGCACATCCATGATGCAAATCTCCCGTTCCACCACATCCCAAAGGTGCTCTATTGGATTGAGATCTGGTGACTGTGGAGGCCATTTGAGTAAAGTGAACTCATTGTCTTGTTCAAGAAACCAGTCTGAGATGATTTGAGCTTTGTGACATGGTGCATTATCCTGCTGGAAGTAGCCATCAGAAGATGGGTACACTGTAGTCATAAAGGGATGGACATGGTCAGCAACAATACTCAGGTAGGCTGTGGTGTTTAAACAATGCTCAGTTGGTATTAAGCGGCCCAAAGTGTGCCAAGAAAATATCCCCCACACCATTACACCACCACCACCAGCCTGAACCGTTGAGACAAGGCAGGATGGATCTATGCTTTCATGTTCCTCACGCCAAATTCTGACCCTACCATCTGAATGTCGCAGTAGAAATCGAAATTCATCAGACCAGGCAACGTTTTTCCAATCTTCTATTGTCCAATTTTGGTGAGCCTGTACGAATTGTAGCCTCCGTTTCCTGTTCTTAGCTGACAGGAGAGGCACCCGGTGTGGTCTTCTGCTGCTGTAGCCCATCTGCTTCAGGGTTCGACGTGTTGTGCGTTCAGAGATGGTGTTCTGCATACCTTGGTTGTAACGAGTGGTTATTTGAGTTACTGTTGCCTTTCTATCATCGCTAACCAGTCTGCCCATTCTCCTCTGACTTCTGACATCAACAAAGCATTTTCGTCCACGCAACTGCCGCTTACTGGATATTTTCTCTTTTTCGGACTATTCTCTGTAAACCCTAGAGATGATTGTGCGTGAACATCCCAGTAGATCAGCAGTTTTTGAAATACTCAGACCAGCCCGTCTGGCACCAACAACCATTCCACGTTCAAAGTCACTTAAATCCCCTTTCTTCCCCATTCTGATGCTCAGTTTGAACTTCAGCAAGTCGTCTTCACCACATCTAGATGCCTAAATGCATTGAGTTGCTGCCATGTGACTGGCTGATTAGCAATTTGTGTTACCAAGCAATTGAACAGGTGTACCTAATAAAGTGGCCGGTGAATGTGTATATATATATATATATATATATATATATATATATATATATATATATATATATATATATATATATATATATATTGTACAGTATAAAAAACATTACACTTATGGAATGCCCCCATAAAACATGGAAACCCAACATGTGTGTGTACTTGTTTATGCTACATTGAGGGAACCAAATGTGGGGGGAAAAAAGGGATAGTAAAACCTGAAATTTTTGACATTGTGGGGACTGGTCTGTGGCCCCTCACGAGGGGAAAAAAAAATATTAAAAATAGTAAATGATGTTTATCTGAAAGTGTAACAATGCAAACAGGTTTTCTGTAAGGGGTAGGTTTAGGGTAAGGGCATAGAAAATATCATTTGGTCAGTATAAAAGTAATAGAAGTCTATGGAAAGTCCCCACAATTCACAGAAACAAACATGCCCGGGCGCGCGTGTGTGTGTATGTGTTTTAATGCAGTCCTAACTTTTTCAGTTTAGGAGCACATGCGCTCCTGAAAAAAATGAAACGTCAAGCCCTGTGACTGTCACATGTATGTCCTGTTCTAGGGATTTTTATGTATTTCAGCTTCCTTTGGTTCCTGTGTTCCTCTCTGTTTATCTGTTTAGTTCCTGCTTCCTGGGATGTCTTAGGCCCTGTCCCAAATGGCACCCTAAACCGTCCCAGTCTTCCTCTGAGTCCACACTTTTATGACATAATTCCGCTTTGACTGTTGGTTAGAAGTCTGCCGCAAAGCTTGTGTCAAGGGCACATAACGCGCGCACCCTTCTGAAAGCTAAAATGACGAATGGAACACCCTACAGCCTCATGGACTTAATGGACATGTTGTAAGTCTGTGCGGCCACAAGTGCACATGAAGAGTGCCATTTGGGACAGAGCCTTAGTTTCTGATTATGTCCTTGTTTGTCTCATTGGTTACTTCAGATTTGCACCTGTGTCTCATTTAGTTCCATGTTTTCTCCCTCATTGTCTTGTGTACATAAACTCCCATTTGGTTCAGTTCTTTGTCTGTTCTCATCAATGTTTGAGTTGGTTTGTGATACTGCATTTTTTACTGTGCCTGCCAGTGTGCTTTTTGTTTTGTTTAAATAAATATTTAATTAAAGTTTCTTGCATCTAGATCCAGCCTCAACCCTCTTCCTTGCTTGCAACAACTGTTGACTGTGACATACAGTCTCTTTTGTACTTAGTTTTACTTAAAAAAAAAAAAAAAAAAAACCTTGGTCATTCAGGATTTGAGACACTCATTAGCAATGTTTATACCAGTATATTTTTTTAGCTTCACTATGTGATGAAATTGTTGCATTATTGTGTCAAACTCACACAAAAACTCATTTCTAAATCAGTATTTCTTCCAATAAAATATCTAAACAATGGGAAAAGCATTTTCTTGAGTAGCAAAATCAACACTTCACTGGCATTCATAAATTAAAATAAAAAATTAGGAAACGTGAGTTTTTCATATCTCCAGAACACCAAAGAGTGAAACCCCAAACTGTAATGGCCTGTGAGAAACACACATCTTGCTGGTTTTAAACATCTTGCCACATAGTTGCTTCTCTGAATAATAGTGCCTTTAACTCCAGTGCTCTTCTGTCTCTCAAAGCCAGCACAAAATGGTTTCTGGTTAGTGCAGACCCACAATGCTTAGCCAGGTGAAACAGATACACAGACTATACAAACACACGCTCCATCCCATTCTTTTTACCCTTCTTTACCCATACACGCTCATGCCAGGATACAGAATGGGAAAACTATAATCCTCTGCAGTCAACTGAAGAATCACAAACACACATGTGCATAGCATCTCAGTATATGACGTTTATATGGCCATGACTGTTTTCCCTGCTATACCATGAAGGACCCAAGGACACACAGGGCCCATCAAACTGATTGGACAGCTTTACGAGGGTCACACAGAGTTAGTGGGAGTTGTAGACATCGTGAAGATAAAACCCCTGGAGTCTCAGAATCCCTTTTCCAAACAAACCCAGCATGAAGAGGCTCTATCCACTCATGCTGCCCTGCATAACGTTATGGAAGATTTATGTTATGTCTTTGTTGTCTCATTTAGATCAAAATAGACATGAGATGAAAACATCTAATATAAAGATGCGACGCGACACGAATGTTTAACACGTTTAAACAGCTTTTTTGTGGCAACATAGTGCAGCTGGTGGCCTCCATGTGTCCATTTATATTAATTTACTCTCATATCTAAAGATTAAAGGGAGGATTGGGGTTTTGAAGTTCTGTAATGGGACGCCTGTGATAAATGGTCCTAAACAAGACCTGTCTGTGACACAACATCTCATGATGTATGATCTAAGAGGCAGACCAGTGGTCAACTAAATACTGAGTGAAGTACATAGGATTAATATTTTTATATTTTTTTTTTTCATTATAATAACAGACATATTTAATTAATTATTTTTTATTGATTAAAATATTTATTTATGATAAATATGATTTTTGATCCACAGTAAAAAAAAATGGTGTGGAAATCATTTTTTACGGTGCAGAAAATTAATGCATTCTGATCTTTTTAAAGGAAAGAAAATGTACATTTATGCAATATCATTTTAGCTGTAATTTAGCCATTTTTTATATATAATATAGAGAATGAAACACAGAACTCTGCAATAATCTGAAAATCTGTAATAATTCAATAACATATTATTATATAATATATTCAATAATGTATATTGAAATTCTGCCTTAATACTGAATATGATATCTGCTTTTCATCATTTCAAACCTAACATACTTCTTTTTATGAAATGTTTTGCTTCGCTAATGTGCATTTGTTCAAATAAATGGCACTTGAAAGATGTCATCTTGAATTACAAACATCTTGAATTACATCTTGATTGTTTATTGTTCTTACCCCATAGTCAAATTGCTTCATCTTGCTTTATGAATAAATATATAATATAATATACAACACTACATAGTAAGTACTTTATTTATTTATTTTTTATTTAGCAAGAAGTTAATATATATTTATGCAATTGCATTTTAATTTTTATACATTATACAAAACAAATAAAATAAAACAAAGAGTTCTGCAATAATCTGAAAATCTGCAATAATTCAGTAACAATGTGACCTCCGTCCATTATATATCCATATAGATATACGTGTAATATTTATAAGTGCTGGTGTTAATTTCTGGTGATATTTAACTTTTTAAGCTTTAATAAAGAGTAAATTACTATATACAGAGAGAGCAAATGATATCACTTTAGTTAAACATCCCATCAACACTCTTAAAAATAAAGGTGCTTCACGATGCCATAGAATAACCTAAATGGGTCCATAAAGAATCTTTAACATCTGAAGAACCTTTCTGTTTCACAAAAGGTTCTTTGTGGTGAAAGAAGGTTCTTCAGATTATAAAAAGGTAAAGAAGAGATGGTTCTTTAAAGAACCTTTGACTGAATGGTTCTTTGTGGAACCAAAAATGGTTCTTCTATGGCATCGCTGTGAAGAACCTTTTAAGCACCTTTATTTTTAAGAGTGACGGGTTAATTTATAGATACTTTATAGCTAATTTATACATATATGGTTACTGGAAAACAACCCGGTCTGTTCCTAATGTTCTGGTCCATTTTTAGGAATCGCACAAAACAGAATGAAACAATTAAAATGTCAAATTGAAGAAATGTGTTAACAGTGGTAGAAAAAAATAACAGTATTAAACATATTTATTTAATTAATTGTGTGCTCTAGTTTTTATATTTAGCTAAAGGTCTGTAACACCGAAACACCACAAATCTCACCAAGTAATGGGCTTAATTCCCTGCAAACATCACTCAAACACAAAATAAACACACACACACACACACACACACACACACACACACACACACACGCATACACACACACACACACACCTATACCCGTTTGTCGGGCTAGAGGGACAATTTTTGACATTTATCACAAATCAGACTGGGCACAGGGTTGTGGGGACACCGGGTTCCAGTGGTGCTAGAGCTACAAAAAACATATCAAAAATCATGAAAAAAATCAGCGAACCTATACACGACTTAAAATTAAAAGATTTTCTTTGCACAACTGAGATATAAAAAAAGGCTCTTTTTCAGACTTTCTGGTGGTTTGTAAAGACTTTTCTGTAACACGGTCTATAAGGACAGTGTGGTGTACAAGGTCAGTGATGTCATCATACATATACACCAAGTATAACCTGCTTTGAAAGGACACATGGTGTGTAAGGCCAGTTCACCATACACACACACACCGAGTATAACCTGCTTTGAAAGGACACATGGTGCGTAAGGCCAGTTCACCATACACACACACACACCGAGTATAACCTGCTTTGAAAGGACACATGGTGCGTAAGGCCAGTTCACCATACACACACACCAAGTATAACCTGCTTTGAAAGGACACAAGGTGCGTAAGGCCAGTTCACCATACTCACACACCAAGTATAACCTGCTTTGAAAGGACACAAGGTGCGTAAGGCCAGTTCACCATACTCACACACCGAGTATAACCTGCTTTGAAAGGACACAAGGTGCGTAAGGCCAGTTCACCATACTCACACACCGAGTATAACCTGCTTTGAAAGGACACAAGGTCTGTAAGGCCAGTTCACCATACACACACACCGAGTATAACCTGCTTTGAAAGGACACAAGGTCTGTAAGGCCAGTTCACCATACACACACACCGAGTATAACCTGCTTTGAAAGGACACATGGATTATAAGACCAAAGTGACTGAGGCATACCATTATAATAATATGGAATATATTAAGAGGTCATTTTTGTTTTCTCTGTTGACCTCTGTTGTGCATTACAATTTGGCACACAAGTTGTAAATAACTCATCACATCGGGACATACTTTGCAGATAAATGTACATAAGGAGGACAATCACTCCATTCTACATTTCTTCCTCTAGAAAACATCAGCACCTCCAATCAAATTCTGTCAAGCTGTAAAAGTTTACAGAAAACACCACAGCTCTTATCTGATAGGATCTACTAACAGGTGGGCCAAGTGTCATTAAAACAACTAGGAGCATAACACAAAAACAGTGCTTGCATCCACTAGGACGAACTCAACCCCACCAGCACATGTATTATGGAGTTTTTCCATGTCCTGAACCAACTGCCAACCTGCAATCATGTTTCACAACCACACTGCGATCTGCATGTCCAGGGTCTGCCATTGCCCACTGCACCGGATCGTACATGACCTGAGAAAAGAGCCTTTTCAGAGTAACTATTGTTCCAATTGATTGAACATCATCACTGGTCAAAATGTTTAACAATAAAAGCATTACAGAGAAAGAAGTTTAATCACTTCTCTCACTTTCTGATCAAACACGATACATTTTACTGGTCCATAGCCCATAAAATCTACCTTTAGAAGTGACCTGGACTTTTAACATCAACAACATGCATAAATGAATCTCATTTCTCCAAATATAACTAACTACACTTGCTCCTTACCAACCCACTCTTCAAAAACATGTTTATCTACTTTGGGATATTGTCACAAATTACATAAAGTGAAGGTATATGTTAAAACCTATTTAAAAAGGATCTCTATCAGAGTTCATCGGCTTTACTAGCAATTTTTATAGTAAGGGTTTATAGAATGCAACAAGAACATAAAAAGCAGCAACATATAAAGGAGAACGAAGCCTAAATAGGCTAATAAGTAACTTGAAGGCCTACATGCTTTAATGTCTTGACTGAAAAGTTTTAAAAGAAAATGCACTCACCCACTCCCCTTCAACCAGTCCTGTTTGTAGAGCATAGGTTTATAGTCTCAATACAATGAAACAACCTCAATTCTCTCAGACAACCTAATCACATTATTATAATTCTGTCAGGACCACTATCGTCAAAGATGATTGATTATTAGCATATAGTTTGGATTGGCGGTATGGTTCTGTTCTGGGCAAGGACTCCCTGTGCATCCATGCAGCCTAGCATGGATAAGAGCAGGGAGAGCAGCAATAACCCCCTAAGGGTAAACAGAACAGAACCAACATAATGTATTGCAGATATAATTAATGTTGGTATTAAATGTACAAAATAATTCAGGAATTTAGTCTGATTCAAGGGGAATTAGAATACCAAATCCTGACTGTACAAGAGGAGGAGCTGGGGATGGAGGAGGGTAAATGAGCTCTGGAGAATGCGATAGAAGCTGATAATACTGAGGAGCTGTATGTATGTATGCTGTGATAGACGTCGTATTCCTATAGGTAGACGTGATCAGCTGACAGTCAGCTGATGCAAGCTTGACTAACGTTACCTGCCAGAACTGATGCTATACGCTTGATTTATGCTTGCTCTTTTGTTGTTTTGTGGAGATTGCGAATAGGATCGCAACTTGCTGAGGTCTCACCAAGTATATTTAGCTCATTAGTTGATTTCATTATGTTTGACTACTAAACTTAACTCATCTGCATTTAAGCTAAAAATGTTGAAAATAATAATCTAGGTTTGTCATTAACACACAACACAACATCTGTTGAATTCCTGAACTATATTTGATTTAGTCACCTCAAGAATCAATTCCTTAAAGGACAGCATTGTAAAAATTAATAAAGGAAAATAAAAGTGAATCCTGACATTAAAAGGCCCAGGCTAACCACATAGCAAAACAAACAAAACACTGCCTGTGAGCAAAATAAATGAAGTTACCTAAACCATTTCTGAACACAGGACATCAACTTTTAAAACGTGCCTAGAAAGGTAAAGGCTCAGGCTGTCCAAAAGTGCATTTAGTGTTTAGCATTTGAACGCCTTTTAAAGGCCAAGCCTCTGTTGCGTACAAAATCTCTAATGTTTTGAATGGATCTTGTCTCCAAGATAGGTTGTTCCTTTTCCTTGCACTTCAGGCACTGCTCACTGGTGACAGTGACACCGTTTTCAATAAAAGGCCTCATATGTTTCATCACAGCTTGTATCTCCTCCTCAGACCATGGTCTCTTCACACACCGCCTTGATGAAACACGGAAACCTGAACAATTAAAAAAAAGATTAGAAGATTAAAAAAGATCAAAGATCCTGTGAGATGTACTTGCAGGTAGGGATGTTGCTGTTCAAAATTGCCAAACAAGCTGGAACTTGTGTAGACAAAATGTGTGTGATGATAAATTGACTTTAGATCTGCTAAAAATCAAGTTTGATTGTTTTCATTAACATGACATTTCATTACACTGCTTGTTAAAACAAAATATATCCAGCTTCTTTATATGCTTTATATGTCTAACCAAACATAATGTAAGTGTTGACTGCACATTAGCAAGTGTGCCTAGTGATGGACATGGCACTGCATTTAAATAATACCTTGCGTAACCGAGTCAGGGAGATGAGGTGAACCAGAAGTTACACAGGCAGCGTTCCCCTGGTCATCTAAAAAAAATATTGCACAGTATAAATGTATGGGCTTAAAGAGCCTGTGCCTACCAATCAAACACCATGGACATTGAGGGGATACATGTAAAACTGCAGACAGCCAATTCTATATAATAACTATACTCATGGCAAAGTTGTTGAAGCGGATGAAGTCAGGAGAGCATGAATATGTGCAACAATACCTTGAGTGATAATTTTACTAGGAAATGATGTAGATTTTACACAGGCCAAGTCTTCCCTGTTGTTTTAAAATGATCATGCAAACTACTGAACACATCAAAATACTAGCCACAAAGCATATGCGTCACAATTAGGGATGGAACAATTACCGGTTTCACAATAAACCACGGTAAAATGTAATGAAGTTTAGTAATATTGTTTAAAATTTAATTATTAAAACAGTGTTTGATTATCACGATTTTGAAAACTTGCAGTAAATCCTATCCAGCCAGCATCGGTCTGATGCAGACGTAGCGCGCAACGTTGTTTTTTGAATGAGAAGAAATGGCAGAAGGCAGTGACAGCGCCGGGAGATTTCAGCCTTCTAAAAGGACCAAATCTGAGGTGTGGTCATATTTTGGCTTTTACAAAAGTCCTGAGGGAAACTTAATAGAGTATGATCACCCTGTCTGCAGAACATGCAAGAAGAAAGTCGCTGCTATAGGGGCAAACACTTCAAATCTGCAAACGCAAGGCAAGTGGACTTTGACCTCAATACTAAAACTACATCTGGGAAATAATAACGTGAAGCTTCCATGAAGAAAAGTTCGCAGCAAGTGGCTTTGAGCCAAAGACGAACTAACAAGTTCAGACAAGACTAGGGTGACATTTAAGGGATAATAATGTATATTCATTGTGCACTTATTACACAGATTTTCTTTACCACATAAATAATTACAGGGACATATTGAATTGAGATTAATGTTTTAAATCTAACCTGCTTATAAATCCATTTTGTACAGTGTACAAAACAATCGTCCAGACAAGATGATCACAAGTTATAGTAATAACTATAGTAGTATTAATAGTAAAGTCTGATTTCATTTTCAATACAATGAAAAACAGAGACGCAAGTGGCATTAATGAAATGAGAGAGCGTGTCCGTTGTGATACGTGGATGTGCGCTGTTATAATGCGTTATTGCGCATTTCACTGGATATTCAACAATGTTTTTATCTGCCTGCATTGACACCATTGTATGCGAACAGGACTGTGCTGGACAATGACGTCACTGTTTTTATTTTTACAGTGCTGATATATAGATAAATTAACTAATTATTGATTTTTTACAACCGAACAAATCAATACTGAATTTACTTAAGCTGGACAAAATTATTCACCAGTTATCACTGTAAAGATGCTTTGACAATCTGCATTGTAAAAAGTGCTATATAAATAAAGGTGACTTGACTATTGACGACGGTCATTATAAGGAAGGAAATGCCACAGAATAGAATCTTGCTAAAAAAAAGTCACTCTAGTGAACTCTCTTCAAAGTGAACTCTAGTCACAATGAAGAGAGATGACAAAAAGTTAAGCTTCTAACAAAGTTTCTAACCATCGTACTACTGGAAAATTCCTGACTAAAATATTTTTAATATTCTCTAATGAACCTACAGATCCCAGCTCATTACATGAGATATGTTGGGCAAACTTTGGGTCCATCATTGAGATTATACCTTGAGCTGCAGTATCGGAGAGGTGAGGCGATCCAAAAGTCACAGAAGCCAACATTTCATCATTGTCTAAAAACAAAACAAGACAAAACCCCCCCCAATGGTATCAACTACACAGCAAGGAGGGTAGGCAATAAAAAGTTCATACATGTTTGAAATAACAGTAGGCTGTTATCTAAATATATAAAAAAAGCCTATTTTAAATATTTCACCAATACAACTGCAAAATCCACAACACAGAATACAACAATTTCAGTAGCCTTGGGAGCCAATTTTAACAGTACCTTGCAATGTGGAAACATTAGGGAGTTGCTGTGATCCGGTATCCATATCGTCTATGTCATCTATTAAATGATATTGTAAAAATGTTATTACACCAATCATATACACATACACCAAGTAGATTTAACAACATGTAAATGATGCATACCACCAATTTCGTCCAGAGATTTTCCTTGAATATCCTTCACACTTCCCTTCTCCATAGCCATAAGCAGCTTTGAGATCTTAGCCAGCTGAATTGTTGATTGGGGCAGTCGATAGTACTCCCTATGCACCCTAATGTCATGGCCGAGAAAATCGGCCAGCTGGTCCAGTTCATTATCTTTCAAGTTCATGACTTGGCTTATTGTGGCGATCTGTTTGCGAAGGTTAGTTGATCTGAGGTTTTGAGGATCTTCGGCTCCACAAGCATCTGCAAATTGACCAAACTGCCCTCTGTAGTGACCATCACTACAAGGAATAGCAAAGAGGTAATTGTTGTTTTCAGTTACTCCACACTCTTTCCTCTTACTAATGAGGAGTGACAGGTTAGCAGTCATATCAGGAGTCAGGATCACAGCAACCTTTCGTCCTTTTTTCCCCCTCAGTTCCACTCTGGCGAATTGTTTGCAAAGTCTCTTCTCAACTTCTGTAAGCCCAGTGCTTATGTCATCGTTTAGTTGGGACATGTCCCGATCTTCAAAATTTTTTACAGTCATCCGTGCCACTTCACCTTCCCTCCTCCTATTAAACAAAATAACTTGACAGAGGGTCACCTTTGCTAGTGCTGCATAAGTGCCTGCTGTTGGGTTATCGGCTAGTTTCTCCTTAGTCAATTCCACTTGCTGACCAAGATATAACTGTAGCTTCTGAACGTCTTTGGCCAGCGGAAGCCTGGTGCTCTTGTTGTATTTTGCCTCACTCAGGTTTGATAAGGCAGAATGGGAAACTAATTCAGACCACTTTGTTTCATGAAGTGTATGAAACCTCCTGATGGAATCGATCACCTCTTGGTCCTCTTCCATGAGAGCACGACACATAATGAGGTCACTTATCTTTCTGAGAGAATGCCCAATTTTCAGGGCCAAACTTGGGGCTTTGAATGTGCTGTTTCCGTGATCAAAACCTGAAACTCTCTTGACAGCACTAGTAAGAATAAAGAAGTTGCCTGGTTTTATTGCCTCTTCCATGTTATGGATTTTTGTTGTGTGGCGCAAAGTCACAAGTAATCTCCCAAGTTCCCTTACTTTCTGTCTTATATACTCATGCTTTGATCTGTCACTCCCATGCTTATTAAAGAGGGACTGGGTAAACTGCATGAGATAATGATCATTCCTTATTGCAGTGGACACGTCATCCTTGTGCATTTTGCCCAGCACTGACCAAAGTTCTCTTGAAATTGGCTGGGACATTGTGGATTGAGCAGATGCTATACCAAAGACTCTCTCTCTCAACTCAGGTCCCTCTTCAACATTATTCTCTGGTCTTAGAGCACATCTTTTCATATGTCGAGAAAGTTCTTTTCTGGATAACATACCCTTACAGTACAAGCAGTAATCATACGTCTCAGGGCTGCTGCTCTGTTTGGAACTCCTTTTCACTTTAAGACAGCCTGATCCTGTGGTTTTAACAATTGAGTTGTGCTTGAAGTTGCCAAGGTTTCGGAATTTCTCAAGAAGAACCTTTCTGTTCTTTGATGATTTGGGGAACTGGAGTGCCTGTGCGATTTCAGCATTTTCATTTACATGCCTCTCGAGATGACGTGCAAATTTTGTTTGAGGTTGTCCACATACAAAACAATAATTGACTTGGCTTTTAAGGAATTTTGCTGATTTGGTTGGGGATTTACTTTGGCCAAGAATATCCACGGTACCCTTTTCGTTACACGCATCTTTTGTTTTCTGCTGGTATGACTCTGAGCTTTCTGGTTCTGGTTCGGGGTCACTTTGGAGATCACCAGTAGTTTCTAGATCCATCAGGATATTCTTACAGTTGTCCTGTATATCTATGGTCTGTTCTTGTTCACCAAAAGTAACGCCTAAATCAGGCATATTAGTGGTATGGGACTTTTTGGATGGTTCAGGCAACTCACTCAACTCTGTCCCTGAGCTTTCTGAATCCGATACAGACTCTGGGATGTACTCGTCATCAGATGAGACATCATCCTGTAAAGTACATTAAATTAAATTAATTAATTAATTAAATACAGCATACCTTAAATAACAGAAATACACATGGGAAGGATGGATGTCAAAAACAAACTGCTAAGAGCCATCATATTGATATTAAGCATATTATACTTCAATGTACACTTACATCTGATATATCCCAGTCTTCTGAGGATTTCTGGAGACAGATTTTATGCCACACACCACAGCATTCTTCACAGACAAAATTAAGCAAACCACAGCATTAGACTACAATTGATCAGTTTCTCATGCTGACCAATTACATACTCATTTTCTTATTAAATACAAACAGCTTCACACTTATGAAACATACAAAATCAAGAAATGCAAGGGTTCAGTACAAATGCACAGTTTGAGTGATGGCTAACATTTTCCATTTAGACAAATGTACACAGGTTTCGACCATTAAGGTAGAATTCACTGGAGTGGCAGAGCGTTTACATTACCCATTCAAAGTTAAAGATAAAAAAGTATGTAGTGATCCCACACATCACACATTAAATTCACTAACGCCACTAAACATAAGCATAAAGTGAACTGAAAGCTAAAGCATAAAGTGAGTTCAGAATGAAAAGCAGAATTTTTTGAAAAATGACTGTTCAAATGGTGCATTCTGATGGGATTTCCAGACTAGGGCTGCAACTAATGATTATTTTGATAATCGATTAGTTGGCCGATTATTTATTTATTTATTTATTTTCCGATTAATCGATTAAAAACTAATTTTTTATTTTTTTTTTGGCAAAAAAAAAAAAAAAAAATACTTCCACATTCTGCACAATGTCCTTCAAACAAATGTGCCAACTGAATGCTATGAAAACATACAGTGCTTAATTTATTAGACCACCTGTCATAAAAAGAGAGAAAAATATTTTAGGAATCTGTCAAAGAATTGTTTAAATCTAAAAATGTTATTGTCACTTATTTGGCAAATAACAAACTGAAAAAACTAAATTGTATTTATTCACATATTAAAAAAAAATGGCCTCCTGCCTTTCATAACAGCATGCATTCTTGCTGGCATTGTTTAGCTACTTTTTTGACTAATTGTGTATCTGAAAAAATCTTTCATAGATCTTTCATTCTTTCATTACAGCAATAATTACATTATAGAAATAGCCTACTGTTACTAAAGAGCTTACACATATTGGAGGACTAACCAATATAGACAGCTAAAAAATGATTTTAGTAAACACCAGTACTGTTAGTTTAGAGTAGCAGTGCCACAAACCTTACATAATTTGTTATAAACCTTTAGTAAATATGTTGAGCACTGTAGCCTATTTAAATCTCTTCATCAAAAATTAAGATATAACTAAGATAATAAAGACGAATAAAAACACAAACTCAGTGTTAACCAACAGGTAAGAGTAATGTTCTGCAGGAACACGTGTTCACTTTGATCACAGTCACGTTTACTGTAATTTCTTTATCCTGTAAAAGGCGGCTATGAAGTATCTGATATTTATATTCAGACAACTATACGCGGTTATCCCTTTACAGTTCCTACTCTCATAAAATACGTGCACTACGTGTTGACTTTTAAACCTTAATTTAACGTTCAACACATTTCAGCACAATGAATGTTTTTGCGCTGAATATTAATCGCTCTCTGATGCGCGTTCACGCGCTCGCGTTCATTCAGGAAAGATTTAAACAACACAGACAGTCAGGACGCAACTTTATGCAAAAATGGAAATGCTCGCATGAATTTGTGACATTTACAGATAAGGATATGACCGTAAACAGTTTTTGCGCTGACGCACACGCATCTGTCAAAGCGCCTGACAGAAGCAAGCCATTACGCTAATGCATTAACTTAAAGCTTAAAATAAAGAATTCTCTTGTTTTGTGCAGCTTGGATCACGTACTTCTCCCGCAGCATCTCATTCTGTTTCCTCCACTATTTTTAGATGCATTTTGGCCATAGAAATGCATTATTCAGTGCTGTAATTTAGATACGACTGGCTGAAGTTGGACATGCACTGTGGGCAGACCCGACTAATCGATAATGAGAATCGTTGTCAATGATTTTCATTATCGATAATAATCGATTTTATCGATTAGTTGTTGCAGCCCTATTCCAGACAGATACAAACCGATTTAAACTTACAAATATGATATATGGCATCGTCCTAACAATCAAGAGATTTGAGATTCTGATTATAAAACATTGTTATTGTAAAAACAGACTCATTAGTAGCCTGACCTGACCAAACACATTCTTTTTTTAATGTGTAATATGCAAGGTGTGAGGCCATATAGGCTACATTTCAGAATGCATCCTTGGCCCAAAGACTTCTGGCAGAATGGTCTAATGTGGAACAGAAATGCTGAAATGTTTATCCTACATTAATTAATAAGGCTTGTGAGAATAAAAGAAATTCTTCCAAAAAGTAATTGGAAATGTGTGGAGACACCTTCAAGCATTTGGATTGCCAATTGCTTGGTGGATCTATTGAATTAGGTCTGGATTTATTAGGCCTAAAGATTTTGTTCATCATGACTTTTATATACAGTATATTTATCATCTCAATTAGCCAAACTAAATTCGAAGTCCACTCGAAAAGCCCACTCAATCTATTATCAACTCAGATGCGTAAAGATAGGCCCAGTGACTTATTGGAAGGCACAAAGTAAAAAAAAAAAAAGTTAGAAAAAAAAAACAAAAACACTTGGAAATGCTTATTGGACAGACACTTATTGGACAGACACTTTGAGTACATAGACATTCTAAGAAATTTGCAAGTTTGATGCAATGTTTGCTCGAAGGGTTTAACATCATCTTCCAAGTTTGTGAGCGTATGCGTAATTACAGAATGACTTCAGCAATGACCTGAGCACACCACGGACTTGAGGGCATTTTGCTTGTGTTGATACTCACTTAGACATAATGAAACGTTTGTGCATTATGCTTTTCAGCCAAGCTAATCTTTAAAAATACTAATGGAGCAGCACAAACATTGCCCTATATTCACATAGCGGATCAAACCAAGAACTGCGGTTTTTGCATTGGTAACGTCGCAAATATGAGCTTGTTGAAATTAGTCTATACAACAATTCAAACAGTGGCGTTTCGCTTATTGTGCACTTGGGTTAACATTGCAAATGAATAAAGTCCATGAAAGACGCATTTAGCCGAGCTGCAGCGAACCGAATGAAAGAGCGAAACATTTGCGAGGATTTAAGGTTGTAGCCTAACTTAGGGCTAAGTCTAATCAACAAAGAGCAATAGGACAATATAGATAGCCTAATAATATAAATGATAATAGCAAAGGAATTAAGGACTTGTTCAACATCCAAAGGCGAATGTCTCCAGGGATAGGGAAACCCTGCGTGATAGATTTGTGATACGGCTTCTCCGACTCGCCGACCCCCCTCCCCACCCCAAAATAAAAAATAAAAAAAATCCTTCGCTTCACGTCAATGGCCTATTTTGATTCCAAAATGGTAAATTTTTCCAAAAGGCGACTAGTTTGCAGTATGCTCTCTGTTCTCTGCCATATGCCTCAGCTTGCAAACTCACTTGTGTGATATGTCATAATATCTGCCACTACAGTGTTTTTCACCGCAATGGTTTGAACTGATAAAACATTCAAGCAACATGTTTTTATGCTTTATAGGTGTGAGTCTGGAACTGATCCATGGCATGAAATTAAACTACTTATGGTATACTGAGAAATGCATTAATTAAAAGAAGATGAATAACACACTTACGTTTGCATCTTACACCGTGCCATCTGATAGAGGTCAAAGGTGAATTGCATATCCAGCATTTGTCAATTCTCACCAATTCAAAAACCAGCTTATGGATTGTACACTGTGAAAAAAAAAAAAAAAATTCAAAACATGAAATAAAACACCTTTACACACACAAATTATATCATGAATTAAAAAAAAAAAAAAACATTTGGCTGTTTTACTTTCACACAACCTTTTCTACAAATCCTTCAGGAGAGATGAAAAGGGGGAAAGAAGTTACTTTTGAGATATAATAGCGAAGCATATCTATTCAATTCCTGTGACTTATGTTAAGATTGGCTAACTGTTGGGGCGTCACTCATCACACACACAAGAGAAAGATATGCTTTACTTGGAACTCTTGTGACGATGGCAATTCCTCTAAATAATGAAGTAAACCTTCATCTGGCATTTAAAAAAAAAACACAACACATCTAGTTTCTGAACCTGTATCCAAAGCCAAACTTAGATTTACCCTGCTTAACTTCTATTATCTGTTAAAAAAAAAAAAAATGCCAACAGGGATCTCTACCAATCAAAGGCTTTGCTTAACACTAAAAGTCCAAGGTCCAGGGTAAATCAACCTATAGCCCTGTTGTTTGAAGACAGCAAGTGCTGTAGGTAGGAAGAATGAGAATTTTCTACAATACAGACCACTAGCGAAACAGCGAGTAACTAACTGATAGGGGCAAGGAAACTGATTATTCTCTTCTTCCTAGCCACAGCACTACATAACCTCTAACTGCAAGGAAATAGGTTGATTAACCCTAATCTATTTAAGTAAAGCAAAAGTAAAAACAATTCTAAGAAACTAAAGTAATTTTGTGAAAAAAAAGGTAAAGATCTGTACACGTGTGTGTGACACAGACAAACTCAAGGTATGCAAGGACACTGTCCTTTGGACTTGTAATGACATCCATGCTCAAACCCTGAGTCTTCCACTGTTGAACTCCCAGTGTGTGGCACACTCAGAAAAACACGTGTTGGGGGGACACCGTGGTTAGAAAAGACCATCCATACTGAATAGAGGACATTTCCACCGCAGCTGCAAGATGTTTACTAAAACACTGAAAATTGTGTTCCATGGAACATCACAGTACTTCTAACCATTGGTCAATTTCAAAACAAAGGTAAATTCAAACTCACCTCACAAGCAGAGTCGTTTGGCGCGGCTCTGGATGATTGACACGCTGATCTCGATTCGGTCTCTGTACAAGGGAACACAGGGAGATTCAGTGCTTGGCTTTCCTCAACTCATAAAACCACATATAGACATAACATACTCAACTCTCATCCCTGACAGACAAAATTCTACTCAAAATATCCATCAAGACACAAAATAATCATCTAAAAATGGCCTGATATTGACATGTTTTTTTTCATGCTGCAAACCTTCAGGCATGCCATGCATTGCCGGAAGTTAACAACATTTACTCAAAACTTTAACTGACCACTGGTAAGGTCTGTTGAGAACACAGGGGGTGACACGTCCTGGTGCTGGACACCAACGTCTCCAATCCCCTCTTTCACAGAAGAAGTGCCATATTGACCTCTGACACAATGCACCTAAAAAAAGAACAGCAATATGCAAAGATGAACAGGCATCAACTGGTACAGTGTCCATTTCACCTAAGAGGGACACCTTCACCCAAACCTTTAAGTTTATGACACTCAAAATGATGTAGACAGGGGAACACAATGTTAAATGATGACTATCTGTACCGACAAAGATTTTCAGACTGTACCTGCAGTATAATTGTAATTAACTGATAAATATGTCCCTTACGAAACTACATCATTTCTACATCATTTACGAAACTAAACATTCATACATCCCGTAATAAACAGCTGAATTCAAACTAACCTCACGCTCAGGGCTGTCTGGTGTGGGACTGGATGACTGACACTCTGCTCTCAATTCTGTGTCTGTTGAAGAGAACACAGGACATGAAGGCACAGTGCTTTGGAAGACCCCAGTGTTTACCAGGCATTGCTTATTCAAGCAGGGACTCACCTCTGAATAAGTCTGTAGAGAAAGCATTGGGTTCCAAGTCATGGGCGTGGTCACCAAGCTCCAGAACGGAGTGTTGGCCAGAAGGGAAGCTTGCACTATTTTGCTGTGTATAAAAAGTTGAACAGATACAGTAAACATCTTGCAGCTGCGGTGGAAATGTCCTCTATTCAGTATGGATGGTCTTTTCTAACCACAGTGTCCCCTCAACACGCGTGTTTTTCTGAGTGTGCCACACACTGGGAGTTCAACAGTGGAAGACTCAGGGTTTGAGCATGGATGTCATTACAAGTCCAAAGGACAGTGTCCTTGCATACCTTGAGTTTGTCTGTGTCACACACACACACACACGTGTACAGATGTTCAATTTTTACCTTTATTTTATACAAAATTACTTTCTTTTCTTACAATTGTTTTTACATTTCTTGCTTTACTTAAATAGATAGTCCAGGGTTAATAAACCCTTCCCTTGCTGTTAGGGGTGGCAGTGTTGTGGCTAGGAAGAAGGAGAATAATCGGTACAGCACTGACTGAAGTTGTAGGCTAAAGCTAACTGAACCGGGCAGGGAAATGACATTGAAATGGACTTTCCTTCCCCTATCGTTTTGCAGATGAGAACTTGGATATCACCTATACGTTTATTGTAAAGTTGTACTAAGACAGAGTTTAAAGCCACATGTTCTAAATTTTTTCACAACTATGTAGGATGACAAGAAAAATAAAAAAAAACAAACATACTATGCTAACTACGGGGTAAATAATGACCAGAAAACATTTCATTACAATAATACAAAAAGTAAACAGTAAAAGACTGTACAGATATGCTATTATCCAAGTAAAGGAGCTTATACCATAAACCACTGCAAATTAATAAGTTTCTAATTGTCAAAATAATGATAATTCACATAGCTCCTTTTTGAATTGATGATGATAAAAAAAAAATAAAAAAAAAAATAACTTAAAACTTTTGCATTGAGCTAATTCAAATTCCAATGTGATAAAAATCATTCCTCACTACCCCTGCTGTCATTTTATTGGAACAAAACTTCTCTACAGGTGCGGAGGAACTACATGATGTTTGAAGCACACCATTGCTATAAAAATGAAAATGCCAACAGGAATCTCTACCTATCAAAGGCTTTGCGTAACACTAAAAGCTAAACTTCAGGGTAAATCAACCTATAGACCTGTTGTTTGAGGTTACCGAGTGCTGTCAATAGGAAGAACAAGAACATTTTTTACACCATAGACTAAAAGCAAAACAGCAGGTAACACAATCCGATAGGGGAAGGAAAGTCCATTTCAATGTCATTTCCCTGCCCGGTTCAGTTAGCTTTAGCCTACAACTTCGGTCAGTGCTGTACCGATTATTCTCCTTCTTCCTAGCCACAGCACTGCCACCCCTAACAGCAAGGGAAGGGTTTATTAACCCTGGACTATCTATTTAAGTAAAGCAAGAAATGTAAAAACAATTGTAAGAAAAAGTAATTTAGTATAAAGTAAAGGTAAAAAAGTAAAAATTGATCTGTGCACGTGTGTGTGACAGACAAACTCAAGGTATGCAAGGACACTGTCCTTTGGACTTGTAATGACATCCATGCTCAAACCCTGAGTCTTCCACTGTTGAACTCCCAGTGTGTGGCACACTCAGAAAAACACGTGTTGGGGGGACACCGTGGTTAGAAAAGACCATCCATACTGAATAGAGGACATTTCCACCGCAGCTGCAAGATGTTTACTAAAACACTGAAAACTGTGTTCCATGGAACATCACAGTACTTCTAACCATTGGTCAATTTCAAAACAAAAGTAAATTCAAACTCACCTCACAAGCAGAGTCGTTTGGCGCGGCTCTGGATGATTGACACGCTGATCTCGATTCGGTCTCTGTACAAGGGAACACAGGGAGATTCAGTGCTTGGCTTTCCTCAAGTCATAAAACCACATATAGACATAACATACTCAACTCTCATCCCTGACAGACAAAATTCTACTCAAAATCTCCATCAAGACACAAAATAATCATCTAAAAATGGCCTGATATTGACATGTTTTTTTTCATGCTGCAAACCTTCAGGCATGCCATGCATTGCCAGAAGTTAACAACATTTACTCAAAACTTTAACTGACCACTGGTAAGGTCTGTTGAGAACACAGGGGGTGACACGTCCTGGTGCTGGACACCAACTTCTCCAATCCCCTCTTTCACAGAAGAAGTGCCATATTGACCTCTGACACAATGCACCTAAAAAAAGAACAGCAATATGCAAAGATGAACAGGCATCAACTGGTACAGTGTCCATTTCACCTAAGAGGGACACCTTCACCCAAACCTTTAAGTTTATGACACTCAAAATGATGTAGACAGGGGAACACAATGTTAAATGATGACTATCTGTACCGACAAAGATTTTCAGACTGTACCTGCAGTATAATTGTAATTAACTGATAAATATGTCCCTTACGAAACTACATCATTTACGAAACTAAACTAAACATTCATACATCCCGTAATAAACAGCTGAATTCAAACTAACCTCACGCTCAGGGCTGTCTGGTGTGGGACTGGATGACTGACACTCTGCTCTCAATTCTGTGTCTGTTGAAGAGAACACAGGACATGAAGGCACAGTGCTTTGGAAGACCCCAGTGTTTACCAGGCATTGCTTATTCAAGCAGGGACTCACCTCTGAATAAGTCTGTAGAGAAAGCATTGGGTTCCAAGTCATGGGCGTGGTCACCAAGCTCCAGAACGGAGTGTTGGCCAGAAGGGAAGCTTGCACCACTGAGCTGTGTCTAAACAAGTTAAACAGAAAAATGCACATGTGAACTTGGACATCATCTACACAATGGTGTTATTGTACAGTTGAACTGACTAAAGTCCCATTGTGGTAAAACAATGGGACTTATTGCTTTAACAGACAGTCGTATTCAACCTAACCTCACAAGCAGAACTGCCTGATGTTATATTGCAGGACTGGACTTCTGGTCTCTCTCTGGTCTCTGTAGAATACAGGAAAGAATATGAGGAAGGCCACGGAGGGTGGGGTTGTGTATCACTCTAGAAGCAACCACACCATCACTGGTTCACATGCTTTATAGACAATACATTTATATGCCCACCATAACTCATGTAAAACATTAAGTCAAACAGTCACTGACCTTCAATAGAGACTGTGGATGACATGGTTTGGTCTTGGAAACGGTCTTCAATAGACTCTTGGGCAGCAGTGCTAGTAACAGTAGGGGGAATCTACAAACCATACAGGACAAAACATACAGATAAGCTTGCTGGCATCAACTGGGAGAGTCATGTAAGTTCAAGATTAACCTGACAAGATTGACTGAAAACCGGATTGAATTCCACCAAGAAGTGACTTCTGTTTTTTGGTTATACAGTGGGGCAAAAAAGTATTTAGTCAGCCACCAATTGTGCAAGTTCTCCCACTTAAAAAGATGAGAGAGACCTGTAATTTTCATCATAGGTATACCTCAACTATGAGAGACAAAATGAGAGAAAAAAAAAAAAAAAAAAAAATCCAGATGATCACATTGTAGGATTTTTAAAGAATTTATTTGCAAATTATGGTGGAAAATAAGTATTTGGTCAATAACAAAATTTCATCTGAATACTTTGTTATATACTCTTTGTTGGCAATGACAGAGGTCAAACGTTTTCTGTAAGTCTTCACAAGGTTTTCACACACTGTTGCTGGTATTTTGGCCCATTCCTCCATGCAGATCTCCTCTAGAGCAGTAATGTTTTGGGGCTGTCGCTGGGCAACACGGACTTTCAACTCCCTCCAAAGATTTTCGATGGGGTTGAGATCTGGAGACTGGCTAGGCCACTCCAGGACCTTGAAATCCTTCTTACGAAGCCACTCCTTCATTGCCCGGGCGGTGTGTTTGGGATCATTGTCATGCTGAAAGACCCAGCCACGTTTCATCTTCAATGCCCTTGCTGATGGAAGGAGGTTTTCACTCAAAATCTCACGATACATGGCCCCATTCATTCTTTTGTTTACACGGATCAGTCGTCCTGGTCCCTTTGCAGAAAAACAGCCCCAAAGCATGATGTTTCCACCCCCATGCTTCACAGTAGGTATGGTGTTCTTTGGATGCAACTCAGCATTCTTTCTCCTCCAAACACGACAAGTTGAGTTTTTACCAAAAAGTTCTATTTTGGTTTCATCATTCTCCCAATCCTCTTCTGGATCATCCAAATGCTCTCTAGCAAACTTCAGTCGGGCCCGGACATGTACTGGCTTAAGCAGGGGGACACGTCTGGCACTGCAGGATTTGAGTCCCTGGCGGCGCAGTGTGTTACTGATGGTAGCCTTTGTTACTTTGGTCCCAGCTCTCTGCAGGTCATTCACTAGGTCTCCCCGTGTGGTTCTGGGATTTTTGCTCACAGTTCTTGTGATCATTTTGACTCCACGGGGTGAGATCTTGCGTGGAGCCCCAGATCGAGGGAGATTATCAGTGGTCTTGTATGTCTTCCATTTTCTAATAATTGCTCCCACAGTTGATTTCTTCACACCAAGCTGCTTACCTATTGCAGATTCAGTCTTCCCAGCCTGGTGCAGGTCTACAATTTTGTTTCTGGTGTCCTTTGACAGCTCTTTGGTCTTGGCCATGGTGGAGTTTGGAGTTGGACTGTTTGAGGTTGTGGACAGGTGTCTTTTATACTGACCAAACAGTTCAAACAGATGCCATTAATACAGGTAACGAGTGGAGGACAGAGGAGCCTCTTAAAGAAGAAGTTACAGGTCTGTGAGAGCCAGAAATCTTGCTTGTTTGTAGGTGACCAAATACTTATTTTACCGAGGAATTTACCAATTAATTCTTTAAAAATCCTACAATGTGATTTTCTGGATTTTTTTTCTCATTTTGTCTCTCATAGTTGAGGTATACCTATGATGAAAATTACAGGCCTCTCATCTTTTTAAGTGGGAGAACTTGCACAATTGGTGGCTGACTAAATACTTTTTTGCCCCACTGTAATTGTTGGCACTAACAAGCGATAGGTATTGTGTAATGTCTGTGGCATCATGAAACTCACACAGCTTAACACACAGTAGCGTTTAAGACAGAGATGATTTCATTGTTATCAAGATGTCTAGATGTATAGGCTTTAAACCTTGACACCAATTCATAGGAAAAAAAAAAAATCAAAATGACCCACCTCTTTACGCCAGGGCCATTCTTTCCCACCATAGTCATAAGTGATTTCAGTTCCTGCCGTAATTTCCTTCAGTGCAAAAAGGCAGAGATGTGGCTTCCCTTCTGCTTCGATCAACTTCATTCTGCAATTTGGTGCCTTGTGCTCATCGTTTACCAGTCGCCCAAATGACCCATCTTCAAGTGCTCCATCAATACTGCAAATTTACAAACATCATGCACTAAACAGACGTTTATAGTGACACGCTTTTGAATTGTACTTTAATTTGAAAGCAACTACACTAATGCCAACATCCAATACAAGTATAGTTGTTCGATGCATAGTTGATAAGTTAAAGAGCAACATGAGATCTTTACTTCAGAAATCCTGACTTCTCACTATAGAAATTTAAACATATTAGTCATTCTGAACCTACCACCATGTCTTCCGCTTCCATACGAAGTCAAACATGAAGATCGAACATGCATTGTGGTACAGTTTACGTCTATGTTCAGCTTCAGCTGCATCAATGAGCTCCCCTCTATACTCCACCACAAAGTCTCCTTGATTGAAAACAGCTAAAGTGAAGATACCACGACCTGCAGACACAACCTTATTAGAGACACAGGGGTAGCAGACTATCCACTGGATACAACTCAGCACTGCAAATAATCAGAATCAATTATTCCTATAAATCGCTACTATGCAACGTTGTGGTTTTTTTTTTTTTTTTTCAATTCTACATGTAGAATAATGAATATGTCCAAGTGTAGAATACAGCAACAGACAGGCCCACTATTAACTAAAATATTATTAAAATACTATTAACAACTTTAATTTATATTGATGTTTATACAATTAATAGTCATAGACTGAAAACCACTGGTCATAATATCAATTCAAGAACCAGTGACGTGTAACCCCTCAGTCTAGCCTGCAGCGTGTCAAAGTCACTCACCTTTAACTGGATTAATATATTTGATTTCTAACATTGAATTCTTGTCTCTTCCTGCAAGGATGTGATTAATGGCATCCTGAAGGGGAGTAGTTCTCCGTGGCATGACAGAATTTGCTAAGGAAATTAAGAACAAAAATGTAAACAACAACACAACTTCACTACTTTTCATCTCACTAATAGCATGGATATTCAAACAGTTTCAATTGAGTTCTATGCTTTCATAACATTTCCCTGCTGTCAGTATATCAATATATTTTAAGTTCTGTGACGGGACATACACAGACAAACAGATGGACACAAGGGTCTAATTTCAATACCCTAAAACATTAGCTCCCGGTTTCACACACAAGGCTTAAGCTAGTCCCAGACTAAAATGCATGTCTGAGCTGTTTTAACTGAAAGCAACTTGCACTGACAGATCTTAAAATATGTCAGTGTCATTGTTTTGTCTCAAGATGCACACCAGTAATGTATTTTTCTAAGGCACGTTTATAAAAGCTACTTAAATGTCCTAATTGAACTAAGGCCTAACCCTGACTTAGTCTAAACCCTGTCTGTGAAACCGGGCTTTAGATCTCTTAGAAATGTAATGTGCTTCACTAATACAACTATAAGAGTGCAAAACAATAAAATACAATTTAAAAAGGTAAAACTTTACAATATTATGTAAACAAATGTGTGCATACTGAAGAATGCGTCCTGTCATCCCTGTTACTCTTGTCAGTCCTGTTACTATGACCTCAATCCTGTTACTGTCATTAATTTCATAAAAAGTATAAAAATTATATTTGTAATGGCCTTCCAAGTTTTTCCATTGTAACCCTATCTATATTGTATTTTTGACAAAGCCCTTCTTTTAATATCTCTCTTGTAAAAATATATATTTTTCTTAATTGACATGTGATCACCCTCCATAATTTGTATGTTCTTGGTCATTTGAATGACAAATGTAAGATTGAAAAAAAAAATCCAAAATTTGAAACAATCCCAGTGAAAAGAGGGCCTAAAATACTGCTCATATATGTGAAAACTATAACATAGTTCTAATTAAAACTATTGTATAATAACGCATGTGTCTGTAACAGGCATGACAAAAATATCAAAAAATGAGGTAGATAAGTACTCATAAAATAAAAAAATACATAGCCTGAGATGGCACAATACAATGTCTTGTCCTTTTAAGCTGTCTTCATTTCATGGATATTTAAAACAAATCGATTAAACTTATTTTATTTTTTAATTTGCCAAAGTTGAAAAGGCCTTGATTTCGTGGAATGACCCGTTTTACTGTAAAGGTCAACTTTGTATTGTTGTTATTTGTATGTCGCTTTGGACAAAAGCGTCTGCTAAACACCATAACCATATCTATACTTGTCATTCGAACCTATTAAAACGTTTTGTAATTGATTTCTTACCTGTTCTCCACAACGTGCATTTCCAGAACTCCCGGGAAAATGAATCAGCTGTCGACAGACGAAGCTCTCTCCCATCCAGCCAATCAAAATGAGTAATGCTAATATGAGCATGCGCAGTGTTGAATTAGCGTCTAATTTCGCGCGTTGTGTATAATTTCCCGCGCCTGTGTATAATTTCCCGCGCCTGTGTGTCGCTGCATGCAGGGACCTCGACAACAGATAGGGGGCAGTGGCGGACACACAGATACACAACATATGTCAGGTTTCTGGTACACAAAGACTTTTGAGAAAACCACTTTTTGGGTATTAAAACATGCTGAGAAAGGGTTTTAAAAGGTTTATTTTATGAGGACAGCCAACTGTCCTCCCAAACGAGAGGGTCCTCATTGCTCTTTGAAATGTCTTGAAATCTGTCCTTCTATGCCCCAAAACAAACACACACACACACACACACACACACACACACACACACCTACCTATTGGCAAGACTAGAGCCTAAAACGGGCCAAAAACCAAACCAAAGCATGACGGATGTCCGTCTGCCTGAGCAAAATATCAGCCCCAGAGTGCAGTCATGCATAACATTAAACAAAAACCCACTGCGGGAATAATCAACACTTACACAATCGGAAGAAAAAGAAACAGTGCTCAACTACAAAAGCATGTTACATGCTACAATTACACATGGAAATTTAAAATAATCCCACAAACACTTTTTCCTCTTTCTTTCTGCTACCATGTTGTATAGCTGATAAGCCAATCAGAAGCCAGAATTCCTGGTTATGAGCTTTGATGGATGGCCATTAGTAACATGCCAGGGCCATCACAGGGGGAAACTGCTCTGATTAATGTTCAGGGAGTTCACAACACATACACAAACAAGCAGAAAACATAAATGCACTAACAAATACTCAATAATTCAAAAACATGCATATTAAAAAGATCCTCATGCATATTTAAACACCAAAAAAAAAAAAAACACATGCAGAAAGATGCACGTATCTGAACGGCATCACGGTACATTAGTGCAAGGTCTGACCAGGGGAAGGGAAGTCTTCCCTTCAGTGATATTTATAGAGGGACTAAGTCCCCAGAGAGAGTGTGCAAACACACACACCAGGAAAATACAGTCATATGCATACACACATGGGTATTCGTTGAAGACACGTTGACAAAACAGGAAAACGCAAAACATATTGCTATTTGTGCAGTGACTCATCCATCCAGAGAAATGCATGGAGGAACGCTAATGTTTGCCGTCCAATAATTATTAATCTCTCAAAATCAGTGTCTTCATACACATGAACATACACATGTACGCATATGCTTGTAATGTCAATAATGCTCAAGATAATGGACTGCAAATTTCATAAGAAGCAGAGGGCTTTACCAAGAACAGGGTCGACACACCTGAGGCAAAGCCATGTTTGCCGTGTTGTAATGTAATGATTTTATGATCCGGCGACCATACATCAGGTTTGCCTTCCTGCCTTCATGAAACTTTCAGGTCTCTGAAGAAAATGTGATTTTTCTTGTGTGGGTCAGATTTTGGTCCAAGAATCAACACTCGCCAAGAGCCAAATGTGAGTAAAAAAGAGCAGAAGTAGCCAGATGGTTGGGAGTTGCAACATAATATATGGTTCATATCAAATTATATAACAATAATCAGACTCCTGCTGATAAGTAACATGAACGATTCAAATCAAAGACACACAAAATATCTATTAAAGAAAATGTCACAACTTGCACTTCGCCTGACAACTTTAAGCATTTTAGTGGAAAATTAACCAACATAATTTATTTATTTTGCCCTGTTCTGACACTTGTGAAATACAGTATTGCTCATATTTTAAGAAAATGCAAAAACGATCTGCTAAATAATTATATTGTCATAGAGAATCCATATACCATCCATAAAAGTGTATTATGCACTATTAATAAATAAATACATAAAATTAAATTAAATACGATAAAAAATTAAAACCAGTGAAAATACTGTTTCTTGGCTAGGAATGTATATGGAGTATTGCAAAAAAAAAAAAAAATAATAATAAAAAAAATAAAAAAAAGTTAATTTTTTAACTTTCTTTAATGACAGTTGTAATGGAGCAGCGAATAAAAAAACAAATGTGTGTGTGAAGTTGTTATGGATCCTCCCTATCAAGTACTTGTCTCACTTACTTTGCAAATTACATTTTTCAGTTTAGTCTGTAATGACAGCAATCATTTCAGAAGCAGTGTTTCAGCATCGCTCTGTCTTGCCCTGATGAATAATATCTTGTAAATGAACAATGTGTATGAAATGCCTACATACATCACATTGTCTTGTCGTTCAGTGTCAAATGGCATGTTTAACTCCTAAAGGCAATCTGTAATGAACTGTGAGATGGCAAGACAAACTTTACACTCTCCAGAGAAGTTGCTGTGTTAATGTCATTCGCATAAACAGACATATCGTGTGCCTTGGTTATAGAAAAGGTCATTAAGCTTGTATAGTATATTCACATTCTGTCTTTATACTGAAGATGATATCTGCTGTTTTATCATTTCAATCTTAAACTTACTTTTGTATTTTTTATTCTTTATTTATTTATTTTTTTTATTTTTTTTATTTTTTTTGCTTGACAAATGTGCATGTGCTTTTTATTGTTGATATTTTTTTATTTGATGCAATGATGTTTATTAATCTTTAAGTGTATCCTGAGTGTCCGAATGTTTTGGAGGAACTGCACTGTACCTTGAATTATGTTCTTGTTTTATGAATAAATACAACAAATTTAGTGAAATTTATGCTTAGAACAACAACAAAAATGAATAATTTGCCAATGGAGTAAGAAATAATTTATTCAAGATACACTACCATTCAAATGTTTTATTTATTTATTTGTTTTATTAATACATTTATTCAGTAAGAATGCATAAATAGATCAAAAGGAAAGTAATTTTGACTTGATTTAAAATAAATGCTGTTCTCCTGAACTTTTTGTTCATCAGAGAATCCTGACAAAAATCCACTGTTTCCATAAAAATATTAAGCAGCACAACTGTTGATTATAAACAACACTGATAATAATAAGAATTTTTTCCTGAGCATCAAATCAATGATTTCTGAAGGATCATGTGACACTGAAGACAGGAGTAATGATGCTGAAAATTCAGCTTTGCCATCACAGGAATAAATTACATTTTAAAATATATTAACATGGAAAACAGTTATTTTAAATTGTAATACTATTTCACAAAATTACAGTTTACTTTATTTTTGATCAAATAGACGCAGCGTTGGTGAATATGAGAGATTTTGAAAAACATTTTAAAACCAACTCGAAACTTTTGAACAGTAGTGTATATTCTCTAACACCTCTTATCTTACACACATTTATAAATTTAATGTGGTTTTGGGAAGCAAAAAGCAGTTCTGCCCTTTTTTAAAAAGACTGGTTTAGTTTTATTAAAATCTCAAAACTCTAACTGACTTTTTAATTCTGCACATCAGAACCCACGAGGCACAAAAAGTTTAATTAAACTGTCTACAATAGTGCTTTTATAGCTTGCACTTAACAGAGGAAATGATATACACCCTACCGTGCCAATTTCAACATGAACAAATAACAATAAGTGGTAGACACATTCACTGGTAACTGCTTTTATTCTCTTCTAGGCAAATTTACCAGGAGAGTCTACAAATTGCAGATGGCAGAGAGAGTCATATATATGTGTGTAAAATTCCCAGAAGTGCTCGGTGTTGATGCAATCATATCTCCACTACTGGAACTGGATTTACTGAACAACACAAGAAAGAGAGAGAGAGAGAGAGAGAGAGAGGGAGAGAGAGAGAGAGGGAGAGAGAGAGGGAGAGAGAGAGAGAGGGAGAGAGAGAGAGAGAGAGAGAGAGAGAGAGAGAGAGAGAGAGAGAGAGGGAGGAAGAAAGGGTAAGAGTGCTGCTAGATTTATAGACATGAAGAGGCAGAGAAACAGAGGAAGTCACTTGGAGAAAGCGAGCACTAATTCCAGAAGTGGCACTCTGGGACACAAAACACGACACGGGAAAAAAGGGAGAGCATGACATATGGTTTAAAAGAGTGGAAGCAAAGAAGAAAAATTCTATTAAAAGATGTATTTATGGTGGTATGAAGCTAGCAATGAGCCACTTAAGAGGCATGTTTTTAATTTCCACACAAAGAAATGAACAAACACTCAGAGAGGCTCTTCACCATATGCTAATGAGCAGTGCATTAGAAACAGGCTGCACAGGAGAAAACACAATCAAGCTCTAGGGACGGCTGGATCAGCCGCAGAAAGTGCCACCGCTGCCTGTTGCAAAAGTGATCCTTTTTTAATTCCCACAAATAATTCAAATCCCTATGTAAATGTAGTGTTGATTCTAAAGAAATGTGTGAGTAATTTAAAAGACTTTCTTTAATATTTTACAAAGCACATAGATTTTACACATAGACACTGAGCGAACAATACAACTTTTCACATTGTTCATTTTGATATGAGCATTTGTAAGTATTTGAAGTCCTTTGTGAAATTTGTTTTACAATTCCATGTAAATTTCGATTCAAATTTTCATTTAATTTTTCATTCCACATCTTTCCATTGCCTCTGTAATATGGTTTTGAAGGTCGGGCCTCCAAGCACTTAAATTTGATTATATCGATTTTACATCATACATTATACAACAACAATAATTACAATAATATAATTTAGCAACAGAAGCCATTTTCACTAGCTAAACATTTACTTTGCTCTCTAAACAGGGACAGTCCATAGACTTCTGTTGTTTTAATACACAGCTAGTTACAGTGCCGCCCACTAATATTGGCACCCTTGGTAAATACTGTATGAGCAGGCGGCTGTGAAAATAAATCTGCATCATTTATTTTTTTGATCTTTCATTCAAAAAATTCACAGAATTCTAAACTTTCATTAAAGTAAAACAATTGAAAGTGGGGGGAAGCTCACATTATGAAATAATTTTATTATTTTTTTTTTTTTCCTCTAATGCATGTTGGCTACCATTAATGGCACCCCTAGAACTTCTTATGAGTAAAATATCTCGGAAATATATTTCTTCATATTTCATTCAAATCTTTTATTTCATAATGATATTTTCCCCCACTTTCCATTGCTTTACTTCAATGAAAGGTTAGAATTTTGTAAATTTTTTGAATGAAAGATCAAAAGGATAAACAATGCAGATTTATTTTTACAGCCACCTTTGCTCTTATTTACCAAGGATGCCAATATTATGGGCGGCACTGTATAAATACTCACAGAAATGTCCCCAAAAGGAGGATTTGTCAGATTTAGCTCACTTCTGGGTACAAATGTGTCCCCAAAATATGGTTAAGTTGGTACTTTAAATTAATTATTTCAATGTGAAACTCTCTTAACGAGTGTTTAATTGGTCATTTGAAATGTGTAATTATAAAGTTCTGCTCATAAGTGTACCTACCCCTGCAGTCTGGCATGATGTTAATAATTTTAACAAAATAAGAGAGATCATAAAAATTGCATGTTATTTCTTATTTAGTATTTTCCTGAATAAGCTGTTTCACATAACAAATGTTTAAATATGAATAACTGAATTTGGACAAATGAACCAGTTCAGAAGCTTGAATCTTACTATGTGTTGTTACAATAAAACAGCTGTTTTTATGTTTTGTGATATTTGCTCATAAGTTCTTTGTTTGTCCTGAGCAGACAAACTGTCCACTGTTCTTCAGGGATTGAGATTTTTTTTCTTTCTGGTGACTTATACACAGCTATTACAAAGGGTGATGCTTCATGATTCACTGAAGTCGGGGGGTGTAAACTTTTTGAATTGGATATGGGTACTTACACTGTAAAATCCAATAGTTTAACTTACTTAGATATAATTAGTTATCTTTACTTAGTGTGTTATACTTACTAGGTTTTATGAAGTTACACCTACTTTCAAGGCAAATAAAACTATTTGCTTACTGTTTTGACTGACACTTAAAATATTCAAGTAGCCACAAAGGAACCAATGACATTAATAAACCAGTGAGAGGCAGCAGTGCACTAATGTGTTGCTAATGTACAACATGGCAACAGAAGAAGAAGAAAAGAAAAAGAGTCTTACGGTGCGTTCCAAACGGGATATATCGCCCTCCGAAGGGCACTTCGGAGTGAAAACAATCATGGCCGCCATATTGAAGGGTCGTTCCAAACCAAAGTGCTCAAAACTAGCCACTTCAAAGGGCCCTTCGGAATGAAGGAGTTCGAAGGGTACAACTGATGGACACTTCGGGCTCCCATGATCCTTTGCACAGATTCTTTGCATGATGACGGCGCTTCCGTATGATGACGCAGAAGGGCACTTCAAGAAACAGTTGTTTGGTCCCCTACACCCTTCAACCCTTTGAAGTTATCACTCCGGAGGGTAAACCCCTTTGAAGGAATTAGGGCATAGGGATGAGCCCTTCCGAATGGAACGCAGGGTTAGGCCCTGTCCCAAATGGAAGACTTCATGTGCACTTGCGGTCTTACGAACTTACAATGGCCGCCGCGTGCGCGTGTCTGTTAACTCCACGAGACCGTAGAGTGTCCCATTCCTCATTTTAGCGTTCAGAAGGGTGCTCGCGAGCGCCCCCTTTGCGGCCATTATGCGCCCTCGATCCACACTTCAACCGAGCCCGCACTGGGACGAGCTCCGTGGCAGACTTCTACCCGACAGTCAATGCGGCATTACGTCACGAAAATGCGGACTCAGAGGAAGGCCGCGAGGGTTTAGGGTGCCATTTGGGACAGGGCCTCAATAGACTTTTCTCTCATTTCCTCCATGTCTGCAGTTATCTTTCACTAGTTGCATTCAGGTCCGTGAACGTTGTGTTCATTCGTTTTTTGATTTAAAATTGAAAACAGAAACGTGAGAAAACCGCACCATTTTCATTTTTTCAAAAAAAAAAAAAAAAAAAAATCCTAAAAAACAAGAAATCGCCTTGATTTTCCATTTTTACATTTAGGGGTAGAAAATGGATAAACAGTTTGAATGTTTGATTTCCACGTGTGGGCGGAAATGAAACGCCCCTTTCCACTGATTGGTCAAGCAAGTATCAAATTGTGCTGTCATCATGTCGTCTTCAGTTTTGTGCAACAGAATAAGAGTCCTCTGCTGTTAAAGCGTTTGTTGCAACTCTTGCGTTCATCTCCCTCTCATCAAATAACTAAAAGCATCGTAAGCTTAAGTACATCGTAGACCCATTGAAACCACGATCAACTACGATCAACTTAAGCTTACGATGCTTTTGGGAAACGCAACCCAGACTAACAAATGGTTTGACACAAACCAAACTGGGGCAGTGCCTAGACAGGGCTTACATCTGTGAAGGCATAGATTCTACATGGCAAATATTAGGTGTTTATTGCAGAAATATATATGTACCTCAGGTCAGCAGCCACATTACCCTTTTAGTCAATTTCTTTGGCGAACCGCACATTTTATTTATCTGTCCAGTTATCAAAATCTGTGTGGCAAAGCTGCGTGACATTTACATTATAGTGAAACGCAGACCCGTATCGATTTTAGTGTGAATATAAAGCTATCTTAGAGTTTTTTTTCATAGAGAAGTTTATATGATACTGTCATTATCAAACGGCATGTTACACATGTATATAATACATGCTATTTTTATAGAAAAGGGCATTTTTCTAATTTTATAAAATATGTCTGTCACCTAATTCCTGAATTTAGTCATTATTTGAAAAATATGACATTATAGGTGTTACCAATTAAATCAGTTCCAACCAAAGCCATCTTTGCACTGTGGCACAGAAGCTGCATCTTGAGTTGAATTTAGATGTATTTACACAATTAATGCTGCTCAGACGACAGTAAATACATTAACACAGCAATTGCATTATGGAATGAGATTAATGTTTTAAACAAAACATTTTGAATAGCCTACAGAAATATGAAATGAGTGACAAAATGAAACAATTGGATACTTGAATTAAGAAGGTTACATCGCCAGTAGGTGGCGGCAAGTCATTGTGTTGATGAATCAATTCAATTGATTTGTTCAAAATGCTGATTTGTTCAGGAGCAAAGCAAATGGGTCATTGAACCACTCACTCAAACGATTCATTCAAAGACTCGGATTCATTCAAGAATGATATGCCTGTGTTTTAAGTAAAAAAAAAAAACTGTTTTGTGTCTAAAATGAAATCAATTTATACTCATTATTAATGAAACTGTCTAAAATAAAAGTTTTGACTGCTGCGTATTCACACTAAAATCAATACTGGTCTGCGCTTCACTATAATGTAAATGTATTCGCCCCATGTTATCCAGTCCGTCAAGCAGCTTTCCCACACAGATTTTGATAACTGGACAGCTAAATAAAATGTGCAGTGCGCCAAAGAAATAGACTAAAAGGGTAATGTGGCTGCAGATCCAAGGTACATACATATTTCTGCAATAAGCACCTAATAATTTCCATAGAAAATCTATGCCTACACAGAAGTAAACCATGTCTATTTGTTAGGCTGGTTGTTTGATGAGAGAGAGATGAAGTGCAGAAGTTGCAATAAATTTTTTAACAGCGGAGGACTCTTATTCTGTTGCACAGAACTGAAGACGTCATGATGACTGCACCGTTTCATTTTTGCTTGACCAATCAGAGAAAAGGGGCGTTTAATTCCCTCCCACAAATGGAAATCGAACATTCAAGCTGTTTATCCATTTTCTACCCCTGAGTGTAAAAACTAAAAATTAAGGTGAATTCTGGTCTTTTCATTTTTTTTAAAAAAATAATAATAATACGTTTTCTCATGTTTTTGTTTTCAATATTTAATCAAAAAACAAATGTACAACGTACACGGACCCATTCACTCGTTTCCCAAAGTCATCCTGAATGTTGAATTTTCAATACAGCTGAAATACTGTATTTGAGAGAACATCACATAAACTAACTTCATAAATTGATGTTGATTTTCCTAAAATGTGTTGTTGTTGTTGTTTTTTTTTGTTGTTGTTTTTTTTTTTCCCTAAAATGTGTTGTTGTAACTCACCATTATAGTGATTAGCGTTCCCTTTGATTGGGCACTTGGAACTTTGTTTACATTATTATATATATATTTTTTCCTATTAAGCTAGCAATGCAACATGAAATCAGAGTTATTTGATTTCAAAGGAAGAAAAGTAATAAATAGGATGCTTTTAGAGGTGACCAATCTTCTAATTAAATTATTAGTGCATTTTTGTGTGTGTTTATTAATGATCTTTTACAATTTCATTGTTTTTCATAAACACCTTGAGAAGCTTTTAATTGGGTTGATATAATCCTTAAATAGTTGTGGTAATATGCTTAATTCACACACAGACTTCAACATTCAGCACGCGAATCACAGCAATGGTAACAATTCAATTTCATTTATTTTTATTAATTGTAACAATTTTATTCATTTTATGCTCTTTTTGTTGTGCTACTACTGACACTTGGCAAATAAAAATAACAACAGTAAAACAAAGCAATTGCATAATTTGTTCTGCCGCAATGCACTCTGGGAGTCAGTGAGTAGCTATACTAATTCATGAGTAAACCTAAAGTAAAGGATCAAGTATCCCCTACAGTTGTTTTTAGTTACTAGAACTCTCATGTAAGTAAACTATACTAACTAAGCATTTGTCAGTACAACATATTATTCCTATTTCACTTTACTTCAATCGGTTTGCATGCTTTTTTTTATTTTTAGTAAGCCCAACTGATTAGATCTTACAGTGTATTTTGTCTTCTGGGACAATAACTTACATAGCTTCTGAAGGCAATACTTAAAAAAAATAAATAAATAAATAAAAATCCTCCCGTTCAAAAGTTTACACAAGCTCTAAATTCGTTGTGTTTTCTTCTTGAGCATTAGTGAAAGTTTCACCTTCTATATGAGTCTATCAGTTGTCATCAGTGTGAACCGGATCTCATAATCATACAGTCACTTACATTTTGCAAATTCACTTACAGTGGGGCAAAAAAGTATTTAGTCAGCCACCAATTGTGCAAGTTCTCCCACTTAAAAAGATGAGAGAGGCCTGTAATTTTCATCATAGGTATACCTCAACTATGAGAGACAAAATGAGAAAAAAAAAAAATCCAGAAAATCACATTGTAGGATTTTTAAAGAATTTATTGGTAAATTCCTCGGTAAAATAAGTATTTGGTCACCTACAAACAAGCAAGATTTCTGGCTCTCACAGACCTGTAACTTCTTCTTTAAGAGGCTCCTCTGTCCTCCACTCGTTACCTGTATTAATGGCATCTGTTTGAACTCGATATCAGTATAAAAGACACTTGTCCACAACCTCAAACAGTCCAACTCCAAACTCCACCATGGCCAAGACCAAAGAGCTGTCAAAGGACACCAGAAACAAAATTGTAGACCTGCACCAGGCTGGGAAGACTGAATCTGCAATAGGTAAGCAGTTTGGTGTGAAGAAATCAACTGTGGGAGCAATTATTAGAAAATGGAAGACATACAAGACCACTGATAATCTCCCTCGATCTGGGGCTCCACGCAAGATCTCACACCGTGGGGTCAAAATGATCACAAGAACTGTGAGCAAAAATCCCAGAACCACACGGGGGGACCTAGTGAATGACCTGCAGAGAGCTGGGACCAAAGTAACAAAGGCTACCATCAGTAACACACTGCGTGTTTAATAATTTTCAGGGACTCAAATCCTGCAGTACCAGACGTGTCCCCCTGCTTAAGCCAGTACATGTCCGGGCCCGACTGAAGTTTGCTAGAGAGCATTTGGATGATCCAGAAGAGGATTGGGAGAATGATGAAACCAAAATAGAACTTTTTGGTAAAAACTCAACTTGTCGTGTTTGGAGGAGAAAGAATGCTGAGTTGCATCCAAAGAACACCATACCTACTGTGAAGCATGGGGGTGGAAACATCATGCTTTGGGACTGTTTTTCTGCAAAGGGACCAGGACGACTGATCCGTGTAAACGAAAGAATGAATGGGGCCATGTATCGTGAGATTTTGAGTGAAAACCTCCTTCCATCAGCAAGGGAACTGAAGATGAAACGTGGCTGGGTCTTTCAGCATGACAATGATCCCAAACACACTGCCCGGGCAACGAAGGAGTGGCTTCATAAGAAGCATTTCAAGGTCCTGGAGTGGCCTAGCCAGTCTCCAGATCTCAACCCCATCGAAAATCTTTGGAGGGAGTTGAAAGTCCGTGTTGCCCAGCGACAGCCCCAAAACATTACTGCTCTAGAGGCCAAAATACCAGCAACAGTGTGTGAAAACCTTGTGAAGACTTACAGAAAACGTTTGACCTTTGTCATTGCCAACAAAGGGTATATAACAAAGTATTGAGATGAAATTTTGTTACTGACCAAATACTTATTTTCCACCATAATTTGCAAATAAATTCTTTAAAAATCCTACAATGTGATTTTCTGGATTTTTTTTTTCTTCTCATTTTGTCTCTCATAGTTGAGGTATACCTATGATGAAAATTACAGGCCTCTCTCATCTTTTTAAGTGGGAGAACTTGCACAATTGGTGGCTGACTAAATACTTTTTTGCCCCACTGTATAATCACAAATAAATAAAGTGCAAAAATACAAAAAGCCAATTGCATTTTCACCCTCCAATCAGACCCTGTTTAAATTCTCCTGAAAACCCATAATCCTCCATTTCCTGATTCCTGAACACTAATATTTTTACAAGCTAGATCATCCTGCCTAGGATGTTGTGATAGTCCCCTGAGGCATGGTCAGCGGTAGCTTTTGCACCACACATGCCTCGAATTCTGCCTAGAACTCTTTACCTCGGTCTTTCTGAGCGTAAAACATTTTTTGCCACAGCCATATCAACCAGCCCAAGACTGATTGCCCACTGGTTGCCCACTGAAGCTAAGCAGGGTTGAGCCTGGTCAGTACCTGGATGGGAGACCTCCTGTGAAAACTAGGTTGCTGTTGGAAGAGGTGTTAGTGAGGCCAGCAGGGGGTGCTCATCCTGTGGTCTGTGTGGGTCATAACACCCCAGTATAGTGACGGGGACACTATACTGTAAAAAGCACCGTCCTTCGGATGAGACGTTAAACCGAGGTCCTGACTCTCTGTGGTCATTAAAAAAAAAATCACATGACACTCATCGTAAAGAGTAGGGGTGTAACCCTGGTGTCCTGGCCAAATTCCCTCCACTGGCCCCTGTCTATCATGGCCTCCTAATAATCCCCATCCACTGAATTGGCTCTCTCTCTCTCTCTCCTCTCCACCTGTAGCTGGTCTGTGGTGAGCGCATTGGCGCCGTTGTGCTGTGGCTGCCGTCGCATCATCCAAGTGGATGCTGCACACTGGTGATGGCTGAGGAGAGACCCCCCCTCCTCACATGATTGTAAAGCACTTTGGGTGTACAGCAATACACAATAAAGCGCTATATAAATGCATCATTCATTCATTCATTTTCACACATCTAAATCAGTCTCTCTCACACCTCCCACCAAACTGCAGACGTGCTTTAAGACGGGACTTTTTGAGGTGATGTTTTTCCCTCCACTCAATACAGGCCAGTTTCTACAGAACTCTTGACATAAGTCATTTTTAATCAGCCTGCCTTCACTCTCTATATTCCTCTTTTATTGATCCTCTCATGTTCACTACAAACACTTTACCCATGTTCGACCTGCACTTTATCTCAGACCAACATAATGTCCCCATTTTTACAGAATGCCTTCATTTTCACACCTTCCTATTAACTTCTACAAACAGTAGTCACATTTGTCTTACAAATTTATGTTATTGTCCAGAAGGTATGATGGCTTCTTGAAAAATATTCACACTTAGAGGCAAATATGCCCTTGTTAGAAGTTAAAATTAACTATTCTGACAGAATTTTCCTTTTTTAATAATGTCACATTTAAAAACTTTTAGTAGCTCTACATTTTAGGAGGTTTAAAATGACAAGAAAATGACATTTCACCCCTAAATAAAAATTCTGTCATTGTTTATTGCTTCACTAGTTTGCTTCACTGTTGGGACTGTATTGGACAGGTGATGAGCATTGCCTGGTTTTCTCTACACATACCGCTTAGAATTAAGGCCAAAAAGTTCTATCTTGGTCTCATCAGACCAGAGAATCTTATTTCTCACCATCTTGGAGTCCTTCAGGTGTTTTTTAGCAAACTCCATGCGGGCTTTCATGTGTCATGCACTGAGGAGAGGCTTCCGTCGGGCCACTCTGCCATAAAGCCCCGACTGGTGGAGGGCTGCAGTAATGGTTGACTTTCTACAACTTTCTCCCATCTCCCGACTGCATCTCTGGAGCTCAGCCACAGTGATCTTTGGGTTCTTCTTTACCTCTCTCACCAAGGCTCTTCTCCCCCGATAGCTCAGTTTGGCCGGACGGCCAGCTCTAGGAAGGGTTCTGGTCGTCCCAAACGTCTTCCATTTAAGGATTATGGAGGTCATTGTGCTCTTAGGAACCTTAAGTGCAGCAGAAATTTTTTTGTCACCTTGGCCAGATCTGTGCCTTGCCACAATTCTGTCTCTGAGCTCTTCAGGCAGTTCCTTTGACCTCATGATTCTCATTTTCTCTGACATGCACTGTGAGCTGTAAGGTCTTATATAGACAGGTGTGTGGCTTTCCTAATCAAGTCCAATCAGTATAATCAAACACAGCTGGACTCAAATGAAGGTGTAGAACCATCTCAAGGATGATCAGAAGAAATGGACAGCACCTGAGTTAAATATATGAGTGTCACAGCAAAGGGTCTGAATACTTAGGACCATGTGATATTTCAGTTTTTCTTTTTTAATAAATCTGCAAAAATGTCAACAATTCTGTGTTTTTCTGTCAATATGGGGTGCTGTGTGTACATTAATGAGGAAAAAAAATTAACTTAAATGATTTTAGCAAATGGCTGCAATATAACAAAGAGTGAAAAATTTAAGGGGGTCTGAATACTTTCCGTACCCACTGTATATAGAGAGAGAGGCTACAATCTATATATGTTACTATACCATTCTCTGCTGTTGTTAGATGACCGAATGACAGCATGCCACACAGAAACTTCTATTTGACACTGGGTGTAATTCATTGCACTGTAAGACGGGTGTTAATAGCAGCAACTGCCAAGGCGCTCCTATACAGAGGTCAATCAGAATTTCAGTATTTCACCTCATCAACTCTCTCAGCAGTAAACATGTCTGCACGATTTCTCTGGAGGGCTTTTCATCTCTCTTACTTGGAGATTGTGTCCAATAATGCCCCAGTATAGTGACGGGGACACTATACTGTAAAAAGCACCGTCCTTCGGATGATACGTTAAACTGAGGTCCTGACTCTCTGTGGTCATTAAAAATCCCATGACACTCATCGTAAAGAGTAGGGGTGTAACCCTGGTGTCCTGGCCAAATTCCCTCCACTGGCCCCTGTCTATCATGGACTCCTAATAGTCCCCATCCACTGAATTGGCTCTCTCTCCTCTCCACCTGTAGGTGGTGTGTGGTGAGCGCAGTGGTGCCGTTGGGCTGTGGATGCTGCACACTGGTGGTGGTTGAGGAGAGACTCCCCCCTTTGGGTGTACAGCGATACACAATAAAGCGCTATATAAATATATCATTCATTCATTCATTCATTTTCACACATCTAGATCAGTCTCTCTCACACCTCCCACCAAACTGCAGACGTGCTTTAAGACGGGACTTTTTGAGGTGATGTTTTTCCCTCCACTCAGTACAGGCCAGTTTCTACAGAACTCTTGACAAAAGACATTTTTAATCCACTCTTGTCAACTCTTTCAGCCTGCCTTCACTCTCTATATTCCTCTTTTATTGATCCTCTCATGTTCACTACAAACACTTTACCCATGTTCGACCTGCAATTTATCTCAGACCAACATAATGTCCCCATTTTTACAGAATGTCTTCATTTTCACACCTTCCTATTAACTTCTACAAACAGTAGTCACATTTGTCTTACAAATTTATGTTATTGTCCAGAAGGTATGATGGCTTCTTGAAAAATATTCACACTTAGAGGCAAATATGCCCTTGTTAGAAGTTAAAAATAACTATTCTGACAGAATTTTCCTTTTTTATTAATGTCACATTTAAAAACTTTTAGTAGCTCTACATTTTTAGGAGGTTTAAAATGACAAGAAAATGACAGTTCACCCCTAAATAAAAATTCTGTCATTGTTTATTCACCCTCATGTCTTTCAAGTCAAGTCACCTTTATATTTATAGTGCTTTATACAATAGAGATTGTATCAAAGCAGCAGTATTAAACAGGAAAGTAATCAATGATGCAAGCTTGTGTGTAAGCAATTCCAAATTCTGCTGTAAAGCAGCTCAAATAATAGACAATCGTTTAATTTTTCCAAACCTGTGTGACGTTTTGTTTTGCGAAACAGAAGATATTTTAAAGATAGTTTGGTAACACTTTACTTAAAGGGTTACTCCACCCCAAAATGAAAATTTTGTCATTAATCACTTACCCCCATGTCGTTCCAAACCCGTAAAAGCTTCGTTCATCTTCGGAACACAATTTAAGATATTTTAGATGAAAACCGGGAGGCTTGTGACTGTCCCATTGACTGCCAAGTAAATTACACTGTCAAGGTCCAGAAAAATATGAAAAACATCGTTAGAATACTCCATCTGCCATCAGTGGTTCATCCATAACGTTATGAAGCGATGAGAATACTTTTTGTATGGAAATAAAACAAAAATAACGACTTTATTCAACAAATTTGGCACCGTAATGTCACTGTAGCGTCACCGTAGCACCATTTTGGAGAGTATCGTTGCATGCAAATACGGGTTTGGAACGACATGGGGGTAAGTGATTAATAACAAAATTTTCATTTTGGGGTGGAGTATCCTTTTAAAGCCATTATGCATAATGCATTATAAAAGTAGTTCAGTAGCATTATATATGCTTTGTAATGCTCCTTATAATGCATTGTACAATCTCATGAATAATTGTAACCACAGTTAATGCATTATAACACTTATCTATTCATTGTTAGACTATGCATTTTAAATTCAGTTATAATTATTTACCACAAGATATACAGTAATGTATTACAACACACATTATCAAAAAATTATAGTGCATTATACCCTTTAATAATCCTTTATAATGCATAAAGGCTTTAAGTAAAGTGTTACCGATAGTTTTTGTCCATTATTGTTTTGAACAGCTGGAAGTTCAGAGTATCTTCTTTTATGTTCTACAGAAGAAAAAAAGATAGGAATGAACTGAGAGTGAGCAAATAATGACCCATATTCAATTAAACCTCACTTCATCACATGCAACCCAGATATCCTCGTATTTATGCCAAACACTCCAGAAACCCCATCGTTTCTACACAATTACACTCTAGATTAGTGATAGCTATACAATCTGGTGTGTATTTTTCATTATTATTATTTTTTTATTTTTTAAACTCCTCATTGTCACTGTATTGATTAGAGCTACTGACTCTAATTGCCCCATTCATAGTATAGAGATTGTCTTTTATGTTCACAGATACAACTGAAAAAAAAAAACACAAAAGAAACAATATTAACGTGCATGCATATATATATATATATATATATATATATATATATATATATATATATATAGGCTACAATCTATATATGTTACTCTCCCACTCTCTGCTGTTGTTAGATGACCGAATGACAGCATGCCACACAGAAACTTCTATTTGACACTGGCTGTAATTCATTGCACTGCAACACGGGTGTTAATAGCAGCAACTGCCAAGGCTCTCCTATACAGAGGTCAATCAGGATTTCAGTATTTCACCTCATCAGCTCTCTCAGCAGTAAACATGTCTGCACGATTTCTCTGGAGGGCTTTTCATCTCTCTTACTTGGAGATTGTGTCCAATTTGTTTCATTTTCAAATATGCCTATAAATCTGGCATACAGAAACACACATACAGACACACAAATAAAGGCAGTGTATTTCATTTCTATAGAACACGTTAGGAAGATTTGCAGGTGTAGCTGTCAAATGTTGAGGTAACAACTGCATCTAAACTAGAGGTTAATAGAAGGCTAGTCTCAAGTTTTATACGGACACCTTCACGGACAACCCACAGTCTGTTTACACAAATATAGCAAATGCAAGCTAAAATAACCAGTTTGGATCTGATTGGCTGGTGCTAACTGAGTAGGGTGTAAAGCAGAGCTTCATAATTGGGTATTTTTCCTTTCATGAATATTAATTTGAACTGAAGAGGCCACAGAATATTTAATTGGAATATAAACTCAAATAATCAAAGGAGGAATTTAATGAATTGTAATTCCAAGAAAGTCACCAGTCACATAACAGAGGAATTAGTCCAACACAACAAGTTTTGTGCCAAAACATAATTACATCATTAGTCTTCAAGTAATTATGGCTATTTATTCCCCGAGACATGTTTATCTAGACCAAGTTCAGTACTGTCAAAAAATTAGCATATTCATTTTATTTTCTTTAAAATGCAGAATATATTTTTTCCTGATTAGCCATATATCAATACTGCAAAAACAGTTAATAGTTTTCACATAACTTGATAATAATAAAATGAAAATTATGTTTAATAATTATATTTGGTAACACTTAAACCCTTTATATAAAATTCATTTAAAAAGTTTTAATACATTAATAATGCACCTTATAATGTATCCTACAATCTCATGAATAATTGTAACATCAGTCATAATACATTATAACAGTTATTTCTTCATATTTACACCTTTAGAAAGTATAATGCATTAAAATATATGACAAACAAACCTGCAAATATTATAATACATTTTAACTTTGGTTACAGTTATTTATGAACAGACATAATGCATTACAACATACATTATGAATACCTTTATAATGCATTAATCAGAAATGCTGTAAGTGTTACTTTAAATTTAATTGTAATTAAAATAAATATTGACATCAGAAACTTGAATCTTGATTATTTTTTTATATTTTGAAGCTTTTGAGATACATTTAAAAATTCTTGGAAATGATTCTTTCCCACCATGTTTTATTTAAATCCATTTTAAGAGATTCCATTTTAATCATTACTTTAACGATTAAAATTATAATAATGAATATTTTAATACTGATTCTTTAAATAATTTGCATTACACAGTCTACCCACATTTCCATTACTTCTGCTGTGAATTCATTTGAATGGGTGTTTTCCAAACAGATTTACTATTACAGTATCAACTATTTCAGATAAACCTAGTTAAAGTCTGGCTACATAAGACTAATAGACAACCTCTTTTCAGTGTCCTTGTTAACAGACAACAAAAAGTTTTTTGCAAGCCAAACCATCTCTGTTGAGCCTGTTGCTCTCAGACAGATAGCGTACAGTAATAAGGTGCAAATTCAGTTCAAATGACACAAGCACATTTTGGGAAAGTAACATGACAATTGTGCCTAGCCAAAAGATGCCTGCAGAGGACAGAAAGATCCACAGCAGTGGTCAAAAACATATTACTGTCATCAACAGCTTTCAGATGAACCTGCCTGAACAATTATGCATCACTGACAGCAGTGGAGATCAAGTTCTCCAGCTTGATGATCCAAAAAGCATCTGCACAAAAGGCTTAACATGATCAAATTTGATAAAAATAGGGTAGGATATTTCTTCATTTTACATCATATATGCTCTTTGTTTTATATTTTTCAAAGTTCTAAAACTTTGTTTATTTCCAGGATTGAACAAAAAAATCCCATATTTTTTTTTAATGTGGACTCACATTTTATGTGGTCTCACCCACACATGCAAGAAACATAAGCACAAGCTTCTACATGATTGCACAGAAAGGGTGCAGTGGTAATCAGTAGCCGTCTCCAGGTTGTTGTCCTCCTGACAGGCTTAATAGCAGAAGTGTGACCTGCTGATAATGCAGCAAAACAATGAAGATCTCTGTATGCCATTGTGCCTCAGAGTTAGGCCATCACTTCAGGTTTTTTGGGCTTGCGCATGAATTTGTTAGAATGTGCACTGTGTAACTGCCAAAACAAGGTCAGCCCTCCTGACAGCTGAAAGTCAGCCAGAAGCATAATACTTAAATAGATTTACAGACACAAAGAGTCATATTATTGCCTGTGTGTTTGGGACTGTGCACATAAATGACTATCAATCAAAGGCCCACATGATCGGATTCATGTGTCTGAGTAGACTGAAGATACAGGGATCCTCTTTGCAGGTAATGGTAGCAAGAGTCAAGTACACATGCAAAAATCAAAATAAGTGTATGTGCACTTAAATGCTCAAGGATGATTATTAGGATTTTATTTTTATTACGGCATTAATTTTTGTTATTTGAATGGAAACGTTACAGTCTTAAAAGAATAGTTCACCCAAAATTGAAATTTTTGTCATCATTTACTCACCCTCATGTACTGTATGTAGTATGTGAGCAAATGATGACAAAAATTTCAGTTTTGGGTGAACTATTCCATTTGGAACACTTTTTTTTCATCTATTTTTCAAATATCTTATAAATGCATAAATTTTATTGTTTTACCCTAGTACTGGATGACTTTAAACCTTAAAATATAAAAATCCATCATAAAAATATTAACTATGATATGCTGAAAGCTATGGTGGTCTAAACAAAGCAAAATAAACAAATCAATATTTTTTCAGTGTTGTTTTATTCAATATATTTTTGATATGTTTATAATAAAATAATTTACAATTTAATTAATAAATAATTTCAATTAATATTTAATGACTGTCTCATGGTTGTGTGAGCATAATATTTTTATTGTGTGCTATGTCAGATCAAGATGTTATTTTGTCAAAAAAAAAAAAGTTAAATATTATTTGTGTACATTTAGGAAACATAAAATGCTAACTGTTAAAATGCTAAATTAGCTTTAGTAAGACAAAAGAGTTGGCCATTTTATTTAAAAAAAAAAAAAAAAAAATATATATATATATATATATATATATATATATATATATATTATTTCCATCACTGACATTTCCATAACAGAGTGCTGTTAAACAACACATCATTTGAAATGTAGTGGAAATGTTCATGACTTCCAGAAAAAAAGTGATAAAGTTACAGAATTCCTTAGTGATGTATGTTTATACATTGTTGAACATTGTTAATGGAAAAATTAAATAAAATAATGAGAGCGTAAAATGTGTGATTAAAGTTTATTTTCTCAAAGTTACACGGCCAAAAATGTCCATATCAGAAGAAACACTCATATATTGTGGTTCCTGTTGCCCAACTTGTAAAGCATCACTGTAGGAATAACAACACAGTGGGTTCAATCCCCAACTAACACACGTCCTGAAAAAAACACTGTGGAAGAAGTCTGCCAAATCCATAAATGTGATTTGCAGTCATTTTCTGCATCACCTAAATATTAATAACAGTCTATCACCGCCTTTTCGTCTTTCCTGGCATCCCTAACTGTCTCACTCTCCATGGAATTCACTTGCATGTTAAATTCCCATCATTCCAGATTTTTTTCCTTTGCTCTACAGTTGCCATGGGAGCTTGTAGCATAGCAACAAAGTGACTCATTCATGATGTCACCACTATAAAATCAAATGAATTTCAGCAATCCTACTGTCAGATCACTATCACAAAATATAAAAGTTTAGTTGATCACCTAAAAGAGCAAAGGAGAAATTTGTTTTTTTGAGGATGACATTGTTAGCAGTAAAGTCACTTAAATTTAAATGTGAAAAGTTAGCACTTAACCAAATGTTCAGCAACCTGTGATCTTTTCAGTAATCACCTGACTGTTGAAGGGCAGCAGAGACAAACAAATCAAAGCTAATGACACATTGTCAACTTCTCCTCACTCGTGATGAACAGTGGGCTCCAGACACTGTGCTTGTTCTGTAGGGCTCAGTCTACGTCCTCTGCAGGACAGGCCACATTAAAGGATAGGAGCTTTAAGCATGCTGGGCACCTTATTCCTGTCACTAGAATTTTACCCTTTGATGTGAAATGTTTAATTTCTCCTCAAAGCAAACAGACACATCAGGACTAAAAACGTAACATAGATTCTCCAATGAGCTGCACTCACAGAGCCAGAAGCGTCATGCCCGTTCAGACAAAGGAGGCACGTGACCCCTGTTTGAAGTCATCCAAACTGCAAGTAATAATAGTTACTACTGTTAAAAGTTTGGGGACATTCATTCATTTATTCATTCAAAAAATAAAATGGAAAAATACAGAATTCAGAAAAAAAAAAGAAAAAAAAAGAAAATGGAAAAAAAAGAATTTGGAAAAAAAAAATTAAACTGAATTTTGGAAAAAATAAAACAAATTCCATAGGGCCCTAATTTATTTATTTAGAATTCAATACTTTCATTCTGCAAGAATGCATTAAATTGATCAAAAGTGACAGTAAATACATTTATAATGTTAGAAAATATTTCTATTTAAAATAAACACTGTTGTTTTTTTTAACTGTATATTTATCAAAGAATCCTGAAAAGAATATTATATAGGTATTTTTTCATGTTTTTGAAAGATTCCTCTAATGCTCACCAAGGCTGTGTTTATTCAAATGCAGTTAAATACAGTAAAACAGTAATATTCTAAAATGTTATTACACTTTTGCACTTTATTATTACACTTTATTATTACACAACTGAATTTTCAGAATCATTACTCCAGTCTTCAGTGTCACATGATCCTTCAGAAGTCATTGTACAAATATGGTGCGCAAACATTTTTATTTTATATATTTATTGTTATTTTTATTATATATATATATATATATATATATATACACACACACACACACACACACACACACACACACACACACACACACACACACACACACACACAAATACTAAAACAAGTTACAAAAAAATTACCACCCCTTTATAATAAATTTTATCATACATAAAATAAAAAATATTATTCATACACATACAAAACAAAACACATATAATTCACAAAATTTAATAATAAAAATGTCTTTATTATATTACTTATTTTATTATATTTTAAATATCATAATAAAATCGAAATGATATATTTGTTATTGTATACAGAGGATTTTTTTCTTCTGACACCAAGTTTGCTCACTATAGACTGCACTAGTTCTCTCTCAGAAAATAGGTGCATGATGTACTTTGCTAGGACTGTGTTTTTTCCACAGCCCTTTTTGGAAATTTGTTACAGCTCCATCCAACAGCTATCTATTCATCTTGCCCATCTAGTCCCGTTTATATTCTGGGCAGCACGTCCACAATCAGTAGTAATGGAAGCTAACCATGAGGGAGAGCACTTGTTTGTTCTGTAGTCCGCTGACTCACTGCTCATTTATCTGCATCCAGGAAATGCTTCGGTATTTGCTCTGACTTTGTCAAAAACATCCGCTTGGGCATCTGACAACTTATAAAACACATTAATTAATCCACATACACCAAACAGCCAGTCAGGCGAACTTTAATCTTATTACGCATGTTTGAGGAGTAAAAAGTAAAGCCTTAAGGGAAAATATGCTGTCAGACTTTGTTCGTAATCCATAAAACAATTTATAGCTGGGTTGGGGGTGTTAGGCTGTCCATAAATGAACAACACCAGGAGCCACTAGAACAGGGACTGGGGCTAGTTGTCACCCTTTTTATTTTAATGCATATTATTCAGGGTGCATTACCTTTGAAAGTCAATTACTATACAGAGACATTTCCATCAATACTCTCCAAAAAAAAAAAAAAAAGAAAAAAGGATGCAGTTCCATGCAAATTGTTTCATTGGAAGTTTGGCATAAATAGTCTAAGCTTTAAACCAAACAGGAAACATAAAACAATTCATAATACAACACATAATAAATTATTATATTATTATAAATATTATTATTATTATTTAATAACAATATAAAAACCAAACCAATGTGATACAAACACAGGTGGATAATGAGCTGCTCACGTGTAAATGAACACAATGCTGTGCAGTACCGCCGCTCCCTATATGTTACTTCAAATAATAATATACAAAGAGATAATTTTATTTTTAAAAAATGGTTTTCTGTAGTGTGTTTTGGGACATATTCCATTAGGATTTATTGGTTTTAACGAGCCACCAATAGAACGTGACCAATTACCAGACCAACAGGGTCCATTACAAACCAATACAAGTCCCATTTTATAGAATGGATAGTTCCGGTCCTTGATTCTGATTGGTTGAGCCACGTTCGAAGCCGTTGTAAATTACTCTACAAAGCTACACCTTTGTTTACTTTGTGTGTTGCTTGGCAACCACTTTATTCTAACCACAACTGTTTCTGAGGAACTACATTGTTTGGTGGAAGAATACTGTTTTTATTAATATCATTGCACTTATTTGCTCTTTTTTATTTTGTGAAACCTTACTAAGTATATGGAATAACCGTTTTATAATAGCAATAAGCCTCGTGAAGCCGTGGTTTACAGTGAATTTATAACAGCTAAGGGGGTTTTAGCTTCGCGTCGTGCCTTACAACGCCCCTTAGCTGTTATAAATTCACTGTAAACCACGGCTTCTTGGGTCTTATTGATTTAATAACCAGTAAAACCATTACAGATTTTGTGATGGTGTCTATTGTTTTTTTCAACATTACATGTTATTACAAATGCCTGCAAAGGGAGCCAAAGGCCTGGTAATTGCTGCTGTTATACTCACAGGACGATCATATCCTTGTTTAATAGGCTATTGACCAAACATTTAATTTAAATATCCACTTAATCGTTAATTTTTGGCCATCTTTTTGCTATAGATGACACAATCTCTACAATTTCTTCAAAAAAAAAACAAAAAAACAAAAAAAACAAACGTGGATATCACAACCCTTACAAAAATTGACCATGGTTTTCGTAGTGAAACGGCTTAATTTTCTTTTGTGTGATTTCTGAATGCTTGAGACCATAAAATCAATCAGACAACTGTATTACTGCCATAGGTAACTGTCTAGAGCTACAGTTGTAATTTGTAAATAATACAATTTAATTACAATTTATTTATTTATTTACTTTTATATTTTATTAAAGTTCTGTTTTGAACCCTATAGTAGGAGTTTTTTTTTTTTTTTTAACTTCCATAGTATTTGAGGGAGGGGGCACAACAATACAATCCTGCTTAGGACACCCATTCGGCCAGCAGCGGCCCTGATGCTGCGCTTCACTCTGAAACATGCAACACATATATTTAATAAAATCACAATTTGATAAATGCACTATGGCATATGGCAAGTTCCATTTAATTTTTTATTAATAATAAAAGTCTAATTGTAATTAATAAATTTGACACTTTTCCTGAGGGTTTTAATTTAAAGGACAGGTTCAGGAAAAAAAACAAAAAAAAAACAGTAATACTTTACTTAAAGCCTTTATGTATAATTCATTATAAAATTAGTTATAATACATTAATTATGCCTTGTAATGAACCTTATAATGTATTGTTCAATCTCATGAGTAATTATAACCACAGTTAATACATTACAACACTTATCTATTCATTGTTACACTATGCATTGTAAAATTTGGTTTGTTATAATTATTTATGAAAAGACATAACTTATTACAAATAATTATAATGCATTATAATCTTTAATAACCCTTTATAATGCATTATACATAAAATTATACCAAAATTTCAAATTTAAGGTTTTAAATCAGATGTTTGATACCAACTTACAAAACTGAAATTGGAAGTTTGGATTAAAATGTTTTGCTACTGAAAGTGTCTTGTGCCTCTTGTGGCACTTCCCTGTGTGACAACTAGCCCCGGTCACCCCTTTATTATAGCTGTAATAAAAACTACAAACCTGCATTGTATGGAATAAACAAAATAAAACAGTGGAAAAATAATATATCCATGCATAATGCAAATTCACCAGAGTTTGCATCTCACTCTAAATTGCATCTCATGGCTATTTAAACCGCAGGCTATAGTTGATAAGCATGTCGGATGGCGGCACTCAAGCTGTTAGAAAGTACTTATGCACTAAAATTTGCTGAACAGGAAATACAGCCATTTTATTGCAAACTCTCATATACACATCTCACACACTCTGTTTTCAATCTATCAGCTCAATCGTCTTTTTGTCTGACACTCACTTTGTCCTTCGCTACACTTTAAAGGGATAGCTCACCAAAAACTGAAAATGTCATCATCAAAACTTCTTTCATCATTTACTCATCCTCATGTCATTTCAAGTTGTATGACTTTTTCCTTTTGTGAAATACAAAAGAATACTTTTTAAAAGAATGTCCTTGCCGTGCATTTCCATATAATGAAAGCTAATGATGATGAGTGATGTTAGATCTGCAAAAAAGCACCATAAAAGTGCTTCACATAATTAGTTTGCTATATCCCAAATCTTCTGAAATCATACAGAACTGAGGAAAAAAAAAAATTCTTCTTTTTTTTTTTTTTTTGTAGGTTTCCTTTCAAATATTGTGCTTTTGGACATGATACAGTCAAAAATGTCACCTTTTGCATGTCAAATAACCATAATGGTTTGAATGGTGAGTAAATGATGATATAATATTAAGCAAAAATTAATAAATACTAATTTTGAGCTGAACTATCATTTTATAACAACATTTTCTGCAATTTGGTTTTTATATAGACCCCTTTTACTGCCAGTCAGAGTCAAAGCTTGTGCTTTTAAGATATGAATAATTGGGCATTGATGTATTCTGAACTTTTATTGTAATTCTAGACCCTTATTTGAAGCTGAATATTTGAGAAAGAACTAAATATGATAATTATAAATCTGTATCTTTCCATACTCGGTCACCAGTCAGTTTTGGATGTTTTATTTCATTACTGACATAAATGAAAATCTAGGAAATGAGTCAGGTGTAATAAATAATTAGCCACCTCAATTTTTTTGTTATTTGCAACTGTATTAACTAAATATCTAAATATGGTTTTATTGGGTACAAATCAAACTGAAAGCTCCAATCTCAGTCGCTGTAATTGCATTGCAAAAAGCGACCACATTATGCAGATTTTCTTTAGCCTCCTACAGAAGAAAGTCATACAGATTTGGAATGGCGTGTGTGTGAGTAAATGATGACAGAGTGTTCTTTTTTTGAAAGAACTAATCTCTTAATTTTAATACATTGTCCAAATGACCTTTTCAGTTTTTAGTGAGCACGCACTAGAAGGTACTGTAGGTGCCTCATAGATCAAAATTCTCTTTCACCCCAACTGTCAAACGGTGGAGAGTTACAGCATGAACACTGCTCAAGTGCTCACTGACTCCACTGAAATGCTCCATCACTTCTTTGCCATTTTTGACATTTCACTCTCACTAGCTTTTATAACTTGGCATCTCTAGTTCTCTATAGCAAAAAACCCATTTGTTCAAATAGAAATCAGTGAATCATGGCATAGTCTGGAGTGTTCGTGACTGGATGCCATGGCCCATGTGTCTCACACAATGAGGTAAATGGTATCTTTGTCATCAGCCAGTGTTTGCAGCAGTGAATTGCTGCCATATGTGGTTAAGTGAGTACGTAAATGTTCCTAGGTGGAAATCTGAAAGCCTGAGGTAAGTAGGCTAGCAGTGGCTTAATGTGTTTTTGTAAATTCTCTGGAAGACTGAAACATCTTAACTGCTGAGCTTCTTAACTTTAGCTGCATTTTTTGTAAGGCTATCCTGACGAAGGCTACTACTGTGAAACATAACACTGCTATTCAGGCCAACATTTCTAATGCGCTTTTTATTTTTTTAGTACAACAACAATTCTATAAACAAGAAGATAATATCATGTAACTTACATTTTAGACAGAATGCTCCTAGTTAATTTGTGTATTTTACTCCTCCAACGAAACCAGTCCACATTAAGTCAAAGCAGCAATGCACAACAGCAGTACCATTCCTGATAGAATCATTGTTGTTGAGTGAATAATTCAATTCACTCATGCAGATGGTCACTTGTTTTGTTTCTGAATGAATCAGTATTGTTGAATGAATTGCTTTAGTAAACTCACTCATGTTGTTTCATGTCTTTTAGAAAACCGTTTGAGTGAAATGATTCAAAGATTCATAACTGAGTCAATTCATTCAAAATCACTGATTCATGAGGACAGTAAGTTGACTCCACCCTACTGGCCTGTCTGTGAAATGATAGCCCGATCTCACAGCAATTCGTACATATTTTACGATATGGCTAATTCGTAGGAATTCGTACGACCTCACTCGTACAAATTCATATGATTTTTGCTAAATCGTATGTATTTTACGAGTTGCCAATTCCTATGAATTTGTACGAATGACCTACACCTAACCCCGCCCCTAAACCTACCCGTCACTGGGGTTTAGACAAAACAAAAAAAATAAAAAATTAGCCACCTCGTAAAATACGTATGAATTGGTCGTGAGATAGCGTTGGTAATGATGATGTATGTTTATATTTTTGAAATGCAGTATTTCAGCAATATAGTGATAGAAACTAGGAATTTTACTACTGATAAAACACCCAAGACACCCAAGTATGGACTGTGGTAGCTGGTACCAAACTTTATTTCTGACCTCTAAATGTGTCCTGTGCTGAGGGTACTTGTGCCTTTAAGAGATGTGATATGCTGTCATGGAAGAATTGAGTTGTATTACACTGATTACTGCTGAATCTGTAGCTTTTGCACCTGAAGCCTAACCTGAGCTGTGTATACTGGTCATGCCCACTTGTGATAATACTTTTGCCACAACACAATCTAAAAGGTTTGTAGGAAGGTGCCCCGGACTTGGCAAAGGTCAGCATTTTTAGACCTTAAGGTGCCCACTGATCCATGACCATCCAATATCAGGGTTATAGCAGCACTGACTTTTCAAAAATTATTGATCAGTAGATAAAACAAGGAGGCACAAACTTTGAAATCTTAATGAGAACGAAATCCCTGGGCTTAATGAGCTTAAGCAGGGATCGAATTAGCAGTGGGAGGCATACTATTCTCTACCATGGTTCTGTAAAATAAAGGGAAAAAAAAAAAAAAAAAAAAAAAAAAAATATATATATATATATATATATACAGTATATATATATATATATATATATATATATATATATATACACACACACACACACACACACGCACACACACACACACAGTAGCCAACATTTGAAGTGGATCAAAAAAGTTAATCAAAGTTGTCCTAAACGAGAACGCATTTTGGTTTTAGGTTTTAGGACAACTTTGATGAAAGGTTTTGATCCACTTCAAATGCTGACTAGTGTATATATGTGTATAGTAAAAAATAAAGTAAAAAATAAAAAATAAAGAGAGGTAATAAAGGTTGGTGGCCTCTTCAAATCTTCAAATAAAAAAAAAAATCTAATAAAATCATAAATGCACACTGTAGTTGTATGATTTTTTTTTTTTGTTTGTTTGTTTTTTGTTTTTGTTTTTTCTCATGAGGATGGGAAAGAAAAAGGTCTCTATGGGTAACAGAATTTCACATGGTGAAGATGATGTGAACTCCAGTGAGTGAATGAACTAGAATAGAAACCAGCTTATGGCTGTAATAACTCAATTTACATTTAAATAACAGGGGAAAATAGGATAGTAACACAACTGCATCCCCAATAAATCTCATTACATGGAGCTTATAATGATTCCAATTGTGTTTTGACCCTTGTGCTGGAGGCTGAAGCAGCGAAGAGGACTAAAACAAGCTAGCAGTGCCACAGCTTTTTCTTGTCTTATATGTGTAATGTTTGTTTTCCTATATTCTGTCATGTCACCTTGGTTTTAAAATGCTCTTGCTCAGGTCTTGAGCATTATCATCTGTGCTTTGTAATCCAAATTAATCTTTGTATTGTTTTCCCTTGTTTTGTATAATGGTGATTTTGTAAGATTGTGTTGAGCTGAGAAGAATTAAATAAAGGTAAGGAAAGAGAAAGAGAGAAATCAGAAACCAGGGATTGGGTTCAGATGAAATGCTTTAAATCACTCCACGCTGCATACGCACAAGCTGTACTTCAGGTAAGTGATGCTAACTGCTAACTATTGAAGTTGTTAGGTAGTTTAGCCTAAAGCTAAGCCAAAGGGCCGTTATAGGTTGTGTTAGCTGAGCCACCTAAGGTTGTTTGTTTACAATATGGCGAAACCAGGTGATGCATGTGCTATCTGGAATAATCACTTCCTGTGAGAAGTCGTTGGTTCCTGTCTGCACGGCAGTGCAATTCAAACAGTTTATGAAGAATGTCTGCTGTTCAGTAAAAAAAAAAACGCAAATATGGAGTGGCATTTGCAAATTTTATTCATGTAAATTTTTAATTCTCTGTAAGTTGCTGAAAAGGCATTGTGCGTGGGCAGGCCATGATGCCTAGATGGTGACTCACTACAGGATGTAGATTTTGGAGGAAGAGGCTCTTGATGCTGGTGTCCTCCTCCATCTCAGGTTCACTGCAAGCGCTGCAGGTAGGCATGGACATTATGGTCTCCTGCATCGTGTGATGCAAAGTTGTCAATGTTTCTGGCCAGCCGGTTGAGGTTTTTGAGCATCACTCCACATGTCATTTCAGATTTTGTCTGGTTTAATCCTTCTCCTTCTGTGGCTGTAGAGCTTTTCAGGAAGCTGGATGATGAGCTGTTAAGCAGAGGGCTAATTGATGAGTCTTAAATGATGACATAAGACTGGCTTTATTGTCAAATTATTACTCAGAACTTACTGATGGTTCACAACAGGCTTGCTCTCTGAAGAAATGAAGAACATTTAGATTTAATTAACAGAGACAAATCACTTCACTACACACAAGCTTAATGAAAGTCTTTAGGTAAATGATCCTAACTGCTAACTATTGAAGTTGTTACACTCTAAAAAATGCTGGGTTATTTTTTAACCCAAAATGCTGGGTTGAGTCTCTTGGGTCAATTTGTTGGGTCGTTTTATCACATTTTAAACACTGTTAGGTAGTTTAAATTTTCCAGGTGTTGAGTTAAACCTGGTTTAACGCAACGTACGTACAATGTCGTCGGACCGCAGGTCTAAAAGAACCGACGATCCGGTTCAAATTAACCGGTTCATCAATTCTCAAACAAAGTGATTCACGGAAAGGAATCAACGTCTCAGGGCCTCGATCCATTTCAAAGCGTGCATGCACAGCGAGTGCTGTATGCCGTGTTAGTGAGGTGATTTGATGCTTGTGTGGTTTATAAAGTCTTTTACATACGTTAATAAAGGTTTTTGGTCAGTAATATAATTCAAAATGTCATTTTTTCGAGTCAGAAAAGCACATGGATACATTTGCGAGAGAAAAACTCGTCGAGTGCAGTCTTATCGAGACGTTTAACGGCAAGTTCATGTCTATTATACATTTTACAGATTTTACATACATGATTGATTGTCTGTTATAATCAACTAACCCTCGCGTAACTTAAACACATATAAATTTGTTTCGTGCTATAGTTAAAGCTGCACTTTGTAACTTTGTGTTCAGAATCTACAAAATTTATATAATGAGCGAATACATCAAACCCATTTTCTAAATCGTGTTTTTGACTTGTCCTGAATCACTTTGGTACACCTAGATAAAAGTCTTTATATATGGACCATTTTAAAGCTGCGGAGTAACCCAGTACCTGCGTGACTTGTCATAGCAATTTCTGTGTGCATATTCTGTGTGATCTCCCATATCTGTGTGCCAGTGACTGTGCATGTGTGTTTCATATAGCCAGCATATTAATATAAAACTGATTATACTGACTGGAACATCCTATTGATTACACAGTTTGAAAGCACACCTTTCAGCCAATCAGTATAGCATATTCAGCTTCTGTAGAGCTACTCATAGGTGAATTTAACTCATAATCATGATGAACTCAATTTCATGATGAACTTCACACTGTTAATTAAACTGAATCATTGCTATTAAAACAATCTTTATTTTGTTTACTTTATTTTATAGGTTGGAACAAACATGGTGGAATTCCTTAAACGGGCAGAGTCCACAAAACCCCATCCATTTGTCAAGGCGACTTGAAATTGCCAGCAGACCTCCCTGGCATTGATCATAATCAATGGACAGGTAGGGATATTCTGGACAATTTTCAAAATGAATTGAAAATTGTATTTTCAATTGCATTTTTCCACATGTGGACGCATAAATTGTGACATAGTCCAAGCACAATTGAAAATCTTGCTTTACCGTTTGCGTTTTCACTTTTTGTCACTCACAGACGATTGTGCCAAATAAAATAATTCATAAATAATTTTGTAATTTTTACCCCAAATCTCTTACTGTTTGCAATCTGACTGATGCACATCAGCAAAACGGCATTGCAGCTCTACTCTTATTTACCTATTTGCATCTTACTCTATATTTTATTCCTCTCTTCTTGAGGCAGGTGAAAAGCATTTGGTTAATGGTGAATATTGACCAATAGTGGGTACCGTTGTGGCTCCCACTGTTAGCAGGGGATAATCGCTGCATCTGGGGGAAAAAAACGACAGAATTATTTATTGTGTAAGGTGTCATGAATATAGGGAGACCCGGGTTGCACTGTCTGTTCTTTCACACGTATCACTCGGAGTGACAACTGCCTTTAGTTGTGGCAGGTTTTGTGGCAGCTGCCTTTAGCAGTACCTTTACCTCTGTGAGTGACGTCACCTCCCAGTACAAACACGCCCCATAGTATGGTCCCACCCCTGACACGGATTGACAGGTTTCCATGTGAGGCATTGGAAATTCAAATGCTAAAGTATTTGTCATTCCATTTGAGTTATGGCAGGTTATATGTGCGACACAGTGAAAAGGCAGACGTGGTAAATAACACCCGATGTACTTGTTCTTATGATACATCTATGCTAACATTAGTCTGTTTTGTTCTTATTCCGAGGTCACCATAGCCACCCGAATCCAGTCCGTATCCAGATCAGATGGTGGATCAGTACCTATAGACGACCTCGACTGCCCTGAACGTCAGCGGAGACCAGGACAACTATATGAGCCCCAGAGACAGTTCCCCAGTGAAGACCTCGTCATCTAGACAGCCATCGGGACAAGACCACAGGAACCAGATGAGTCCTCTGCACAATCTGACTTTGCTGCAGCCTGAAATGAAACTGCTGGTTTGTCTGGCCAGAGGAGAACTGGTCCCCTGACTGAGCCTGGTTTCTTCCAAGGTTTTTTCTCCATTCTGTCACCGATGGAGTTTTGGTTGCTTGCCGCTGTCGCCTCTGGCTTGATTAGTTGGGGACTTAATTTCCAGTAATTTCCAGCGATATCGTCAGGTTGAAAGCACAGATACTATTTGAACTGAACTGAACTGAGCTGGACGATAAATCACTGAATCAATGATGAACTGACTTTAACTGAAAATTGAGTGTTTACTGTTGTCCTTTTGCATTATTACACATTATTTTCCTATTTAATACTGTAAAGTTGCTTTGACGCTGTATTTTTTAAATATGACAGGCTCATTACTCATAATACATGGAAAATACAGTTGCAAATGGACTTTGCTTTTCCATTTGAAATTTGGCAGTCACTGCATTCGTGAAAACGCAAAGAGTAATGCAAAATTTGAAATTGTGATTATATCACAATTTGTCACATGTGGAAAACGCAATTGAAAATGTAATTTGCAATTCCTTTTGAAAATTGTCTGGAATATCCTTCAATAGACAGGCTCTATAGCAGAGCACACTGCTCTCAGCTGTAGATCTTTGCTTCAAAGCTTTCTAAGTGTTTGACAATAGTTCACCCAAAAATGAAAAAAAAAAATTACCCAGATCTGTCACGTACGCTAGAGCCAGGAACGAGGAGACACGGCAAATTCACAAACTGAGAGTCTTTAATAATCCATCTAGGGAACATAGAGCACATGAAGACATTCAAAGACCGACAAACACTAACTGAAAGGACTGGGGCTTATAAAGACAGGACAATCAAGGAACTAAGGAGACACACCTGGAAACAAATTAACAATCATACTGGGGAGAAACTGGGTCACAGGGAACACATGGGGAGCAAAAACCACAACAAAACAGTCCAGGGGCGTGACATTACTCCCCCCTCCCGGAAGGTGCGTCCTCGCACCGTGGAACAACAGAGGGGGGGGAAACGGGTGGGAACAATGGCGGAGGCTCAGGAGGAGGACGGACAACCGGGAGGGGGCCGGCAGACAGAGACCAGGGAGGCGACGAAGGAGGGAGGAGCCAGGGAGGAGACAGGAGGGACTCAGAGCAGGAGGAGCCTGGCAGGACCCAGGCCACAGCCATGATGATGGCCCACGGTGGAGCCGACGGAGGGAGGAGCCATGGAGGAGGAATGGCCGCCGACTCGTGGGGGCCGACCAACGGAGGCGGAGCAGGTGGAGGAGGAGCCCGAGGTGGAGACGGAGAGCCGACGAGCCAGGGTGATGCCGAGGATCCGGGGGGCCAGGGTGGAGCCGAGAGCTCTGGCGACCGAGGCAGAGGCGGAGCTCCGGAGATCCGCGGCGGAGCCAGAGCGACTGAGGACCAAGGTGGAGCTGGAGGGAGGAAGGAGCCCAACGGAGCCGGTGGGACGGAGTGACGAGGCGCAGCCAAAGGAGAGGAGTCCCAAGGCGATGGCGGGTCGACGCCCGACCAAGGCGGAGCCGGAGGGACGAGGGAGCCTGGTGGAGCTGGTGGATCGATGGATGACGGTGGAGGCGAGGGAGCTAGGAGCCGAGGTGGAGCCGCTGGGTCTACGGACCGAGGTGGGGTCTGGGCCTCGGAGGCTGGAGGTGGAGGTGAGGGATTCTCCAGCCACGGCGATAGAGGATGGCAGACCCGCGGAGCTCGCACCGCATTGATGGGGGACTGAGGGCGAGCAGAGGGGCTGCCAGGCGACAGTGGTGGAGGAGGCAGGAGTGGGTGGGAGGGCGGGCAATTGAGAGCCTCCGGGCTTCCAGTGGTTAACTCAGGAATGGGAGCCGACACTGTGGGGCGATCTGGAGGCGCGGGTTCTGGAGAACGCTTTCGGGAAGCGGGCACAGGGGGGCGCTCGGGAGGAGCGGAGCTGGCTGGAACCAACGGAGACGGAGAAAGGAAAGGGGAAGCGTCGACCTCCAGATCATGTTCCCAGTCCAACAGATACCCTTCAAAGTCTAGCAGCCCCAGATGTATCATCAGCTCACCCTCAGCCGCGGTGCAGGGGGCGGAGCTCCACTCCGCGCTCACACCGTCCACGGCTGGCTCCCACGTGATGGGCACTATCGCCAGCTCTCGCACCTGATCTGACGTGTTGGGCTCAACTTCCAGGACAATCTTCCGCTCAGTCGCTCGGCTTGGCGCTGGCTCGTGGATCGTAGTGGGAAATGGCTCTCCGTCATCGGTGGGCTCGGGCTGGTGCTCCGCACTGCGGGGAGTTGGTGGGCTGGGCTCTGGGTCAGGAGTGGCACTGGCGAGATCCCCCTCGGCACAGACGGTGAACGGGGATCCGTGCCTCGCCAGTGTCCACTCCACGAAGGCGGCGAAATCCTCTCGAGGACCATCCTCGGACGACAGCGCTCTGCACGCGGTGTTCAAGCTTGCATTATAGAATGCGCAGAGCACGCCGTCCGGGTAGCTGGTGGCGTTAGCTAACATCAGGAACAGTCGTGTATGGTCCTCGAGAGATCGGTCCTCCTGCTCCAGCAGGAGGAGGAGGAATTCGGGCCGGACGTAGGGATCCATGGGGCCACACAACGGAAACAAAAACACTGATAGAAAACGGAAAAACAAAACGGAGGGTGGACACGGAGGTAACTGTGTCGGTCGGTCTTTCTGTCACGTACGCTGGAGCCAGGAACGAGGAGACACAGCAAATTCACAAACTGAGAGTCTTTAATAATCCATCTAGGGAACATAGAGCACATGAAGACATTCAAAGACCGACAAACACTAACTGAAAGGACTGGGGCTTATAAAGACAGGACAATCAAGGAACTAAAGAGACACACCTGGAAACAAATTAACAATCATACTGGGGAGAAACTGGGTCACAGGGAACACATGGGGAGCAAAAACCACAACAAAACAGTCCAGGGGCGTGACAAGATCAGGGTGAGTAATTAATGACAAAATTTTCATTTTTGGGTGAACTATCGTCAAACACTTAGAAAGCTTTGAAGCAAAGATCTACAGCTGAGAGCAGTGTGCTCTGCTATAGAGCCTGTCTATGGAAGGATAATCCAGACAATTTTCAAAAGGAATTGCAAATTACAAAGCTCTCGGATTTCATCTAAAATATCTTAACTTGTGTTCCGAAGATGAATGAAGGTCTTACAGGTTTGTAACGACATGAGGGTCAGTAATTAATGACAGAATTTTCATTTTTGGGTGAACTATCCCTTAACTACCCTAAGCAGTGCAGATCTACCTAGGAGTCTTTATATACTTGATATAAATTTTAGGACATCTTTAAATGATTTTGCATTGTCTGTCTTTTTAAATTTTAATTTTCAATGTCATTTCACTGTGTATTTAAATAGTTAAACATGTCAAAATGTAACAGTTAAACAGGTAAACGGACACGTCATTCAGAACTAATTTTCTTGTTTATTGCAACTATTTCTGTGATTTTTGCATTTGCTGAAAAAAAAGAGAAAAAAGAAAGAAAATTGCATGTAGTTTGTCATTGGTACAAATTTTAACACATTTGTGAATATCAGTTGGCATTAAAAATAATTTTTAATAGTCTAAATAACCTGTATTCTTCATTATTTATTAATCCATGATTGTCTTGTTAAGCATAGGCAAAATTATGAGAATAACCCAGCAAGAATAACCCAGAAACACATAAATGCAAACACATAAATGGTAAAAATGACTATATCTTGGGTTTTCTCAACAACCCAGCCTGCTGGGTTAAAATGTGTAAACCAGCATGCTGGGTTACTTTAACCCAACATGTGTTCTGTCCAATATTTACCCAGCGCTGGGTTGCCAATTGAGTTATTTTTAACCCAGCCATTTTTAGAGCGTAGGCTGCTAGGTTGTGCTAGCTTAGCCACCTGAGGTGGAATGTTTACAATATGACATCACCAGTTGACGTATGCGCTATGTGGAGTTTGCACTTCCTGTGACAAGTTGCTAACATGGGAACCAATGCAGGGCAGTGCAATTCAAACAGTTTATGAAGAATGACTGCTCAAAAGTTGAAATAAGTCGTGCTCAGTGTTAAAGCGCTTATGCTTTCAGTTATTTAAGAACTTATTGTTACATTCAGTAAAAAATAAAATGCAAATATGGAGTGGCTTTTGCTAACTGTACTCATGTAAATTCCTACTTCTCTGTAAGTGAGCGCGTCTCTCTATTTTAAACAACAGGCTTCTTGTACTTGTAATTACACAGATTTGGTGTAAGTTAAAGCTTGTTTCAGCATAAATAGTTACATGCCTAACTCTAACACCAGTTTATTTTAATTATTCACATGCAGTGTACATTTCTTGAGTATGAAATCAAAATTGACTTTGCACAGTCTTATTGTGAACTATTTTTTGGCAGTGGTGGGGCCACATAAAGTAAAGGGTCGAGTGGTACTGTCCTAACCAGACTGATGACTGCTCCACGCAATAAAAGATGCCAGAATATACTAATGGTGTGGAAATAAAATTGAAGAATAACAGAATAACTACATCTGTTGTGTAACTATAGATTATAAAGTGTATTTTTATAAATAACCTACATATAACATAATCATTTTATTTAATTCCTGTAATGTATCTGTTTGGCTCTTAAGTCACAACTGCTATTTCTATGAATGCAGAATGCACACCGATTACCGAATTAATGTGACATTTGTAGGCTCTTTACTAAACAACAACGTTGTCTGTTCTCTTGCATGCACTAGTAAGTCTGATTCATTTTATATGTTAATCAATCCTCCTTTTATCATAGCTATGGAAATCTCGATTGACTCCAGAGAATCATTTCATCCTAAGCAGCACCCCTCTCCGTCAGGCCCTGTGGCACATTTTGGCTGCATCCGGAAACTCATACTCTCTGAGTAGGTACTCCTTTTGAATAAGTAGCTATTTGGCAACCATTAACACTAAGTTCTTTGCCGTATGAATGTGTGAAGTATGTACTATAGAAAGTACTACATTCATCATGTTGTCATTGTCATGTGACCTACCATCGCTTCACTGCCATTCAAAAATCTTCTCCTGTGGCCTCATTGGCTAGTAAAATAGCCATCAGATCCGCACTTAAGAATCTCACCGGAAATAGTTTTTGCCTATTTTTTATGAATATGTGAATCAAACATACTACTCTGTTCACATATTTCAACTACTATATAATATAAAAAGTAGGCCTATCTGATCCTACCTGATGCTCACTGGACAGCAGTGAAGGACCGCCCACTCACTTGTCAATCACCCAATGCGCAAGGAGCATCTCTAAAAGAAAACAGCTGGCTGATGAAAAAAAGTGCCAATTTTCCATGATCCAATCAAGTCCATATGGATAAAAGCAGGACTTTAAGGGCAGCAGAATGACTTTGACTTTCTGTAGATTGGATTTATCAGGTAGGCTGCATTAGTGAACACTGTGCACTTTCTGAAATCCTAATACATAAGCACAAATAGGATTAGCGTCCACAGCAGTATGGGGACAATTTTTCCCTCCACCAACTCTTACTTCATTGAGCTGTCATTACAATTCAGGGCAGAATATAAGCAGATGAGAAAACACATAATTTGTGTAGCTCGTCGAAATGTGAATTATTCCTACACAAGAAAGAGGATAAAAGACATTAATTTATTTTATAATCAATGATAAAATATTCAGAATTACCACAGCGGTCCTCGATCGACTGTGACACTCTGGCTTTATGAGATGTGATTACAGACAATTAAATGCCAATGAAAGTTCACCGCCCCTGTCATTCAGAAGAGCAGGTTAATGTCATTGTTCATTTTCCACGGAGTGACTCCACTACTCATCCATCGACTCTGGACCTTGTATAAGCCAAGGTCAATTAAAAATGTGAAGGTTAAGAGAATATAGTAGCACATTGGAATTTTGCTCATATTCCAACATGGCGGAAAAGCAGTGGGAGGAAAATTAGTGCTGCTAACGGTAATGAGGTCGACTCTTGACACATTTGATCTGACACGAACATTTCTGAAATCAGACCATCACGCTGTCCTATGTGAAATGTGAATGTTCGTTAGAGATACTGCACTCTGCATGTGAGGGTGATGCGAGTTTACAAGATCAATTCTGATAGAGGTATGGATCTGAAGTTTAATGAGCTGGACAGCTACAGATTATTGATCATGTAGCTGTTCAAACACTTAGCCATTAGCAGGCCTGATAAATATGAATTATGGTGTCACTTGATCTTTTGAGGCTTCACTCTACAATGAGAGCTTTGAAGAGCTGAAGGACCCAGGAGTCGAAAATTATGGTTATGATCGACATTCTTTCAAATCAAAAGGAGCTGCTCTTACAGTTACTCAAAGGCTTGTGCTAATGAATAGCAGTCGAACCTCACTTGAAATCCTGACACATCTTTTTACCTCACTTATAACCACTTTTAAAATGCAAAATGTGTGCATGAAAGAAATTAATATTTTTATTCCACAGCATTATACTGATCAAAAGTGATGAAAAATTTCAATTTCATATAAATGCTGTTCTTTTAAACTTTCTATTCATCATAAAATATATCATGGTTTTCACAAAAATATTAAGCAGCACTGTTTTGAATACTGAAAAAAAGAAATGTTTCTTAAGCAAATGAGCATATCAGAATGATTTCTGAATGATCATGTGACACTGAAGACTGGAGTAACAATGCTGAAAATTCAGCTTTGCCATCACAGGAATAAATTACATTTTATAATGCGTTATAATAATAAACATAACTTTATTTTGTATTGTAATGATATTTTAAAATATCAAATTTTTTTACTGCATTTTTTTGCATTGTTTGTCAATATTTCAATGTATTTTTGAAGTATATTAATATAGAGAAAGAGAGAGGTTCTGATGCATTGCAAAGAATCATGGAAATGATTCATGGGAAAGTGCATTAGTTGAAACCTTATGAAAATGTTTGGTTATAAAAAATTCTTATGAATGTAAATGTGGCAACCGACACAGAATCCTAATACATTCAGCAAAATGACTTGGCAGAATGTCCCATTTCAATCAATATGTTACCATCAGCATGTTTTTACCGGTAAAATGAAACATTTGGGAAATTGTGCAGTTATATTTTTCACTTGGGCACTGATGTATTTTCTGTCAAATAGGAGGCAGAAGATGTTCAACTCTCTTTTAGCTGTTCTGCGCTATAAATGAACAGCACATTTTCTTGCCCGTGCTTTGATTTTGCTGTGTTTGTCTTTATCTTGTCATTTGTCCTATGTTTTCCACATCTGTCTGCTGAATCACAGGTATTCTTGAGAACAGGGAAAAAGTGAGAAAGGAAAAAGTGAGAAAGATGGAATTCTGTGATGTGGAAAAATGTGTGTGACAATAAAAGCAAGGCTGAGGATAGAAGCAAGAAGTAGAAGTAGGTCTGTTTGGTCAGATATGGCTAATCCGCTCACAGCTTGACAGAACAGGAGCCCAGAACTTTTTCCTCCAAGCCTGAAAGCCTTCAAACTTAAAGCTTTTCTTCTTGTCAACATTCTTTTAAATGATCTTTTTGGATTGGGCATGGTAAATTTTATTCCTATTTCAAAGCTCAAGACACTTATAAGACATGTGAGACGTGTTTCACTTAAGTGTCAACTTTATAATTTGCCTAATTTGTCCTCACATCCCTACATTTTTTGGGAGAAATAAAAGACACAATTTCATTTAATTTCACTACATTACATTTCATTCTGACTGAATGAGTTCTGATTGAAATCTCAGGTTTTTGATAGCAGACTTTGGTATCTTCAAATGTCTGAGCAGTGTGAGAAATGTTCCAGTGTATATTTGTGTTTGAGCTCAGGGGAGCATCAAAGGTTTATGTTTACAAAAACGTTTTGCAGCTCTGAGCAATTTTAGTTCAACACAGATATATCTGTTGATTCTTTTCTTTTTTCTTTTCTTTTCTTTTCTTTTCTTTTCTTTTCTTTTCTTATTTTTTCTTTTTATTTTATTTTAATTTTTTGAACACAGTGACCAATCAGTAGCATTTAAGTAAAAGTGAATCACTCTTGAAATTGCAGTGAGTGACATAGTGATAACCATAACAATGGATGGGACAGATATATGTCAAAATAGATGATTAAACTGGTAGTTCACCCAAAAAGGAAAATTCTGTCATCATATTCTCACCATAAAGTTAAAGCACATCCTCATCAGTTTCAGAACCACACTCACTGATCTGAAACTGGGCCTGACAGTTTCAAATGAATTTCCTTCACTTTTGAAATGCAAAATTATGTAGCAAAATTGTATATTTTAGTCAGTATTATTGTGCTGCTATTATATTGAACTCCATCGGTTTGATGTGCATTCATGTGCCACCACTTCTTCAGTGAACGAATACCTACTTAATGTCAAAACAAGCCTTTTAGCAAAATGGAAATACTCTCATGAATTTTAAAACATTTATAGATAAGGATAAAAATGTACGATGTAAACTATATATGTTGAGGAAAACAGATCTCAAATGCATTAAACAACAGGCCTCTGGTAGATTTTTTCAATTTTAATGTAAATGAAGTTTCTAAATACATTCTGAACACATAGAAGTTTCGCACGTCCAGTCAATTAAACAATGCTGTATTAATTTAGGACACATACATACTGAAAGACCTGTACTGAAAATTTTCAGTATGAACAGTACTGTTGCACACCCATGAAACATTTTTAAAGGGATAGTTCACCCAAAAATAAAAACTCATTAATTACTCACCCTCATGTTGTTCCAAACACATAAGACCTTCATTCATCTTCGGAACACAAATTAAGATATTTTTGATGAAATCCTAGAGCTTACTTGATCCTCCATAGACAGCAATGGATCTACCACGTTCAAGGCCCAGAGAGGTAGTAAGGGCATTGTTAAAATAGTCCATGTGACACCAGTGGTTCAACTGTAATTTTATGAAGCTACAGGAATACTTTTTGTGTGCAAAGAAAAAAATAAAAATAATGGGCCCTATTTTAACAATCTAAGCATATGGTCTGAAGCGCAAGGCGCAGGTGCATTTAGGGCATGTCCAAATCCACTTTTGCTAGTTTAACAACAGGAAAAATGGTCAGTGTGCCAGGCGCATGGTCCTAAAAGGTTGTACCTATTCTCTTCATGAGTCATGGGTGTGTTTTGGGCCTAACGTGCAATAAACCAATCAGAGTCTCATGTCCCATTCCTTTTAAAAGCCAGTTGTGTTTGCACCATGGCAGAATCTGCAAGAGCAACGACTGAACGATTCTCCAGAGAGGAAACGGATGTGCTTGTGCGTGAGTTTAAAGCATGCACAATAATAATCTTTTACATTGTAATCCTTTCATTTATGGCATGTTTGTGTGCTGCTGCATATCCCTGTGAGTGTAATAAGCAGAGTGTATGCGTTTTGTGCACCCTCCTATAGGCGCATATTACTAACGCGCCCTTTAAATAAATAAAAGAAAAAAATACTGCGCCATTGACTTTACACCAAGTTTTAGTTGGTGAATGGTGCAATCATTTTCAGTTGCCTCAAAATTGCAACGCGCCAATAATGCGCCTGAACACACCTAGTTTTCAGACCAGCATGCCCATGGGCAAACAGATGGGCGCAGGTGCATTTGCTATTTAAACAATGTGGCGCTAGATGTGAAAATGATAACTGTGTCAGGCTGAAACTAGCAAAAAACACTTGCGTCGAGCCTGGCGTTGCATTGCGCCCAGTGTATGATAGGTCCCAAAGATTATGTTCCTGTCTAATACAGCTTATCAGTCAACTTTAAAACAGCTCTAATGATAAAGTGCCTTATCACACTGCATCATTCAGCTATGTCACACAAGCCAAACAATATTACACATTCTGCCCTGCAGATTAGTGTTTGTGTTTAAATTGTACTGGATATTGCTTTCTTTATTGACTAGCATATATCATAACTGAGGGTCATGACTGATAAAACTGAGCAGAAAAAAATGAATAACCACCAAAAGTACATTTGTATCTCTCATTTCATTTTTGAAACACAAATTTAACAGCCTGTCAACAGACGAAATATGTACACCTTCCAACTTTGTTCAATGAGCAAGTAAAAGTATCTGTGAGCCAAACAGCAATAAAATATTAGTTTTCTCCAAAACTGTGAAATGATGAACTGTATGAATTCAAAAGCCAAGCGTCTATTCAACACTTGAGTTTTTTGGCACATTATCACTGCAAAACCTTACACATTAACACATGGCCACTGATGTGCTTCATCCGAGATCATGATAGCTGCAACTATTGTTGTTATTTTATTAGCTTCACTGACACGATAATGAAGCATAATTATTTAGCAGCTATCAGATGGGACCGTGACAGTCGCACTGCTCGTTTCAGCTTCTCTTCACACGGTAATGCTGATGCCTCTCATCAACTGCCACAAGACAGATGACTTTTCTCTACTAATAGTCCCAGTTTCCTTTGTTAAATTGCCAGACTTCGAAGCGAGAACTTTGAGGCCTTATTTAATTAACCCCACATGAGCTATGCTTGTTTTTCTGTGTGATTACAAAAGAGATGGCAGGTGCAGCAGGGAGATCACTAAGTGTATTTGTCCACCATGCACTTTCTTTCACTTTTTCGTTTCTTTGCAGTATACTGCTCAGACATTCCCCGCTGGCAAAATAGTAGACATACACAATGTTAAGCCTAGACAGTCCGGTGAGAGGAGTGTGTCATGTAAATTTGAATCACATCAGAACAACAACACAAAGAGCAGAGAGACCGACGACCCCTTGGTAAGACGTCCCCCCACCTTTAATTTTCCACTTGACCATAAATGTGAGCAAAACATATTTCAGTTTGCAGTAACTGCTTATGCTTTTCTTTATTTTGACATGTGACATCTGAACATCAACATTTATGAGATTTATTCCATCTGAACAGGTTTAAGGTGGATTGGTGAGTGGTTTAATTGGATTGTAGGTGTAAAATGTTTTTGTTTTTGTTTTATTTTGGAAATAAATTTAAATGTATACATTACAGGTAATACAACCCTTATAAATTATTAATATTTAATAATTAAATTAACAAAAACAACATGCTGTTCACAAAAGCAACAGTTTTCTATGTTTTACTATTAAGATCGGATACTATTCACACATCTGGACCAAAATATTGGTACACCCTCTGTGGGCCTTTTTACTCTTGACCACTTGTGCTTTTGATCGATTGAATTGATCACGTATCTGATTTGAGAAAATGCATGAAGTCACAATTGATAGTTTTCACGTCACGTCACACCCTTATAGGAACGCCCACCTGGCAGGCAAAAACGAAGCTTTGCTCCACTGACTGTCAGTTATTTTTACGCAGATTGCATCAAGTAATAATGTAGTAAAATGCAGATATTAAAAGGCAAAATTCAGTAAACACCTTATTGATGTACAGGTGCATCTCAATGAATTAGAATATTGTGGAAAAGTTCATTTATTTCAATAACTCAACTCAAATTGTGAAACTTGTGTATTAAATAAATTCAATGCACACCGACTGAAGTAGTTTAAGTCTTTGGTTCTTTTAATTGTGATGATTTTGGCTCACATCTAACAAAACCCACCAATTCACTATCTCAACAAATTAGAATATGGTGACATGCCAATCAGCTAATCAACTCAAAACACCTGCAAAGGTTTCCTGAGCCTTCAAAATGGTTACACAATAACCTATACAATCATGGGGAAGACTGCTGATCTGACAGTTGTCCAGAAGACAATCATTGACACCCTCCACAAAGAGGGTCACAGAAGTCACAGAAGTCACAGAAGGTCATTACTGAATGGTTGGCTGTTCACAGAGTGCTGTATCGAAGCATATTAAGTGAAAAGTTGCCTGGAAGGAAGAAATGGGGTAGGAAAAGGTGCACGAGCAACAGAGATGACCACAAGCTTGAGAATACTGTCAAACAAAGCTGATTCAAACACTTGGGAGAGCTTCACAAGGAGTGGACTGAAGCTGGAGTCAGTGATCAAGAGTCACCACGCTCAGACGTCTTCAGGAAAAGGGCTACCAAGCCACTTCTGAAACAGAAACAATGTCAGAAGCATCTTACCTGGGCTAAGGAGAAAAAAACTGGACTGTTGCTCAGTGGTCCAAAGTCCTCTTTTCAGATAAAAGTAAATTTGCATTTCATTTGGAAATCAAGGTCCCAGAGTCTGAAGGAAGACTGGAGAGGCACAGAATCCGAGCTGCTTGAAGCCCAGTGTGAAGTTTCCACAGTCAGTGATGAATGGGGCTGCCATTTCATCTGCTGGTGTTGGTCCATTGTGTTTTCTGAAGTCCACAGTCAACGCAGCCATCTACCAGGACATTTCAGAGCATTTCATGCTTCCTTCTGCTGACAAGCTTAATGGAGATGCTGATTTCATTTTCCAGCAGGACTTGACACCTGCCCACACTCCCAAAAATACCAAAAGTTGGTTAAATGACCATGGTGTTGGTGTGCTTGACTGGCCAGAAAATTCACCAGACCTGAACCTCATAGAGAATCTACGGGGTATTGTCAAGAGGAAGATGAGAGACACCAGACCCAACAATGCAGATGAGCTGAAGGCCATTGTCAAAGAAACCTGGGCTTCCATACCACCTCAGCAGTGCCAGGACTATTCAGTGGACTATTCAGTGCCAGGACAGTGTGTGGACTATTCCTTTAAACACTGAACCGATTGATTGATTGATTGATTGATTGATTCCAGATTTTCACCAGGGCAAAATGACAATTAAATGTGTTACAGTTTAGCACTTAATGCACATTGCGTTTGCTGTGGGGCATTAATCGCTCTTCCTCAACTCTGGCTTTTAAGACATGCACAATTCCACTCATGCAAGTGCACACTTTTTCTTCTTTGCACAAATATGCATAAACATCCTTTTCTGAAGTTATCAAAGTGCTGCACAATCATAAATCACAAATAAGTCCATGCTACACACATACACACCTGTGTGAGCTGACTCAGCACAAGCATTTTTCTGTACCACTGCTTTAGTGTACTGCCACAGTCGCAAAGACCAACACTTTACAAATATCTCAGTGAGGACATTGCTTTACAACACACATCATCTTGCTAGTATAGAGATCCATTCAACAAACCCCCAAAATAATAGCTTACGCTGGCACTTTCTGTAATAAAAGAATTTCCAATATAGCAAGAAATGAACAGCACTTTGATTCATGAAACTGTGTTCCACTCAATAATGATCCAATGAAGAGGCAGAAGAAAGTCAAAGAATTACGAGGTTTCACCAAATAAGCTACAGCTGAAAAGGTGAACGAGGCAGAGGTGGCAGATACTCAATGTGCATATTATATCTGATTGAACCACTTGCATATATACAGTGGATGATGTGCAATTCTATGGAAACCCATTTCTGTCAATGAAAAAGGTAATTATGACTCACAATTCTGTGAAAAATCAGATTTGTGAGATAAAAACTCAGAATTGCGAGATATAAATGGGCAATTCTGAGAAAAGAAGTCATAATTATGAGATATAAATTCTGAATTCAGACTTTTTTGTCTCACCTTTCTGAGTTTATATCTCACAATTTTGACTTTTTTAAATTTAATTCATAATTAAATTTCTTCTCCCACCATGGAAAATAAATAAATAAATAATTTTGACTATTTAACTCAAAATTTGCCTTTTTTTTTTTTCTCAAAATTTGAAAGGTTATATCTTACAATTCTGATTTTTCTAATCAGATTTGCACATATTTCTTGTTTGAGTTTATATTTTACTCTTCTGACTTTTTTCCCGACAATTCAAGAAAAAAAAAAAATCCTGAATTGTGAGATAAAAACTCAGAATTACGAGAAACTGGCAATTCTGAGAAAAGAAGTCGTGAGGTATAAACTCTGAATTCAGACTTTTTTGTCTCACAATTCCAAGTTTATATCTCACAATTCTGACTTTTGAAAATTCAATTCGTAATTAAATGACCCCCCCCCCCCCCCCCCCCCCTCCACAGAAAATAAATAAATAAATAAATAAATACATTAATGAATTAATTGCGACTTTTATTTCAAAATTCTGCCTTTTTTCTCTTACAGTTGCAAGTTAATATCTTACAATTCTGACTTTTCTAATCAGATTAGTGCATATTTCTTATTTGAGTTTATGTCTTACACTTCTGACTTTTTTCTCGAAATTTAGAGAACAAATACTGAATTGTGGGATATAAACTCTGAATTGCAAGGGAAAAAGTCAGATTTGTGAGATAAAAACTCATTTAAATGTATTATTTATTTATTTATTTATTTTTTATCCCCTGGCAGAAACAAGCTTCCATAGTAACTGTGATTTAAATCACAAAAATTAAACCGATGAATAACATATAATACTGCTCATATAAAATTCGTTATAATACTGAATTACTATAATTTTTCTAAATGTGTAAAAGTTAAAGGTTTGCAATGAATACAATAACAAACTACCTGAAAACATGCATGACCTCAGAACTTATCCTCAAACATGAAACATAATTGGTGCTCTTCTCAATCACATGTGAATTCACATTTTGGAGATGCCAGTGAGTGGGAAGCCCATAAAGAGATGCTAAGGATGACTCATAACAGCAATTCCAGAGGCACCAGTGAAATTACAATATTACAGCCCCTCAACACCTATTAAAGAGAAGAATGTCAACATCATTTAGTAACCTTCCAATAAAGCACTTTCATTTTGCGTAGCACATTATCGGCTCATAAAATTGCCAGTATTTTTCATTGTTCTCCTCTGGTTTCTTCCTTTTTGTCGATCTGTCCATCATTTTTGCTTCCCATACCTTATTTTTTTCCCATATGAAAAGCTTTTGTTTGAGTACATACAGTAAACTATGTAGTTCTCTGCATGAGTTCTAGCTGAACACCGCAGCGGTGATTCTCTGTTTCCATGGTTTCCACTGTTCAAACATTATGTCCACAATGTCCGTCATGTTTGACTGGTATGGTAGACCACTGCTCAGCAGCATTCCTTAGGCTATACGCCTCCAAAGGTCATGTAAATAAAAAGGGAAATAATCAATGAAGTTGTGTTCACAGTAAATGGAGAAATTTAAGTTCTTCTGCTGAAGCTCAAGATGCTCTTTGAACATCAAATCATGGTTCATCCGATTTTAAGCAAATTTGATTTTATTTTATATGGACTATTACAATAGAAAAGTGCAAAATATAAGTATTTTCACTAGCTGTCTCAGACATTTGGACCACACGGCATGATTTAAAGTAGAATTAATGTAGATTAAGACTTTCAGGGGGGCTTGTGATCAGAGGCACAAGCACAATATACAATAGTTTGAACTTCAAAAGGCAGTACCTGGGCAGCACATCAGTCTGGCTGCATAGGAATTTCTCCAATCTTCCTCTGCAACCTTAATGAAAAAGTAGATACAGTGTACATTGGGTCCTTGAGGTATTAAAGTTTTTCAGTGGATTTGTTAATGTTGAAATGTATTAGTAGACACATTGGACACAGCTGACTGTGCACTGGGAAATTTGCACAGCAATACATTTTCCATTGTATTGTTTTAAGTCTTGCTTAAAGTCTCAGTTCAGTGATGCATTAGGTTTTCTCAGTTGCACAAAAGCAAGAAAATGTTGAGGTTATTATTAAGCATACTTGATTGACTCTGGTAATTACTTTGCATGGTTGTCTAAAATCCCAAAAGCATTTACAGAAGAACAGCCAGTAAAGCCAATTGATTTGGTAATGTCAAGTGTAACATTCATGAATTAAAGCTGGGGCAGTCCCTCTTTATCATGCTGTGGCTTAATGATAATAATATATCTTATAACTATCTGTCACAGTAATTTCATGCTCATTAAAAGAGAAAATAATAATACTAATAAAAATTTAATCATGCTAAACATTTACTCACCCTCAGGCCATCCAAGATGCAGATTAATTTTTTTCTTCATCAGAACAGATTTGGAGAAATTTTGCATGCCATCACTTGCTCACCAATGGATCCTCTTTAGTGAATGGGTGCCGTCAGAATGAGAGTCCAAAACAACTGATAAAAACATCACAATAATCCACAAATAATCCACAAGACTCCAGTCCATCAGTAAACATCTTTTGAATTGAAAAGCTGCTTTATTGTACATAACAAATCAATCAAGATTTTTAAAATGAAGTTTTTATCTTTAACTTCAACCATTCCTTCCTGCCAAAATACGAGTCCTCTATCCATAATATTACTTTCTCAGTCACACTTTATTTTAAGGTCCAGTTCTCGCTATTAACAAACCATTAACTATGCTTTTTGCCTTAATAAAACTCCTAATTTGCTGCTTATTAATAGTTAGTTAGGTAGTTGTTAAGTTGAGGTATTGGGTAGGATTAGGGATGTAGAATTTGGTCATGCAGAATATGTGCTTTATAAGCACTAATAAACAGCCAACATGTTAATAATAGGCATGCTAATAAGCAACTAGTTAATAGTGAGAATTGGTCCCGATACTAAAGTGTTACCGCTTTATCCACTGAAAAGTTGTCTCATCTGAATCAGGAGAGAAATATGTACAGATCAAATACTGTTTACAAGTGAAAACAGTCCAAAAACGTTCCAAAGAAATAGGTTGGTTGATTTAGTTGTGAGAGGACAACAGACTGGACAGCGTTATTATGGATTATGAAAGTGTTATTATGGCTATTTTGGCCAGAAGCTACGGTTTAAAGTTAAAACGCTTTAATGATGGGATTTTGTTTTTTCCAAACACGTACATCTACATCTTGGATGGCTTGAGGGTGAGTACATTTTCAGCAAATCTTCATTTTTGGGTGAACTATTCTATTAATTGTGACTGACCATGAACAAAGCATTTCTACAATGCTTTTGTATTATGCTACTGTACATCCACACCACCAGGTGTCACTATAAGTTGAAGACGACCAGCACAACAACAAAAAATTACTAAGTGCATTTTCAATATTACATTCTTAATCAGTAGTATTTTAATATACTTTTCTAAAATTTTAATATAATCAACTTTTTCCTTTTTATTCTTCTGCAAAAAGGTCTAATTAAGTATTACGTTCATTCTGGGCCAATAACACAGCAATTAGCCACTCCTGTCCACCTCCACACGAGTAGCTGGGCAGGAACATTGTCTTACTTGTATCACTTGGATGCCTCTGCATGCACACACTCATTACTTACTGTACTAGCACTGAGGGAAATGTGGTAATTTGCAAACCTTTCATTTGGGCTCTTGGTAATTATACACTATCTTCTGACTGCAGTGTGGACACTTAGTGATGTGTGAATCACCATATGGTTTCACCAAGTGTTAAGTCATCACAACAGATGCCGAACACGCTGTCATCCCTCCCTCAGGTTTGGAACTGGGATATTTGTTTGCATTGTCACTTAACGTAGCGCCTCAGTTACGCATCTTGTGGAACCAGCTTCGTTCTGGGCTCTTGCAGATGTCTCAGTGAAACTTGTGAAAGACAAGTCAGTGATTTTGGCTTGCCTGTGTTTGTGAATGTATTAGAATTTGATTAATTAGCTGGTGTCATTCATGTCTTGTTGCGGGGGGCAGGAAGTACGCTACAAAAATGGCTTTAGTTTATTGACAGAAGGCAAGTCGTTCACAAGCTGGGATGTTGCTGACTGAAGACTGGAGATTCAGAAGAAATTCTACACTGCATTCGTCGTTCTTCACTCATGGAGAATTTCAGATGACCCTCACCATACAAACAAACCATCCCACCATTCATATCAAACATCATGACTCTTTGTCATCTTCACAGTCACAAACTGGCTTCTAGATGACAGCTGCAGAGGGAGATTTTCTTCTTGTCTTTTTTCTCTTAAATGGCTGCGTTGTTTTACTACGTTTACAAAGAGAGGCTTGTTTTTTGATGCTTAGTGTTTTCAAATCTTCAGATTTTAAAAGTTGTGGAGTTTTTTCTACACTTGACTTCCATTTCTGACTTTAAATAATGTCACTGAGCAATGAATTAATAAATAATGATTGAACTGTAATTCTCCATACACTTTGTGCTTAATTTCTTTCATTCATCTGCAGATAGATTACTCATCCTGATGGACAGAGGGCATCTCATGTACATAATCAATATAAAGACTTTTACATCCATCAGTACAGTGAGATGCATCCCATGATATCATAATTTATCATAAATTTATGATATATCACAAGCTAGTTTAACGAAGTGTTTCTAATTGCTCTTGGAATGAAATATATATTCAACTAAATGGATTCATAAAAATATCAAAACATATAGTTTTTTTTTATTATTTTATTTTATTTATTTTTTTATTTTTTTTAAGAAAAGTATAAAACAAATATTTTTTCTTTCATTTATGGTAAAAGTATCATTAACATTTTCAACCTTGTTACTTACTCCATTCTGGTGTTTTTGTTTAATGTTTTCATTTTACAACTTTGTCTATTAATTAATTAATTTATTTATTTAATTTTTTTTTTTTTTTAAATGTTTATTTGGATTTTAAATTGTCCCAAATTTTGGTATAAGCACTGAAAAACAAAACAAACAAACAAAAACATCATAAGATAGTTAGAAAATAAAATCATATTTTATTCAGATTGAACTTCTGAAGTTCATTATGAACATTTCTAAAGGTTAAGAAACAGTAAAATTCATTCATTCATTCATTCATTCATTCATTCATTCATTCATTCTTTCTTTCTTTCTTTCTTTCTTTCTTTCTCCTACCACCATATACAAAGATTATTGGAGTATGTTTTACAATATTTTTTTTTTCAGTCTACATCAAAATTTTTCATTTAGTACGGTGAGTTACTTGCTGTTTCTTTTTTAATTAATTGTGAAATTTACTATCTATTTGTGAGTGAAAACTGTCCTATTTTTTCAGTGTACATTATGTAGCTCTCTCTGTTCCATATCTTTGCTGCATGAACCCTTTCCTGATCCCTCTCACTCCCGTTGCATTTCATTTGCCATCTGTTCTGAGCTGTCTCTACTTCCAGCTTCCCGTCCATCTATTATTCTTCATCCCAATTTTTGTTCTCATCTCTCCAGATGTCTCTTTAGTCTTTTTTCTCTTTGAGTCCTTTCTCACACGATGGCCACCTAGGGACTTTTTCGCCTTGCCCAAAATTTCCTCATCCAGCCTTTCTGATTAAGGCACACACTTTCCAGATCCACACTCCCTGCTCCTGTTGTCCACAACGCGACAGCCATTTTTAAATTATATAAGGTTATGGTGCATCTACACAGCATAAATATTCATAAGTGACTCTTCTTGTGCAAGTGCATGTGAGAATCAGGCTTCTCGTAAATGATGTTCACAGCAATCTGTGCTGCTTTGGCTCAGGTTCAGGCCCTCCAAGCTACTGTTCCAGCTTTCCAGACTCACTGCTAAAAATGTAAACACGGAAATGCTGAAAATTTAGATGTTTTGCCAACAGCTTTGCCTTGTATCAGCCAACAATTTACTTCCGAAGAATTCAAATATGACAATCAGTCACACTGCTCCAAGCTGTGTTGCAAATGTGCTCCTGCTTGAAAATTTTGATTTCAGCTTGGTAGTTTAGCCACTACCCTGGTCATTTTTGCCTTACATTGTTACTTGGTGGCAGTGACTTGTGGGTCAGAAAAAATAGGAGTGTACTTAATCATTATTTAATTACAAAATAATATTAAATTATTTCAAAACTATCATTATGTTTTTTTGGGATGAGGGTTGTACAACATAACATTTTACAACCTGAAGTATTATTGTGTTATCAAATTATTTATTTGATTTATTAAGAGATTATCCTTGAGGCACAGTCATGAGGGTCTGCAGGGGTCCTCTCTATGACATCATTTCCTGTTTTAAGGTTTTTATTTTTGTTTCTGCTTGTTGATCTCACCACATGGCTTTGATTTTATGGTTTTTATTCATGTTTCTGCATGTTGGTCACACCACATGACTTTTCATGGGTTTTTCATGTTTCTGCATGTTGGTCACACCACATGACTTTGATTTTATGGTTTTATTCATGTTTTGCATGTTGGTTGCACCATATGTCTTTGATGTTAAGGCTTTTACTCTTGTTTCTGCGTGGTCGCACCACATGACTGGTTTTGCAAAATAAAAGTTTTTGCAATATTAATAATAAACAAGCAAGCAATTTTAATAAAATATCGGGTAACACTTTAATTAAAGCCTTTATGTATAATACAGTATAAAAGTAGTTTTAATGCATTACTGCACTTTATAATGCATAGTACAATCTCATGAATAATTAAGTTACAGTTACTACATTATAACACTTATCAGTTCATTTGATTCGATATTAATTCAGAAATTTACAGCATGCTCATCATAGCACTAATCACTAATTGAAGCTTATGATTTTTTACATTACTTTTTTAACCACACTCAGTCAATACATGATTTCCTTCAAATCTGTCAAAGAAAAATCTCCTTTTCTGTATTCTTTCCTTACCTTTTATGTTCTGCCTTGTTTTTTAATGTACATTGAAATGACTACAGAATCACTAGTAAAAAACAAAAACAAAAAAACAAAAAACCTTAGCTTTTCTCTCAGATAGCAAAGACACCACTGAGGCCGAGTGATGTCCTAAAAGAGCTATCCTCAGTGGATTATGATACAGTTGTTAGACATGATGAGATGTGGTACGTGATGAGGCTGTGACTGAACACACTTTGTATTTCCTGTTTGATTGTCTATGCCAAAGAACAACCCCTCCTCCTCCCATCCATTCCCAGCCATGGTCCTGCTAATCCATTTTCAAATGTACTGTAACAGTTTGCTTACCCAAACACATGAACATTATAGAATTTCCATGGATGAGAATTTGGGTCAGGGGTAAGCCTAGAGGAGAAAGGACACGCTGCAGAGCTGTCATATCAGACTCAAGACATTTCTGAAACAAAATGGTCAAACTGTGAAATGCTAAATGGATTATCTCTTGTTTACAGAATCATACAGACATTTAAAAGACAGCTCTATGGGTTTTATGAGATATATGTGTGTGGGTGAATTTAATGTTATTTTTTGAATGGTATGTTTTAAGATTAGTACAGTGGAAAGTCAGTTACAGAGAGGGTAATAAGGGACACTTCCTAAGAGGAAGTTTAACTTCTTGAACTTTTTGAACTTGTCTTCTCAACACTCAAAACATTGACAATTGGTCAGTGAAGGACATGAGATAATCCTAAAAAATTGTATCTTTTAGAAAAAAAAAAAAAAAAAAAGTTGGTTCATAACATTTCTTAATGCTTCATACATTAAATATATATAACACACTGTTATGATCTTTCAGTGACCTTTCCTGAAGTTTACAGCATAGTAAGTGCCGACAAGTGGCTGCCTTTATGAGCGAGTCATTATTAAGTCATTCAATCCATTTGTTAAAACACCAGGAATAAAACTAAGGATGAGATGATTCTTAATAGCATACAAACATACTGCTATTGCTATTTCTGCTATATTACAAGTAGTAAATGAGTATGCTATTTTGAATTTAGATGCTGTTTTTGTAATTGAGTTAATGAATCATTCAATCAAAAGATTCATTCAAAAACTCTTAGCTTATTTATTAAAGTTCTTCCGTGGCTGCATATGGAACTATTTTACTTGATTTAGCAATAATAGACTATATTGTGTCTAATATGTCCTGCTGTCATGCTGATAATTTGAAAAAACATCCTTGCTTGTGTGATGTTTCTTGTCTCATATTTATAGAGTGCAACTCATATTTTTTTCCCATTGATTTTTCTCATAAGGATTTTTTTTTTAAGTCTTCCATAAAGAGTTATAAGCCACAAATCAAACCAACCAGCTACACAGTAAATCACAAATTTTGAAGCAAAAAAGTTTTAAAAATCAGTCAAAAACATAAAGGTACAATAAAATGAAAATTATGTCATCATTTACTCACCCTGATGTTGTTCCAATCATGTATTTGTTATTTAAAAATGGCTTTAATGAGGGAAAGAACTACAATCCCATGATGCATTGCAAAATATTTAAGTAGTTTGAGAGCATAGAGAGACTGACTCGATTGCGCAATTTACAATACTTCATGGGAGTAAGTGGGTATTAAATGGTTCTTTTGGTGCAGCTTGCTTGTTTCAATTCCCTAATTGGTGGAAATTTCTTTGCAGCATCATGGGTAATGCAGTTTTTCACCAGAAATTGTGCTATTGAAACATGATTATTTGGTTAATTCCTATTCTGATTAAAAGATAATAAACAGGTAAAATACATTGTCCTTTAAATATTTGTCTTGTTTGAACTTGTTCATTCATCTTGCCTCAAAGCCACTTGCTAGCAACTGTTTTTCTTTGTGGAAGCTTTGCATTTAGTGAGACAATAAAATATTTAAACTCCAATTAACATTTTGTGTCTAATTATTTACTTACATGGCAAATAGCCATATAATAAGCAAGAAAAGGTACATTGCTAAGTAAATGCCTTCAGGGTAATACAAGATCCCTCTGCTTTGGTTGGGTCCTGATCACCAGCTGGATGTACATTATTCATTAAATACTGTATGGTTACTTTTGAAGAGTATTAAATTGTTTTTTTTTTTTTTTTTTTGGTTGTTGTTATTATTATAGGCCTAAATACTACAAACAAAGCTCTAATTTTGGGAAGATATCTTATGCTTCATATCAGACATAAGATTCGGTTGCATGACCGTCAAGTTCATTGTTTCAGATACATATTTGGATTCAGAGACTAAATATAGCTTATTTACTTTATTTTGCAAATTGAGAGTGGGCTTTGGATGCAAAGACGTGTTTGCATGTCTTCTACCCCACACTGCAAGCCTCTTACTCAACCACTAATTAGATTCAGTTGTTTAAAAAGTAGGTCTCAAATTTTCCCAAACTTTTCTGTTCCTGCATTAACTGAACTGTCTGAAGTGGGTTTTTTTTTTTTTTTTTCTGAATTTTGCCAACAACTTGTATTCTTTTAATTGAAAGATTTACATAGCAGACAGCCCGACGCATTGGGAAAAATATTCATTTCCCTGGAATGACGTTTCCATATTTGTGGATGAATGAGTTCAATTTCTCTGTGAGTCAAAGCAAAGCAATCAAGAGTTTGAGGCTCTGCCAGAGCATGACCTTACAGGTAGATGCTTAAGCAAAAGGATAGGCTACTAATTCATACAAAATTATTTACACGCTTCACATGGAGACTTCATTAATTATTAAATGCAGCATCTTCCTACAATTACCAGAAATGAATCTCCTTCCCTGTTTGAGTTCAGAGCCTCTTATCTTGTAAAATACACATAATATTAACACTTTTCTAATCCACTATTTTTAAAGTGCTGTCTTGATAAAAAAGGCAATTAACATCAAAGAAGCTGAACCTGCATTTTAAGTATTAAACTCAGTCCAGTATTAATCCTCAATCCCATGCATGCATTGTGTTCAGAAACATCACCATTCCTAATGCAATCATGTTGATGAATATTAATTTTTTAAAAAGGATTTGAGGGTGTCAAATTGACCTTAAGGGAGACTGAGAGTTTAACCAACCATATCAACATACGTCTGCCAAAGCACCAATTAATATTCTAATACATCAAAACATCTGCCCTTTAGAATACAAATTTCCTCTCTATATACATTATCTATAGTAGATACTAGTATATTTCTAGTATAAAATCTGTAAAAAAAATCATACAAATGAATAAGGAAAATGAGGTTACTGTAGTCCATGCCACATGAAAACAAGGATCTGTTGACAATTTTGTTCTAGAGTTGTTTTATAGAAGGAATTTTTAATGCCTTGTTTTCATAAGCCTTGTCATTTGTAAAACCTAATTTTCTTTGCATAATTTTCAATGTGTCCCAATGACGTGTATCGAGATAAAAATCTGTTCATCTGCACTAAAAGCGCCATAGTTATTCTCTGACAGCAATGAGTCAGTTGGCACACACAGCTCAGCGGTTTTATTTTTCAAGAGCAGTGGAAAACCAACAGCATTACACTGAAGAAAGAGGAGTCCAGGAGGCAAAATGGATACAGTTACCAGAATCCCGTCAATTGCAAAGCTTTTGAGAATGCAGCCCAAATGCAATGTCCTAACACATACAAAAAAATTCATCAAAAAAAAAAAAAAATGTACAGTAGAAGGGTTTTCAATCATGTTGTAGCTAAAACTGAACTCCTCATGTCTGGTTTCCCCTTGGGGAAAATTTTAAAATATATAGAGGGGGGAACAATAGGAAACAGCAGGATAAATAAATACAAAATCATTCACATAATAATAATTTACAGCTCTCATCTTAGATTTGACTCATTTCCTAATTGTCTCAAAATGATTCGTTTCAAAATGACCTGCAATAAAAAGATTCTTTTGAAATAAACTCTGGTTTAAGAAGATATTAAATGAGTTTAGCAGCAAAACATGTAAAAGCATTGGCACGAGAAGTAGCTGAATCATAAGCAACTGGCAGATATGGCGAGCCAGCCACATTTATCAAGCACATACATATATAGTTGAACTGATGCCAGTGGAATCAGGGGAGGGATGTGAACTCAAACACACAAAGAAACCTCCACACAACAGCATTCGCACACCCTCTCGCACACAGCATACATTTCCAAACATACACTGCAGTCAGACACAACACAAACCCATTCGCAACATTTGCTCGGCACACACACACGGGGATCATTAGCAAAAACACAATGACCAAAGTAATAGAAAGCATCACTGCTATCAGCCCTTAGTCCCAAAGTATCACCCTGCTGAATGCTCAGACATTTAGGGTGCAGTAGATCAGTGTACACCAACAAATGATCATTTGTTCTTTTATACAAAGAAAAGTGCTGAACCAAGTCAGAAAGAGCACCTCCAGTGAAATCAGGAGGTGTTTGTGTCATCTCATACAGTCACCAAAGTCTAAAGTCATTTTGGATGACGCAAAGAGTCTTATCATATTAAAAATGAAAATGACTTTTGATATGAATACATATCTTAAGTTCCCATAATAAACATTTTGTTATCTTAAAGCCTGCTGGCAACCAGTCCAAGATGCAAAGAGACAGAAAGGCTTCCATCCATGACAGGTGTTCTGTATTCACAGAGCCTCTCACAGCATGGCAGAAAATCTCCCCGGTAGTCCTACACTAGGGGGGATCTGTAACTAGAAGCCTTAATGTTCGATCGGAGAAACTTGCGTCAGCTCGTTTCATACACATTGCCCCTGGCAAGGATTTCCACAGGAGTATTTCATGTCTTTGTTCCTCAGAAGTAATGCTGTGTAGGCATTGGTAGACCAATCATCATGGAAAAGCTGTACGTAAAGATTCTGAATGGTGTACCTCGGAAATCCTTAGAGAAATCCATGTTTGCAGTATCTCCAAGGCCTGGTGTTCTTAGAAAGGCGAAATAACAGAAAAAATACAATAACCTTTGTAACTGACCTCCATGTCGCTTGTGCTTGCAGGTGTGCGATAGTCCCAGTAAGTTCTTTTATGTTCAGCCTTGATTTGTCAAAGTCTAGTCCAAATATTTTTGGATTAGCCCCATTTTATAACACAAATACCAGGAATCCAATGCCTGAGGCAGTAACCTGGAGTCATTTGAGTAGCATAGTGTCCTCAGTTCACCGGGCAGCACAAAAAGCCCTTCGTTTACATCGCAACAGCACCGTTATTGTGCTTCTTTTAGTCTGTGTTCTGAATAACCACGTATTTGTTGTCTGAGGAGATGATCCAACTCAGGAGCTTCAGAAAAATGTGCCTTTGGTGCTCTTGCAGAGAATCTTTTTGAAGGCTCTGCGGAAGTCTTTGTTGAAGATGGTGTAGATGACCGGATTGAGACAGCTGTTGCAGTAGCCGATCCAGAAGAAGAACTTAAAGAGCGGCTCTGGCAGGGTGCATGTCTCTGGGCACACAGCCTGTAGGCTGTATGAGAAGAAGAAAGGGAACCAGCAGATGACAAAGACACCAATTACCACCGCCAGCACAAAGGTGAAGCGCTTCTCTCGGTTCACCATGGCTTTGCGCCGTGTGGAGTTGGGCGTTCCTTCCTGTTTCATCTTCCGGGTCACTAGCTTGGCACCTTTGGCAGTGGCGATCATGTCTCTGTATTTCTGGATGGTGGCGGGAGAATGGATGCCACTGGGTGTCACGCCTGGGGTGCAAGGGACCTCTAACTCCCTTCCACCTTGCTCGGTGTCCGAGTCAGAGCTCATGCTCTCTGCATTATTATTGTAAGGCTGTTTCATGGGCTTCTTCGCCTTTTTCCTCGCTTTAGGTTTATTAGGAGCCATTTCAGATGAATTCGAAGGAGACGGGGAGGGGCACGGTGTGGTCGGCGTCAGGGTTGTCGAAGGGGGTTGCAGATGTTTGTTGGAGATTGGGGGGCTCGCCGCTTGCTGGGCGGACTCCACTTGAGACACGGCCAGAGTCGGAGGCCTGGGTTTTTTCTGCAAGGTAGAGGGCGTTTCATCTCCTCTTCCGTTTTGTAGACCCTCCGTGTGGACCTTGTGCTGAGGGGTTGTGGCATTGGCCGGGACCTCTTTGCGGGGTTCCCCTGGTGGACATCTTGTGCGCTGCTTGGCGATCTGGTAGATCCGCATGTAGACTAAGATCATAATCAGACAAGGAGCAAAGAAGGAACCGATAGTAGAGTACAGGATGTACCAGCGCTCATCATTGAGCTGACACTGTGGCAGCCCACCTGAATCGGCGCCACCTTTGTTCTTGTTCATGGAGAGTAGCGGTGGGAAGGAGATGACTGCTGAGATCAGCCACACCACCAAAATGGCACATTTGATGCGTTTGGGCGTCCGCTTTGCACCGTACGTGACGGCGCGTGAGATAGACATGTAGCGGTCTAGACTGATGGCACACAGGTGTACTATAGAGGAAGTGCAGAACAACACATCCAGCGCCAGGTAAATCTCACACCATACGGAGCGGAAATACCAGTAGCCCATCAGTTCATTGGCCAGCGAAAATGGGATGATGAGGGTGGCCACCAAAATGTCCGCGGCCGCAAGGGAGACCAAGAAGAGGTTCTGGGGTCCTCTAAGCGAGCGGCTGGTTAAAACAGCGATGATGACCAGAATATTGCCAACAATTGTAAAAAGAATCATCAACGTGATGGCTGTTGCAAAGGCTGCTGTAGCTTCTGGAGTGTATGGAGGGAGTTTTATCATGCTCTGGTTACAAGTCGGTGAAGACGTGCCTCCGGTGCCGTTGATGTTGTGGCCATGCAGACCCGTGCCGGCAGAGCACGCGCTTTCCATGACTGCCAATGCGCGGCAACTGAGGACTAATCGTCTCTATTAGTAATCCGAATGTGGCCAGAATAATCTCATTGAATAATCTCGTTTAGCTGCTTTTTTCGCTTCTAAGAACTTAGTAAAATAAATTAAATAAACGATCTTACGTATAAACGAATGCATACATTGTTCAATGAGCTAAAGATTCTGTCAGCTATTGTTATGTCACATCTCGTGAGTGTTGGTAGTTTATTTATTTGCGTCAAATTTGCAATAAGCGTCATCTGGGTTAATTATGGAAACATGCAACTTAATTTAAAAGGCAGGCATCAAATAAATTAGATGTCGGATAGATTACATTTATTTAATTATAATTTACGGTTCTGATAAACTAGAATTTACAGCTCTGTCGGTAAATTGTCAATTTCAGAATATTTTTTATTATTATTTATTTTTTCATATATAGACGACAGCTAATGTGAGGGGGGAAACTAAAACAAAACAATCAAAAACGCCCAGAACCAATGCAGAAATACAAGCTATGGTGCCACAGATCGATTAATTTCCAATATGAAAAAGCAGCGCAACATTGTGCTTCTATAAATGATTAGAGTAACAATTATTCAGTTTTAACATGTTACACAGGCTATTCTAAAGTTCAAATTAGGAATAAAAACGTTATAAATTCTTAGCAAGTGCTTACAAAACAAATATATTGGAATGCTTAAATCTAGGTTACCCAGATGCACAAGCCTCCACGGAGCGCGGGGCTTTAAATATAAATCTCCAGAGAGCAGCAGCGCGCGGCGATGTGCCAGTTTCCCCTCACAGTTTTCACAAGTTTGCAAAAAGAATTTAAGCGCAACAACTACCCTGATAAATGATGGAGTCTGATGGAGTTGTGTCGTTGTTACATTCCTGAGTGGAGAAAGTTGGCTTAATAAAGAATCAGAGGCACGCCGAAATTTGTCGGGTATGTCCAAGCACTAAAAAGAAGTATAATGTCTGAAAACAGTTTGTCGTCCGTTTCCCTCCGTGTTTCTCCCGTTTTAGTCACAGTATCTCAATCAGCGAGTTGAATGCCTTCTACGTGCCTCGCGCATTACCTCAGTGAGAGTTTGAAGTATCGGTGCGCCTCGCGCGAGCCGCTCTGGCTTCATATCTACGCAGCGGTTCTCCTCAGTACCCCAGTATAAGTGATGTCAGGACGGGCGTCATGAGGCGAACTCTTCCCTCCCACTTAAAAGCCTGACCTATCCTAACACTCTATTGTCAAACATAAAACAAATACAGGCGTGTAGCGGATGCAATTCAGATAATACATTTTGGAGAAGTCAACAATACAAACAACTTGTATCCAAAACGGATAAAGGTAACGATTTTGAATAATGATAACGATTTTTACATAATGAAGAGTAGGCACATGATTCATTTGACTATATATTCGTTTGAGAAGTTTACTTTATAGGCGTATGACCACCTCAAACTCTATTGTAGCCTAAAGCACCAAGTATGAAAAATGAAAGGTTGTTTTTTTTTTAGTTAAAGGTGCGTAACTGTTCAGAACTACATTTGTTAGTGTTGCTGATTGCCTCCAACCCAACAAAAAGCAACAAATAAAAAGCAAATAAACTAAAAAAGCAACAGAGACCTGTTTGAAACATTTCAAACTTTAATGAGAGACAGCGCTCTCGTGCGTAAAAGGACTCGTGACGGCCGAGCGCTTCCTCCGCACCGTATTCGCGCTTCATTTCAGAAAGATCAAGTGGTTTAATGCTCTCTTCAGATGAGAAAGTGCAACATATACCCAAACGCAATTTTGAACCTCTTCAAGCGTATCCATTAGGATCAGTGGATTTCTATTTCCTGAATCACCCGTATTGCAGTCGTGATTTTAGCAAAGAACATAGGACGTTGTGTCAAAAGGGTCGAATGAGTTGCACCATTTCCAGTATGCAAAAAAATATATATTAAATAAATATTTGCATGAAGCAATATTTCGAACAGAGAGCTCTTCAGTGGAGTACTGGGTTTTACAGAAATATTTGAGGTTTTTTTATTTATTTTTTTTTTTTTATTTTTTTTTTTACAGATAGATAGATGGATGGATGGATGGATGGATGGTAGGAAAGAGATATGTTGTGCATTTATAAACCTGTGGTGAGGTCTGCCCTCTTATGGACAACAAAAATGCAAAAATATTTAACCATAATTTTGCAGATATTGTCTGATAATTTAATAATTCTTTCCTCATTCAGCATTCATGTTTCTTTTGAAACACGCTTCTGCACGCTTCTGCTGTTAAACACGCTTCTTTGTTTAACAACATACCAATTGTTCAGCTGACTAAACGTCTTACCGAAAAATTCAGTAGACCAAACTGTTTAGAAAACTGTAAACTATAGGACGTTTATGCCTTGCGCGCCACTGTAAAGACTGTATATCTCTCACAGCCTCGTTTTCATCCGTGTTAAATTCAGTATGGCGTCTAACCTGATTAAAGTCTATCGACTAAAGTGTGTGACTAGATTACTAAATTTTAATGGTGTTAAAGTTTCTGCTGCATGTCTGATTATTTTTATTTATTTTTTTTCCATGAATGCCTGCATGCCTTTTAAGATCATGGCACTCTCGAGAATGCAGTTCTCTTTGGAAACTGCATTTCATTTACTGTACTTTCCCCCCCAATAGCTTTCAAGAGGGTCATGATGTTCCTTCTGGAGAGAAGTCATTTTCTTCTTAGTAGCGATAGACTGAGATATTAGATAGGCTGTTTAATTTGCCGACCCTTGTGAAAAAGAAGTGCACTTAATTGCATTGAATGTATAATTGCACTGTTCTTCAAATCTTAAAAGTACATTAAAACAAATGTACTTGCATATTATATAATATTAATAAAATAAAACCTGGAGAAAGAGTACTTAATGTCTTCATGTTTTTAAATATATACTGTAAGTACACTTTTAGAAAGTTTGACTTGGATATTAGATAGGCTGTTTAATTTTCCTACCCTTGTGAAAAAGAAGTGCACTAAATTGTATTGAATGTATAATTGCACTGTTCTTCAAATCTTAAAAGTATATTAAAACAACTGTGCTTGCAAATTATATAATATTTATTAAATAAAACCTGGTGCGAGAGAGCACTTAATATCTTCATATTTTTAATATATACTGTAAGTACACTTTTAGAAAGTTAACTTTGTAATAATGTAAAATTAAAAGTGTTACTTTAAAGTACATTAAATCATTATGTTTAAAGTATTATTTTGATGTGTTGACTCATACTAAAGTGTATTGTACTTGATTATAATTTTAACTTAGTGTTCAATACAATATTACACTAAATATATATATAATACAGTATTACTGTAAATGTATTTTACATGTACTAAATTGCAACTTAACCATCACACACACACACACACACATCATGAAGCAACCTCGATTTTCAACAACAAAAACAAACCCACTGTGATGTTCCTGCTGTTATGAGCAAACCAATGGCATAAGAGTTCACAAACAGAATTAACCCTGGACAACATGCAGATTTTACAAATTCATTTAGCTGAAAAAGTACATCGGAGCTGACAAGACTGCCAATATTCCCTAGCCTGTCGTAAGCATTATTTAAATTATTTGTTTAGGGATTCAAAGTCAAAAAGAGACAGGCAGAAATTGCTGCTGTCAGAATAATAGTGTCAAATGAAAAGTTTGTGTATGAGACAGTTAATGATTTCAGTCACTGTGTAGGACTTTAACAGCCTAAATATTTACTGGGTAAAATGTAATTCAGAAATATTGAGAGGCCCTCACTGGAACTCAAACAAAATGAAACAGCCCTAAGGCTGGATCCAATTTCAATTTCAATTTAAAACTGCCTGAGTAAGCAAATGAGTTAAAATGTTTGCCAGATAGCATCACACCAGAGCAGGATGTTCTGAGTTCTAAGGCAGATGTGTGAGAGTTAATGCATGACCATATCAATGCTGCCATCACAGGACCTGCCTCACATGGGCAACCGCAATCTGTTTCACCCTAAGTGTTTAGAACTTCCGTCAAAGTTCGGCAGAAAGCTAAACAGTGTTTTCCATGCCCATGCTCACAATGAAAGAGTTGTAGATGCTGATGGCTGGAGGCAGCAATGACCTTCTGTAACACACTCACCCCACATGCTTCTTGATTGGTGATCTCTGATTTGCTGATGAATTCCAAAGTTACAAAACAAACTCCTCTATTTCTTGCTGTACTTCTTCACTGGTATTTGCTCACCTTCAACACATTCAACAATTACTATGTAATTTAAGATTTAAATAATCATCATAATCATCATCATCATAAACCGTGTTAGTTAGAGACCTGCTCATACTCAGATTTTTAATCTAACACTGCCACTTTGTGGTCTCCTGTATTATTGCTTGACAGGTGCAGTCAGCTTCTTTTACTTCGTCAGTAGATGGCGGTGTGGTAAAAGATTTCACCTGTTTATCTCGTGTAGCCAATCCAAATAGCATTATATTTCCATATTAATACTTTTGAGTGATTAACACAGCAGTGAGCAAGGCCAGATAGTTTGACACCACTGCAGCTCTGAAAGTTGCAAAACGTCAAAACAAAATAAAATAAATAAATAAATAAATAAAAAATACATTAATTAGCACAGTTTTCAACTGATTTTTGAAGGATCATGTGTTGATGCCGAAAAGTCAGCTTTGCATCACAGGAATAAATTACATTTTTAATATATTACAATAGAAAAAATGTTATTTTAAATGGTTAATTTCATAATGTAACTTTTTTACTGTATTTTTGATCAAATAAATGCAGCTTTGGTTAGCATAAGAGAATTATTTTAAAACATAAAATATAATGTGCATCTCTCATAATGGTTTATTGTGACTATATTTCTCATATTAAGTAAAGACTCATTACTTTAATAAAGTAAAGACTCATTACTATAATATGACTTTAATATCGCACATGGAAGGTGGCCTATAATAAGAATTGGGACCATAATTCTTCAGTGAGTAATAATTTAAAACATGATACAAAGACAACAACATTGACTTCTGCATTTAAAAAAAAAACTAATCCATTTTATTTACATATTGAAATAAGTGAACCACATAGCTTACAAAAGATCTTATCAAACAAATCTAATTTAAAGTGCATTGCTTGAATGAAAATATATAAATAAATATTCACAAAAAGAAAGGAAATAAAATTACACTTTATAAAAAATAAAATAAATTACAAAATGGCCTTAGTGCCTACCATGACACAATTAAACTTGCTTTTAAAATGACCTAAAATCACAGTTTGTCAGGTCTTTGCCCTTTAAAACTTGAGATTGACAATTAGACAGTAACTTCATGGAAAAACTTGACATTTACTAGACAGAAGACAAACCACACATCACAGCCTTATATGGTCACAGCATCAGTCACTGCAGTCAAATGGAGCACTGACTGATGCAACACAATTTCACGGTATGATGCTCTGCACACATACATCCTAAACGTATATTACCGCTCAAGCCATAATGAAAGCGAAATGCTTTATTACCCATTTTTGGGTAAGCTGTTTGTCTGTTTCATCAGTATCTCATATACAAGTTATCTTGGGTCGATATTATAAGATCACAGTAGTACAATGTCACAATGACATGTGATTATTACGTTTTCCATGAGGGATTGGGTGTAGCAGTGAGTCAGACATTCTGTTGTTGTTCAGAAACACCGAAAGACATTCATTTTTAGTTTGTATTGCCATAAACAATTGAGAACAGGTAGTCAGCTGATGCCATCTATTACCCAAACAAATTGAGTAATGCCACGGTGTAGTTTAAAGGCTGAGATGCCTCATTTGGTCCCTTTATTAAGAGTCTCGTGGCTCTCATTTGTACTACACCCATAGATAGCATCAAACTAAAACTTCCTGAAAGCACCTTTTCAGATCTTTCACAGTCTTTGAGGTCAAAGCTGTGGCCAGTAGATCTGTCTTCTGAAAGTTAGTGGAACCAGTTCAAGATATTAAAGTTCAAAACGCAGTGCCACTGTTTTCTCTTTCTAGTACAGTATAGGGGCACAAAACGTCCGTCTCGAACTGAAGAAGTTGGCCCATGAAGGCTAAGTTGGGTGAGATGACTTGTCGGCGGCGTTTTACGAAGTCAAAGGCCTCGTCCAGACTGACACGTCGAGCGTGAATGAGGTACGCCAGGCAAATGGTGGCTGACCGGGAGATTCCTGCTTGACAGTGGACCAGCACTCGACCACCACCCTCTTTTATTGATTCTGCAGATGCAATGAAGTTGTGCGTTAGTTTTTAGGTCATTATTATATTTCTGAAGGATTCAGAAATGCATTTTTGTTAAGACTTACCAATAAAGTGGATGGCCTCTGGAAAGAGGACGCGTATGTCTGCAGCCAGACTGTCCTCCACCTTCAGAGTTTTGTACTGAAGTTCCTCCTCAAACAGGTTGGGACAGGAAGAGGATACGTTGAGCACAGCCGTAATCCCGCATCGCTCCAGAGTCTCCCGTCTGGAGGAGTGAAGTGCACTGCCCAGAAAGAGGAAGGGGAGGATTTCAACTGGACCACCCTAGAAATCACAAAAGACAAAAATCAATGAGTACATTCAAAACACATTTTGATATATTAAATGTCATTAGACAATTCATAATGATTTTGAGATTTCACATAGCTAACCTGATCATAGAGAGGAGTCTTTCTTCCGGAAACAATGGGCTCTGAATCACTGAGAGCAGGATGATTTGAGCACATGACAGGAGGGCTAAAACAGAGCTCTGGATAAAGTGCGAAGAACCCGTCAAATCCACCTAGAAATGGTCAAAGAAAACAATTTGTTGTTAATTCTGTGCATTTCATTTTACAGGGTTTGACAAACAGACAAAGCAAACATCTCAACAAATTTGTAATAAGCCTCCAAGTGTAGCAAAAATTACATTTTCAATTAGAAATAACCTATGGTGCAAATGTAATGCACTGTAAAACAAGATAAATTTCTCCTTTGTGATATTTTATATAGTTATTTTTGACCGGAATAAAAACAGTTGATGCAGATGTTACTACATGATGCACATTTTTATGTTACCTGACAAATAATTTTCACAGTGTATAAAGCAGCTGTTTATGCAGAATGCAAATAAGTTACATTTTCCAACTAATAATATAAATATAGAACAATAGAATCTAATTACTTGCGTTGATATAATGTAGTCAGTCTGCGAATCAAATCAGAAGTTACCAAAACCATCCACTTTTCCAGTGAAAATAAATGTAAAGAATATTACATTAAGATATATATATATATATATATATATATATATATATATATATATATATATGGGTAGATAGATAGATATAGGTCTAATAAATAGGCCACTACAAGAAAAGTCATGTGACTTTAAAGCGCTATTTCATCTATAAATGTCCTTTATTCTAATTTTTCGTTGGTGTAAGATATTGTATTCATCCTGAGTTATATTAAATCATACTGTTACAGTTCATTTATATGTTATCACACAAAGCTTTTTAAATTAGGCTACCTGCGAAATCATTTTTACAGTGTAAAGAAATAAAATACAGCAGTTTAGAACTTGAAATTTAAGTATTCCCCAAAAAAACAATCACAACGTGTCTAGTTCTATGAAGTTTACCTTGTAAGAAGCAGATGTGCGTCGAGGCAGACTGGACCTCTGACTGAAGGGCACTGAGGAGGAGACTGGCCAGACTCTCGCTCTTCAGATCTCTGACAGACCGACTGTTGTCGTCCAGGACCACCACCGGAGAGAAGTCCCCGTTCCGCAGCTGGGCCACGAGCGACTTATCGGCCACCAGCCACTCCAGACACACCACGGAGCTCTTGGACCTCCGTCTCAGCATGGAGTTCCAGTTAACGTTGCGGGACTCGAGGATGTGCGCCCGGGAGAAGGCGAGGAAGGGCCGGCAGTCCAGCACGATGCATCCCCCAGACGCGAAGAGCTCAGAGGGAGTCCGCAAAATATGAACCAGCTCACTGCTTGAGATCTCGAGAGGGTCGCCGATACCCATGATGACCTCTCCAGACAAACAACAGCCGTGAGGAGAACCCGATATTCTTCACAGCATCAACAGCGCGTTCAATATATTGAAACGAATTTGTTTGTCCACTAGAAATGTAAACTATAAACAATAACAAAAATAGATGACACAAAACAATATTTTTGTGCGTTTAGGCCTGGTGTGTTTTGACAGTATTATTACTTTAAAATGAACATCGAATAATTTTGTCTTTAAATGTCAATTTCGTATATTCGTTCGTCAAAGCTTAGATTTAAAGTCCTTTATTTGTCAGCAGATGTGATTCTACAGTAAGGCGGGGTTGGAAACAGTATTTGTATCCAGCTCCTCTGCCACAGCCACGCCCTCGTTTTCCACATTAGGAACAGACGTCACGCGCGGAAGCACCATATATGGCCCGTGGACTTAGACCGACATTCCATATATGGCTCTTGACGCGCTCACCCCTCTTTTCCCACTGGCACGTGGTCGTTGGGGTTACCCGTGTTTTTTATTTTGTGACGTGAGTTTAAGCAGTACCATAGAGCCGTACAACCGCAACACACACACACGTTCTATTATGACACCTTTGTGGTTGGCTTGAGGGCTTTGGGCAAGGTCACATCGTTAAATCAGGAACATCAAACCACGCGCTGAAGGCGATGTATAATTTCATGCTTGACCGTATACCATGTCATTTTGTGTGTGTAAAATTCACCGCGTTGCAACTTTCCATACAGGTGCACAGTTTCAGTGGGTGATGCAAGCTGCCAGCAGAGAATAACTGTTAAAATGACAAATAGACAGAAAAGATGCTAAAAAAAAAAAAAAAGAAAAAAAGAAAAGCAAAACACACAGACAATGCAGTGTATTTATTGCTATAATACAATTTATACACAAAAAAGTAATAAGTGCTTTGCAAACAAAGAAAATTAGAAATAAATAAATTGTGTTTTCACATCATGTGACTGTAAATCTGACATCTGCAGGTGGCATATTATCTTTGGAATGAACCCTATATACATTTATAATTGACATCTTAGAGGTTTCTTTATGCAGTAAGCATATTTGCAATGCGTTTAGGTGTAATTTTAAAAATAATAATAGTAATTTTAAAATTTATCTATTTTTTTTCCCTTTCAGATTCTTTAATATGTTCATCTGGCCTCATCAAAACCCAGGCAGCAGATATTATTGAAGTTTTTATTGACATTAAAACTGAAGAAATTAAAATAAACAGATAGCAGGAGTTTATATCAGATCACACAGATTTTATCGCAGGTTTTAGCAATTTAGTTTTATCTGGTGTCTCTGAGACCCCAAACAAGTAATGTGACATATCATTCTGGTGCATTAACAGCAAGCATGATATTTTGAGCTATTAAAGTAGCTCTGGGGACACTGAAGCCCCAACAAGGGTTAAAAGAATAAGAAATATTTTATGTTGTAATAAAAAGAGTCATTGCACTAATTGAAATAATTTATTGCCTGACAAAATATACAGTATTTCACAACATATCTGTTGAGAAAAAACACGTGCATTTTCAACTCAGCCTAAAATCACAAAGCCAAGCTATAACCAGAGGTTTATTAGGATTGTATGCAGTAAGCATATCTACAATGTATTTAGTTCCTTAGTAATTAAATGGTTTTATAAGTATGCTCTAAAATCAAAATGTACGTCTATTTTTAACACCTAAGAACAAACAACACAGTTGTAGACATTAAGGAGCAGGTTGTTCTTTGGATGCATGAACGAGTCTAATAGCATGGCCTCCCACGCATCCAGCTTATTGTGGTTGTCCAGGACTCAGTGTCTAGCCAGCACATTCTCCACGCACGTCCACACACAAGAGCTATAAAGGGGGGTTTGTACTTGTGAATGAAACGATGTGCAGTGGAGAAATAGGCCGTGTGATATAAAGTGGAAATACAACATGAACTCTGGATGCAGGATTACGTTTGGAATTAAATGGCACAAGAGGCTGGATAATCTTTAACTGCAATCTGAGGTCACATTCACAAACCCTGCATTCACACTCTCTGTTCCTATCACAGCTTATTTGTCTTTCTCTGTACTTTCCCCCTGTTTTGACTCTGCACTGGCTCTTTCTCTGCAGCTTTAATGACTAATATCATTACTTTTGAATGCAAACATTGGTATTCATTGTTTTGCCCTCTGCTTCTCTTTCAATATTAAAGATATTATGGAATAATTTATAATCACACACTGCCAGATTTTTACAAAATTCAAGATAATGATTTCTTATAATAAAATGTTGTATTAAGAATTTGACAGTGAGATCAGTGCAGACTAGGTCATTGTCTGCCATTACACAAGAAGCCACTGTAAATACAATAAATAATAATCATATTGTGTTGCATTGTGGGATAATAGTTTGAGTAATGTCATTAGTGTTCACTTTGGCTGGGAACCTGGACCTTTTTATAATTGAATTCACTTTCTCCTAGCAAGTAAAATAGTGTCACAGAACAGTAATTTAAATAATAAAATTTGCATTTTTATATGTCTATAATTATACTTTATGACCTCACATTATCTGTTCTTAATGGACAAGCAAGGACAACTTCATAACAAACGTGTCCAAAATGTCCATACAATTGCTTGTTTAAAACTTGTGATGTAGTGTTGCACCCATTTTTCTATAACATTATATTTTTTATGAGAAAAAAAAACAAAACAAAAACAAAAAAAAAAACAAGAACTTAAGTGATTGACTATGAAGTTCAAACCGTTGCTTCCGACTAGGTCGTCTATTCATGATATTGTTTTCCCCAGCGAAAAAGTCATTGCTTTTGAATCAAGAGAGAAATATGAACAGATCAAGCTCCGTTTATAAGCAAAAACAGTTCAAAACAAATATGCTGCTGGATTCTGATGTGAGAGGACAACAGTGGATGGACTTTTTCACTGGAGGAAGCATTATTTTGGATTATGGACTGGACTATTTTGGCTAGAAGTGATGGCTTGAGGTTAAAACGCCTAAATGATGGATTTCTTTCTTATAAACACACAGCGTTTCACTTCACAAGACATCCATTGATAAACTGGAGTCGTTTGGATTAGCTGTGGATTATTGTTTTTATCAACTGTTTGGACTCTCGTTCAGACGGCATCCATTCACTGCAGATGATCCATTGATGAGCAAGTGATGTAATGCTAAATTTCTCCAAAACTGTTTTGATGAAGAAACAAACTCATCTTGAATGGCCTGAGGGTAATTTTTAGCAAATTTTCAATTTTGGGTGAACTATTCCTCAATGAGTGGTTGGGGATTTTTATGTTATTGTGGTGAGCTGAGTCAGGTGAACTACAGTATTAGTATGACTCGTCAACCGGGACTGCAACTTAACATTGGTCACTGCAGTCAACATAATTTTAAAATAAATTGTCCGTCAAACAGAAAAAAAAAATAAAAATAAAAATAATAAAAAATCACACAATTACCATTACTAGCAAATCGCAATTACAGTTATTGTTGACAGTCATTTGATCACAGTCATTTCCTGCTATTGTTCACACTGGAGTCACAGTATGCAGTCATTTATTGTAGAACCACTACTGTAAAAATTACCGTGAAAGTACAGCAAATAGTAGCCAGGAATAAAATGTAGATTCAAATGAATATACAGAAACTAGTAACCAAATGTAAATTTAAATGAAGGTAGAAACTAATAGCCAGTGATTAAAAAAAAAAAAAAAAAAGTTTACCCACATTTATTTCTGTACAGTGTGGAACATCACCCACAGGTCTGAGCTCACCTTTTATTTATTTTAAATGACAACAACAAACATATGGCACTACTAACACGAGGGAGGATGTATGAGTCTGTGAGTCACATATCTGAGAATGGAAATTATGCTTCCTCATGTATGATTGATACAGCCTATCAAATGTGATACATCACAAGAATACAGACTTATGCTATTGCTCAAAAACACCCCCATAAGATAACTAAAAACGCTTTGTGGTCAACACAACCAGCATGACTTAAAATGACATCATTATGCCTCATGCTAACAAGAAAGATGTTACAATTGACTTTACTGTTTTTATATGTGGGTGATGTACGTGTATATCATTATATTAATTTAGATATTTAAGTCTTGTCTTATTTTTCCTCAGCAAAACCCAGGTGACAGATATTATTGAAGCTTTGACTGCCTTGTTTATCATGTGACTAGTATCGATTTGAGTAATTCTGTTTCAGTCAAACCGACACAGCTAAAAATGAAAAACTACTAACGATAAACTAAGAAATTAAAATAAACAGTTGGCAGGAGAGTACTTCTACACTTTATCATTATTTTTTCGTTGTATTGTTTAATGTTTTATTTCCAGGCTCTATGAGACCCCAAACTAAAGTAATGTGATATATATATATAACAGATTTTCAATTGTTACATCAACCTGATACATCAATGTTGTATTTTTTCTGAGCTATTAACATTATTGTCTGAAACCCCAAACAGTACATGAGGGTTAAAATGATAAGAAACATTTTGATGTTTTAATGAAAAGTAGCATTGCATTGATTGAAATTGTTTCTTATCTGCCAAAATATACAGTATTTCTCAACATTGTAAAATTTGAGAATAAACACTTGTACATATTCAGCTCACACTAAAATCACAAACCAAAACTAAAACCACTTTTGTTAAAGGAAGAGGAGGAGGATCCTCCCATGCACTGTTTTTCTTTCCCTGAATGTGTGTGTAAAGAGCAGCTGAGTTCAGCTCCGTCATTCTTTCTCATTCACTCCCTCAGTCTTGAATTTCCCTTCATTCACTCTGTCTCTCCCCCATCTTTTTCCCCTACAATTTCTCCCACAACTGCGGCCACTCTTCCATCCCACACTCCTCCTCCTTTTAAGCTTAAGAATATGAGGTTTGCGTTCGTACTTGCCTCATATTAGTTTGACTTTGAGCTCATGTCTTTGCATGTCAAATAATTGTGTTTGTAACACAACACTATCACTGCAATTCAAATGAGAATTTAGTGAAGACTCACTTCATAGTTGATATGAGATTAACTGTTCATGTTTTAACTAATTGAATGTTCATTCATGTGCTATGAATTAAAAATAATAATAATAATAATAATATGCTTCCTGGCCTGTATCTAGATTTTTTTCTACCATGGCAGTAAATCAAATAGCAAGTTGTTGTTGATGTTCTTGCTGCTACTACAGGCAATACGTCTCGCCAGTCCATAATAACTGAAAAACAAGCAGCTCAGAATGAGTAGATAAAAAAGAAAAAAGTTTTCCATCGTTTCCATTCTCATCTGTTTATTTCATCATATGTTACGTGAATTCAGCATTCACACCTGTTGCATTAAGTGTGTGTGTGTGTGTGTGTGTGTGTGTGTGTGTGTGTGTGTGTGTGTGTGTGTGTGTAGCACTGAATAATCTATATGTGGTTTTGTGCGGGTGTCAGGATGAGGGTGTTGATTTTAAGTGCGTAAACTGTTGCGATGGTGTTGTGGTCTGAGGTTAGTGTAACGAGCCATGTAATGTCACAACTTCCTGTTTGGCAGAAAAAGAGCTGTCCCTTGTTGCTTTAGAAATAGGGCCTGTTTACTGTCTGAAAATAATTCAATAAAACAAAATTGTGATGGTGTATACATGAATTTTTCATAAATTCTAATACATTCAATTAAAAAAATAAATAAATAAAACAACTGATTTTAAATATTTGACACTTTAATAATCTGTAAATCACCAACAGATGTGTGAACATGCGGATTATTTTTTTTAAATAGATATGTATTTATTTTAATATTTCCTGCGTTAGTTGTTTCCTGTGGATCAAATAATTTATGTACATCATGAATGTCGACACAGCCTAATATTAATACTCATGACTACGTCTTGATCACAAATTCCAAATGCAGCTAAAATAATATTTGTTTGAGAGAAGCCTCCTCCACATTTCTTTAATCAAACTGTCTGTGTCTCATAAAGAAAGTTGATGAGTAATCCAGTGAAAATCGATACATATTCTATGTACGTGTTCTGTTTTGTATTCTATGTTTTGTTCCAGAGAAATCAATCAACAACATTCAAGCCAGAAAGTTGGAGGAATAAATAAGCTAATGTAGTTAGCTGTGTTAAAAAAAAAAAAAATGTTTTGGAAGAACTATTCGACCTGCGTTTACTCTGGCAGTGTTTTTTGCCTCCCGTGATGTCACTCGTCTCGGTAAAACAATAGGAAAATGCAGAAAGACGGTAAACAATAGCTGAAACCATTCAAAATCACAACTGAGCAGAACTTTCAAAATGGATCATTTCCTGTTACTTAAAGGAGTTTCCCCAGAATCCCCAGTGATATGATAATATAAGGATATCATAAACATTAACATCGTGGTTTTCTATAAAGCTGCTTTGAAATAATGAAATACTGTGGAAAAAATGCTATACAAATAACATTAATATGACTTCTGATATATGTTCTAAAGACTTCAGCCACCTGTTCATGCTGAACAACACAATACTGTAACTGAAAGAACTGAAAAACAGTCAATCAGATGTAATGGAGCCATTCTGAACAGGAAGTCTGACAGTCTCTCAGTTACCGAAGGGGAACTTCATATGAAAACAAGCGTTTGAGAGTTTTCAGCGTACACTCCTCTGGCCAGAAGATAATCCCCAGGATTAACCAGCAGGCAGGGGAATATTAATTCTAGAAAAAAACATTGTAATCCAAGAGATTTACCTCTCTCACTCTGTCTCTCGTTCTCCCCCACGTGTCTGCCCAACCAAAACGTGTCATTCATTCATCTGAAACGTGTCGTCCTTGTTCTTTTCCAGTGAATGGATCTATTTAACATAGTGTGTGTGTGTGTGTGTGTGTGTGTGTGTGTGTGTGTGTGTGTGTGTGTGTGTGTGTGTGTGTGTGTACTCAGTGTGTAATTGAATAAGATATGACAGCACCTGGTGGACAGATAATAATGCAAATGACTTTAACCACTGAAATAAACCCAAAAAAAATTACCCATGAAAATCTACCTCCAGAGCCTGTCCCTAAGTTTGTCACATGACTTCATGTCAAATAATGATGTCACTATTTTCTGTATGAGCTTTTGCCAAGTGATGCTTCTTCTTTTTTTTTCTTTCATTTATGTGCCTTAAAACTGCCATCAACTTTTTCATATAAATACTAAAAAGAAATGAATACAAGTGGAATAATTAAATAAATAAATGGAAAAAAGTTAATGTTCATAATATATATGTATACATATATACAGGTGCATCTCAATAAATTAGAATGTCATGGAAAAGTTCATTTATTTCAGTAATTCAACTCAAATTGTGAAACTCGTGTATTAAATTCAATGCACACAGACTGAAGTAGTTTAGGTCTTTGGTTCTTTTAATTGTGATGATTTTGGCTCACATTTAACAAAAACCCACCAATTCACTATCTCAACAAATTAGAATATGGTGACATGCCAATCAGCTAATCAACTCAAAACACCTGCAAAGGTTTCCTGAGCCTTCAAAATGGTCTCTCAGTTTGGTTCACTAGGCTACACAATCATGGGGAAGACTGCTGATCTGACAGTTGTCCAGAAGACAAATCACTGACACCCTTCACAAGGAGGGTAAGCCACAAACATTCATTGCCAAAGAAGCTGGCTGTTCACAGAGTGCTGTATCCAAGCATGTTAACAGAAAGTTGAGTGGAAGGAAAAGTGTGGAAGAAAAAGATGCACAACCAACTGAGAGAACCGCAGCCTTATGAGGATTGTCAAGCAAAATCGATTCAAGAATTTGGGTGAACTTCACAAGGAATCGACTGAGGCTGGGGTCAAGGCATCAAGAGCCACCACACACTGACGTGTCAAGGAATTTGGCTACAGTTAGACTTAAACTACTTCAGTCTGTGTGCATTGAATTTATGCATTTCACAATTTGAGTTGAATTGCTGAAATAAATTAACTTTTCCACGACATTCTAATTTATTGAGAAGCACCTGTATATATATATATATATATATATATATATATAAACACACACACACACACACACATATACATACATATATATATATATATATATATATATATATATATATATATATATATATATATGCTTATATAGTGTCATTTGTTTATATTTTTATTCATTTTCATATTTTGAAAGACATAAATGAGAATCAGGCCCACATGGAATCCGCACCTACAGAAGATCAGCAAATTTCCACAGAAGTGGAATGGAATGCCTGTTATTGTTTGTTTATGAAATATCATGGCCAGTGTTGTTACTGTTAACTAAAACTATTACAAATCATTTTCATTAATTGCAATAAAGCTGATATAAAATAAAGTATAAATATATATAATAATATATATATAATGTATATATAATATAAATATATATATATATATGCATGTCTTGGGCATGCATCATGGTACTGTTGTGAACACGTGTCAAAGTCTGACACGGAAGAGAAGAAATTGTTGAGTAAAGTCATTATTTTTCTTTTCTTTGTGCACAAAAAGTATTTTCGCAGATGCATAACATTAATGTTGAACCACTGATATCACATGGACTATTTTAACAATGTCCTTACTAGCTTTCTGGGCATTAAACATGGTAGTTGCACTGATGTCTATGCAGGGTCAGAGAGCTCTCGGATTTCATCAAAAATATCTTAATTTGTGTTCCGAAGATGAATGAAGGTCTTACAGGTTTGGAACAACATGAGGGTGAGTTATTAATGACAGAATGTTTTTTTTTTTGTTGTTTGTTTTTTTTTGGGGTGAATTTCATATATATATATATATATATATATATATATATATATATATATATATATATACTGTATATATAAAAAAGTTAGACGTTTTATTATTTTTGAAAGAAGTATCTTCTGCTCACCAAGGCTGCATTTATTGGAACAAAATACAGTGAAATGGTAATATTGTGAAATAATATTGTAATTTCAAATAACTGTTTTCTGTTCGAATATATTTCAAATGGAAATTATCGCAAAGCTGAATTTTCAGCAGCCATTATTCCAGTCTTTAGTGTAACATTATACATAAATGTCTTTACTTTAATATATTTAAAGTATTAAATAAATAAAAAATACTGACCCTAACGTTATATATATATATATATATATATATATATATATATATATATATATATATATATATATTTTTTTTTTTTTTTTTTTTTTTTTTTTTTTTTTTCTCCACATCCTGCCCCCTCTCCTCCTCTCCTGCTGTCTCTCTCCTCCTCCTGCCACTTCATGGTCACTCTGTCAGAGCGACACAAAGAAACATGACAGAATGGATGCAAACAAAGTGTGCTTCCTTCCTAATGTTGTCTCTTTGGACAAAATCAGCAGGATGCCATGACAGATCACCCACTGTCATTCTTTCTTCCTCCCCATTCTCCCTCTCCCTGCATGTGCCAACCCTCATGCATGCATATTATATGCTGAGCTGCATATTATATTCCATTAAAATAATCATTTAGTTTAAGTTTTAGTAATTGTGTTAGGTGCTTTTTTCATTTTTACTTGTTTTTGTTTTCATATTATCTATTTAGCCATTTCAATATTAGTTTTAGTCATTTTAGTACTTAAATTTATTTTAGCTAATTGCCAAGGCAATATTTATAATAATCATCTAGTTTTCATCTAATATTTATACTTTATTTTATATCAGCTTTATTGCAATTAATGAAAATGATTTGTAATAGTTTTAGTTAACAGTAACAACACTGGCCATGATATTTCATAAACAAACAATAACAGGCATTCCATTCCACTTCTGTGGAAATTTGCTGATCTTCTGTAGGTGCGGATTCCATGTGGGCCTGATTCTCATTTATGTCTTCCAAAATATGAAAATGAATAAAAATATAAACACATGACACTTAAATGGAAGTTTGTATAAAAAGCCCACAGGTGCTTTTTTTACAAAATGCTCAATAACTGCTTGATCATTTAATTACTCATTCATGTAAGTAATTACTCATTCATTCTTTCCTCCACTATCTATATTTTGGCCCATTCTCTATTTTGTTCTTGTTATTGTTGTTGATCGAACTATATTAAAAAGCCCCTTTTTAATATGTTCTAACCATCCTGTTATGACATACCTGAGGTTCGCTATGATGACAAGGCTGCCTGTGATGCTGAGTACAGTCAGTAAAATCACTATAATAATGAGACTGCTCCTCTGAAGGTTGTGAAGTGTGGCATCATAACCCGAGGGCAGGGACGGCAAAGCCACAATCAGTCTAGGGGTTGTAGATGGCAGTGGGTTGACTGAGGGGAAAGAGAGACAGATGAGAGGAGGACAAACCTAGACCACAATGAGTTATTAAATTCAATAACATCGCCTACCTTTCAGTTCGAAATACATGCGGGACAGCGTAGTACCCTTTTGTTCCCTTTCAGTCGGTCACTCCGAGTCACGTCGGATGACCGACGAAATTGGGATCTCGCCAGAGAGACCAATCCACTTCGAGTGTAACTAAACGAGCCAATGGACATTGGCATGCGATTATTGCATCCAGCTGCCGCTGATCACAGTGTGAGCATAAGAGGCAGCTGATGCACCGCATCAATTATCCTTTCGCTTCGGAGCCGAGCGGTAGTAGTGAAGCTACTGCTCCCTTTCCCAAGAAGTGTTCCTGATCGAGTGCGGGCGTTACGGTGCAGCAGCGGTGGTCACGGTGTCCGGGAGAGCAGAATCGTCTTCCCGCTGGCAGCCACACTTGGAGTGTGCAGTGGCCAAGCTCCCCTGCGTGCTTCAGCACCTCAAAAAAGAGCATTTCTAAGAGCAAATTTCTCTAAGAGAGTACACGGGTGATCGCGTCTTTTTAAAGATGTCTTATCACCCGTGCGTTTCTGGCTGTGGTCGCTTCCTGGCGCCTCAGGACGGTCACGATTGCTGCCTCACGTGTCTGGGCATTCAGCACGCTGAGGAGGCTTTCGTGGATGGCTCATGTTCTTCTTGTGGGGACATGACCATCTCGGAGTTGCATCGGAGGGCGGGCCCTCTCTCTCTCCGGGGATGACGACTCGGCTGCGCTGCCCCCTTCGGGTGTGGTAGCGTTGTCCGAGCCAGACCCAGAGATGACGGCCATGCTTTCCCGGGCCGCCGAGAATGTCGGGCTCGTGTGGAATCCACCACCGCGTCCCGATCCTTCGAGGCTGGACGAGTGGTTTCTCGGTGGGGGTTGCGCTGGTTCTCAGTGCCCCCCTCCGGTGCCATTCTTCCCGGAAGTGCACGAGGAGCTGACAAGATCGTGGAGGGCACCTTTCACTGCCCGAAACAAATCTTGTAGTTCTTCCGCTCTCAACCACCCTCGATGGTGGAGCCGCTTTGGGGTATGCGGGCATCCCCTCGGTGGAGCGGTCTGTGGCCATGCAACTATGTCCAACAGCCGCTTCCACCCTGCGGGGTGATCCATGTCTCCCCTCACGGGCCTCTAAGTATTCGTCAGGTCTAACTGGCAGTGCTTATAGAGCCTGTGGGGAGGCGGCTTCCGCCCTCCACGCTATGGCGTTGCTGCAGGTCCACCAGGCCAAAGCACTGAAAGACCTGCACGAGGGTGGTCACGACCTGGCGGTTCTACATGAGCTGCGTGCTGCGACGGACCTCGCGCTACGAGCGACGAAGGTGACCGCACAGTCTCTGGGTCGTGCGATGTCCACGTTAGTGGTCCAGGAGCGCCATCTCTGGCTGTGTCTTGCTGACATGAGAGAGCTGGAAAAGGTACAGTTCCTGAATGCTCCCGTGTCACAGACCGGCCTTTTCGGCGACGCTGTCGAGAGCTTTGCCCAGCAGTTCTCGGCAGCCCAGAAGCAGACTGAGGCGATCAAACACATCATGCGCCGGAGGAAACCTGCTGCTTCCACTCCGGCTGCAGCCACTCAGCCTGCTCGTCGCCGTGGGCGCCCCCCTGCGGCCGCCCCCGCTCCCGCGCAGCCGCAGCAGCCTTCCACCAGGCCGCGTCGTGGAGCCGGTCGCAGGCAGGACGCCCAGCCCGTCCAGGCCCCCGCCAAACATGGCGGCAAGTGCAAGAGGCCCTGAGACGGGCGACCCAGAGATGGAGGAGACTGCTCTTCGGGAGATGGTGACCGCACCACTCCCTCCCCCGGTGGAGGGCCGGGTGGAGAATCCTGTGTTTCAGTTTGTTTTTGTTCCGCCGCTGGCCCAGCAGCCAGCGGTACCCAAAACATCAGTAAAAGAGCGGTTTCCTCAATCTCTGGGTCTCAAGAGGAGGAGAGTGGTGATCCGTGCATCACAGGATCGCTTCCCTCCTCCTCTCTCGCCAGCAGGCAGCAGGTGGTTGCCCAAGAGCACCCCTCCTGCCCATTCGTGGAACCAGGTAAGGGCAGTAGCACTCCATTCCCCGCTTCAAGTCGTCAAACGCCGGGCTGTCACAAGCCTCAAGCCGGGTTCCTGTGTCTCCTCCCACACGAGGAGAAATCAGGTGAGTGCTACACTACACACCCAGACCCCGCCCCCTGCCGTCACAGGCCAGGCCGTCACAGGCCCTGGGGCCGGTCCCTGTGTTCCACCTCGCTGCTCCACCGCGGGCGCGTCGGTGGCCCCGTTGGTTCCACTGGTGCGGTCTCTCGGAGCCTGGTTAGCGCTCCCCAGCCCGTCCCGGTGGCTCCTGCGGACCATCAGACTCGGCTATGCGATTCAGTTCGCCCGGCGTCCCCCCAAGTTCAGGGGCATCCGGTTCACTTCAGTCAAAGCCGTCGATGCCCCTGTCTTGCTCGCGGAGATTGCAGTCCTACTGGCGAAGGATGCAATAGAGCCGGTCCCTCCAGCCGATATGAGGTCGGGGTTTTACAGCCCTTACTTCATTGTGCCCAAGAAAAGCGGTGGGTTACGACCGATCTTGGATCTGCGAGTTTTGAACCGTGCACTTCACAAGATGCCGTTCAAGATGTTGACGCAGAAACGCATTTTTGGATGCGTCCGTCCCATAGATTGGTTTGCAGCGATCGACCTGAAGGACGCGTACTTTCATGTTTCGATTCTTCCGCGGCACAGGCCATTCCTGCGATTCGCGTTCGAAGGTCGGGCATATCAGTACAAGGTTCTGCCCTTCGGGCTGTCCCTCTCGCCTCGTGTCTTCACCAAAGTCGCAGAGGCGGCCCTTGTTCCCCTGAGAGAACAGGGTGTGCGCATTCTCAACTACCTCGACGACTGGCTCATAATTGCACAGTCTCGAGAGCTGTTGTGCGCACACAGGGACCTGGTGCTCAGGCACCTCAGCCAGTTGGGCCTTCGGGTCAATTGGGAAAAGAGCAAACTCGTGCCAACGCAGAGGATCTCTTTTCTCGGCATGGAGTTGGATTCGGTCAACCAGACAGCACGCCTCACCCAGGAACGTGCTCAGTCGGTGCTGAACTGCCTCAAGACTTTATCAGGCAGGACAGCGGTCCCACTGAAACTCTTTCAGAGGCTCCTGGGGCATATGGCTGCAGCTGCGGCCATAGTTCCGCTCGGTCTGCTCCATATGAGACCGCTTCAGCACTGGCTCCATGGCCGAATCCCGAGGTGGGCGTGGAAACGCGGTACTCACCGGGTTCAGATTACACCGGCCTGCCGCAAGACCTTCAGCCCGTGGTCAGATCCCTCGTTCCTTCGGGCAGGAGTGCCCCTGGAGCAGGTATCCAGGCATGCTGTGGTATTCACGGATGCCTCAGCCACCGGCTGGGGTGCCACGTACAACGGGCACGCAGTATCAGGGGTTTGGACGGGCCCCCTTTTGCGTTGGCATATCAATTGCCTCGAGTTGCTGGCAGTACGTCTTGCCCTGTGCCGCCTCAGAGGGCGCCTTCGGGGCAGGGACGTTCTGGTCCGTACGGACAACACTGCGACCGTTGCGTATATCAACCGGCAAGGCGGTTTGCGCTCCCGTCGCATGTCGCAACTCGCCCGCCACCTCCTCCTCTGGAGTCAGAAGCATCTGAGGTCCCTTCGTGCCATCCACATCCCCGGAGTGTTCAATCAGGCGGCCGACGAGCTGTCTCGAGCGGCACTTCCTGGGGAGTGGAGACTCCATCCCCAGGCGGTCCAGCTGATTTGGAGTCGGTTCGGAGTTGCTCAGGTAGACCTGTTTGCATCTCCGGAAACCACCCACTGCCAGTGGTTCTACTCCCTGTCCGAGGCAACGCTCGGCACGGATGCACTGGCACACAGCTGGCCCCAGGGCTTGCGCAAGTATGCGTTTCCCCCAGTGAGCCTGCTAGCACAGACGCTGTGCAAGATCAGGGAGGACGAGGAGCAGGTCCTGTTAGTGGCTCCATATTGGCCCAACAGGACCTGGTTCCCGGAACTCATGCTCCTCGCGACAGCCCCTCCCTGGCCGATTCCTCTGAGGAAGGATCTGCTTTCTCAGAGACGGGGCACCCTCTGGCACCCGCGTCCAGACTTGTGGAAACTTCATGTGTGGTCCCTGGACGGGACGCGGAGGTTCTAGGTGACCTGCCCCAGGAGGTAGCGCTCACTATCGCTTCAGCACGAGCACCGTCCACAAGACGGGCCTATGCGCTGAAGTGGAACCTGTTCGTCGAATGGTGTTCCTCTTACCAGGAGGACCCCCGGAGATGTTCGATCAGAGCTGTGCTTTCCTTTTTGCAACAAGGGTTGGAGCGTAGGCTGTCCCCCTCCACCCTTAAGGTATATGTTGCTGCTATTTCTGCCCACCACGACCCCATAGAGGGGAGGTCGGTGGGGAAGCACGATCTGGTCGTCAGGTTTCTTAGGGGGGCCAGGAGGTTAAATCCTCCGAGGCCTCCCTCCCTTCCCTCTTGGGATTTGGCTTTGGTGCTAAGAGCCCTACAAACTGCCCCCTTTGAGCCATTGCAGTCAGTCGAGTTGAAGTTTCTTTCTATGAAAACCCTACTCCTGACTGCATTGGCCTCAATCAAGAGGGTGGGGGACCTGCAGGCATTTTCGGTCGACGAGTCGTGCCTTGAGTTTGGGCCGGCTGACTCCAGTGCAACACTGAGGCCCCGGCCCGGCTATGTGCCCAAGGTTCCTACCACGCCCTTCAGGGACCAGGTAGTGAGCCTGCAAGCGCTGCCCTTGGAGGAGGCAGACCCAGCCCTAGCTTTGCTCTGTCCTGTACGCGCACTGCGTCAGTACGTGGATAGAACTCAGAGCTTCAGGACCTCAGAACAGCTCTTTGTCTGTTTCGGAGGACAGCAGAAGGGGAAGGCTGTCTCCAAGCAGAGGATGGCCCACTGGATAGTGGATGCCATCACCTTGGCCTATGAAGCACAAGGTGTGCCCTGCCCGCTCAGGTTGCGTGCTCACTCCACTAGGGGTGTCGCATCGTCCTGGGCGCTGGCTCGTGGTGCCTCGCTAGCAGACATCTGTAGAGCTGCGGGTTGGGCGACTCCCAACACGTTCGCTAGGTTTTATAGCCTACGTGTCGAACCGGTTTCCTCCTGTGTTCTCACCTCAAACGGGTAGTGGCACTGAGAGGGCCGGCTCAGAGTCGGCTTGCGGCGTCCTTACGCCTAAATTCTCCAGAGAGTTCCTTAACCAGGCAAACCCTGTTGAGTCCTCCAGCACTCCGGCGCCCGGACACGGCGGAGCGTCCGGCGCCAGGCCTTCAGCCAATGAATTCTTGAAATCTGGTGCGAGGCTAGTGCCCATATGAGAGACCCTGTCGGGATCCCATATGTGTATTCCACGGTATTCTTATTGGAGCCGTGTTTCCCCTGGCGGACCACGTTCTGCCATCTCTAAAGATGCAGCCTGAGCCATCTCAGAGACTTCCATGTGCAAAAGGGCCCTCTGGGTTACTTCACATGTTTGAATGTCACTTAAACCCCCTTTGGGAGGAGGTGACTCCGCAGTGTGCCTCTTCCAAGTGGAAGGGCACGCTTCCCAGTGTTATCCTAGTCCTACTGTTTGGGTTGCTCAAGGAACACCAGTAGTTGACCTTCTCTGTGTAGAGCCCGGTCCTATCGTCTGCCTTATAGGAAGGGTCAGGAGCCCTACACAGGGCACTGGAAGGGGCAGCTCCTGTGGCGCTTTGGTAGGGATCCCAATTTCGTCGGTCATCCGACGTGACTCGGAGTGACCGACTGAAAGGGGAACGTCTCGGTTACGTATGTAACCCTCGTTCCCTGAAGGAGGGAACGGAGACGTCACGTCCCGTCGCCACAGTTGCTGTACCACCGCTGAGCTGCCGGGTCGCCGGCTCGGCTCCTCAGCGAAAACATAATTGATGCGGTGCATCAGCTGCCTCTTATGCTCACACTGTGATCAGCGGCAGCTGGATGCAATAATCGCATGCCAATGTCCATTGGCTCGTTTAGTTACACTCGAAGTGGATTGGTCTCTCTGGCGAGATCCCAATTTCGTCGGTCATCCGACGTGACGTCTCCGTTCCCTCCTTCAGGGAACGAGGGTTACATACGTAACCGAGACGATCCTGTAAGAGGCAGCGGTACGTGCCTTCCTCATTGACTTTTAGATGATTGAGTACAATTTTAGACTCCTCTGTCACCACCAGCGCTTCATACTCTCCGCCATGTGACAGCTTGCAGTGAATAATAAATAGTCTGTGTTTTAGTACATTTTAGTAAACAATTCAAATTTAAATCAGTGTACTCTGGTCTGGAAAGACTTGAGTGTACTTTAAAACTGTAGCTTATCAAGCAAAAAGCTAATGATTTAAAGTAGGCTACCTGGTAGACTACATGGTATATTAAAGCTATTCAAGGGGACGTGTTTTCTTTAACATTACTATAAAATGATATATCGTTAGATAATTTATATAATATAACTAGTACTTGCTGGGAAAAGTAGATTATTACTGAAAAAAAAGAACAACTGAGCTGTTGTTGTGCTACTAAGAAAATTGGTTAAGTTAGCATCTCTACTTTTAGCTAGCTACTCTAAAACATACACAAATAATGTACAAAGCACAAATAGTGTAAAAATCTTAAATTTATATATTAAAAAACTGTACTTGCTTATAACATTACTGAAATAAAAGGCCACTTAAGTGTATTTAGAGCCACTTTCATGGCTGTTTTCTTAACACATATAAGTAAACTTCTAAAAAGTGCATTTTGTAATATTGACCAATTAAAATTTTACCTTAAAGTACATTGTAAATCATCTTTTTGTCATTTAATTAGTAGCTGTATTTATTTTGATGTGCTGAGTACTAAAGAACATGTAAAGTACTTGATTGTAATTTTATCTGTAGCATGTAATTCAATATTACATTTAAAGCTATATATAAAATGCCAGCAGTAAATTATGCAGTACACTGCATATTACTTAGTAATGCTTAAGTGAGTCAAAAGCACTCTTAAGTTTAGCTAATTCCAGTCAATATAAATTTATTTAACTATTTAACTATAATCAGTTTTCATTCAGTTGCAAATAACATGCAATTAGGTTTTTCTGAAAACATTACAGTCAGCTTGCACTTATTTATATTCTTTTAAAGTGTATTTTAACTGTAATAAGGACTCTTTTCAAAAAATATACTACAGTATATTTCTGATGTTGTTTGAAACAGTATTCAAAATGGCTTCAGGATTCTTTGAAAACAGCAAATGTGTTTGTTTGTCTGTGTGCATGTACATTATTTTCTCCAGGATGCCAGGAGTAATGGTACTCGGTCTGTCCAACTACAAGAGCGTGCCAGGGTTAGGAAACAGTCCAGCACCACCTCCTCTCCTTCATCTGCCTCAAGATGATGCTCTGATAGGAACACCGAGTGAGAGAAAGAATACAAAGAAGAGAGAAGGACAAAAGAGAAGTGTGATGTGTTAATATAGTCAGATAAAATCATCTTGGTGTGTGTATCCGTGAGTGTTTGTCTCACCTCTACAGTCTAGTGGTGGCGTGGCAGACTGACACGTAAAGAGCCCATACTGACAGGAAGTGCAGCTCATCACTCTCTGATACAACAGCCCTGTAGCAAACAAGCATCCGTATACACCCACACACCCAATGAGCGATAAATATATCATACTTTACACACTCAGTGTCCTGTAACACATACACCATTTCACAATTCATTTATTACTTGTGTAACTTGCTGTTTCACTGTAATTATCTGTGAAATTTACTGAGTGAAATTTTTTTCTACATCCTTTTTTTTTTTTTCCTGGTGTACTAATAAAGAATAAGTGTGTACAAAATGTTGACTTCTTGTGTTAAGAAATTCAGAATAATATTCTAGAGAAATATAGGAATCTTACCACATTTATTTGGACACAGACCTTTGAAAAAAATAATAATAAAAAAAGGTAATTAGAGAGAATTAGATGTTCTGAAATGTTATTGCTATATAAACACTAATGTATGCCATACCTTGGGTAGCAAAAATCTCCAAATGTTTCTGAAGGATTCTCTTTCCTTTCTCCACTATATTAATCATGCCCCACTGACCCACTGATGAACCTAAACAAGAAGAACACAACATTAGTTTTACATGTTGTCAGATGTAAAGCATCTTAGTTTTTCTGATGTTTTTGCTCTAGACTGCCGACTAGAAATTTCTTCTTCTTAAAAAATGAAAGAGGACATAATCTGCATCCACAATCTTTCTTTTGCATCCACAATCTTTTCTGTATCTTTCCAGTGCCTCTTGAATTCACTCTGGTATTCTGTCCGTGCACGATAGAGAGTTGTGGGATCTAAAGCAAACATCAGATAGCACTCAACATCATCATTTAAAAATATAATTTGCAGACAAAATAGAAATTTGGCCAATCTTGCATGTATTAGTTTCAAAACACCTAAGCATTTTCCCACCTTTTTCCAAATTTTTGAATAGCAAAGCCATCAAAACAACAAAATAACATAAATATATTATGCATATTGACCATAAATTTTACCAAAACTTTTATTTATTTATTTATTTTTAATATTTCAGCTTCTTCAAGGTTGCCTTCCTCTCAATAAGAATTAGTTTCCATTTTGTCTTCATTTTTATTTTAGTTAAAGTTTTTGTCATTTTTATTAGCTTATGAGTTTTTATTAAGTTTTATGTCAGTTTTAGTTTTGTTTATTATAGTACATCAAGTTTTTAAATATAGTTTTAGTTAACTATAATATCCCTAGCCTGCTGGAAGGTTATGTATTGTACTTTTGACTCATAGTATATAATAACCCATTAAAATAAATATTGCAATGAAAAATTCTGCAGACATGAATGTCTATTAACATAATAGTAAAAACAACTAACGTTAAACAAGAAAACCCCCCAAAAACTATACTATTCAGCATAGGCAATGTTATTTATAGATAATTTTTCAGAGAATGTGCTAATCTAAACAGCTAATTTCTACTACATTTTAAAGCATTTTACAGATATGAATAGCACTGTCTCCCAGCTACTCCTGATTACATAACAGCAGTACCTATGACACCATGAAACCGTCTGCTGGTGTTCCGATAGCTGACGTAAGCATGCTCAATGATTGCTTCAGTCTGATCTGATCATGGACAGTGATTCCTTTAACTGTGGACAGGAAGTCTTCATGCACATAACGAACCACCTAGTCACACTGCAGACACGACCTTACACTGGGGCATGAACCCAGAATCAAAAGCCACCCGAAAAGCAATGCAAAAGCCATTTAGAAGAGACAGTAAGCTGTGGCCTTCAAAATATAAAAAGTGTTTTTTATTAATGTCACTTCAGAGCCAAAGAACCCTTATGACGTCATACATTCAGAAACATTCTAAACTCCATAGCAACACTATAAGGCTATGGCTATTATATATAATATACTTTAGAAATGTATGAAGTAGTCACAATGGATTCAAATGTCAAAAAAAGCATTATCCCATATTTCCTCACCCAAATAAACTTTTTCATATCACAAATTTTAGAAATATTAGTGCTTTTGCCATTGAATTAGCATAAACATTTATAAGACTGAAATGAATAACCTTTATACTTCAAAATAATTGAATTACCAGGAAATTGACTGCATCTATTTTTTTATTATAATATCTATTCCTATAATAATAATTATTATTTTTATTTTTCATTTAATTTGACATACCTATAACTTCTCATTCTGTTTGGGGGAAAAAAGAAAAAAAAAAATGAACACGTAATCCACACAACTTTAGTCCATCAATTAAAGTCTAGTGAAGTGGAAAGCATGTAATAAACAAATTTAACAAGACATTTCACTGAAGTAAGTGTTATTATGCATAATTGACTCATATTTTGACTGTTTAAACATCTTAATGATGGATTTGTTTCTTACAAACTTGCAACTTTTCACTTCAAGACGTTAAATTATGGATTTATGAGTTATGTGGATTAGTTGTGGATTATTGTGATGTTTTTATCTGTTTAGACTCTCATTCTGACGGCACCCATTCACTGCAGAGGAACCACTGGTGAGCAAATGATGTCATGCTAAATTTTTCCAAATCAGTTGTGATGAAGAAACAAATTCATCTACATCTTGGATGGCCTGAGGGTGAGTAAATGTTCAGCAAATGTTCATTTTTGGGTGGACTATTCCTTTAAACAAATTTTTCAAGACAAAAGGTTGTTTCAAATACTGCTCTGAATGCAGACAATGGGGCTGAGGCAGGTTACTTCCTCTAGATCAGAGTCTTGCTGTCAAAGTGCATCATCACATTAAACTTAACTCACTCAGTGGTTAACCATGACAGCGGCGGTTTGTCCCACCTCGGCACAGGCCTGATGTAGGTGACAACTGCAAGATCATTTTGCTTCGTTCATGACGTGTAATAATTACGTAGGTGTGATGACAATGAACGTATGCACATGAGGACATCGGAAAGTTTTGAAGTTTCCATGTCCTCAAAAAAACATCAAATTACACGCAATTATGTACTCAACACAAAGCACACGCTATAGTCATGCATGTTAATTCACAAGGACGAGCTAATACAAGCATATGCACACTGAAAATCTAAGATTTAAAATCAAATTCAAACCTTGATATAACCTTAAAGTTTTAGGATTTTGAAAAGCAAAGATGAGTTATGAAAAGTTATGATGATGATTAATAAATGTGTAAAATGCTGAACCATTTGTAGGTCACTAAATTTAAAAGTATATTTGTGACTCCAGACTCCACAGTCAAAGTTCTTCATTCACTGAAGCTCAAGATGTTTTTGGATCATCTCAAATCATGCTGGAGAACACGATCAACAGGTTTTAAAAAATAAACACATCGTTAGTAGTGGACTTAGACTTGTTACCTTACTGTATACGCTCACACACAACATGCATAAAAACATGCACACACAGCATAATCCAAAACGATTTTTTCAAAATCAGTCAAAATCTATGTGATATTGCCACCCACTGGTACAAAAAAACAAAAATGCTAAACTTTTCAAGACATTACTATAATCAAGAAATTATTAATTTCAGCCAAATATAGATACTTGGACACCAAAAAGATAGCATTTACAAAAGGATAAAAGATTATGAGCAGGAAAAAGAGTTACCTGATAGTTTATCACTTACCAGAACATCCTGGATAAAGTTCAACATACGTATATTGTACCTCCATACAGAAACAATACATTGAAAAGATAAATTGTGTGCCCTTTACCATGTGTCTATATGCGTGCTTATCCATAAGTGTGTAAAATATTGCAGCGCACATACTGTACGATGAAAATCTTCATCCAGGCACTCACTTAAGAAGACTGTAAAAAAAAGAATTAGCATGGAATTTTGCTTTTTAACATTTCAATTCATTATCATTATTGCTTACAGTAACTGTTTTGAGTAATTTTCTGAAGTTAAAGTATGGGAAGAAACTCATCACAAGAAGCTTCTGTGACAAGAAAATCCACAACAATGTAAAGACACTACTAGTAAACCGTCAAACATGCTGGAAGAAAGCACTTTCTTTTCTTTTCTTTTTATTTTTATTTTTTTCAAATTAAGCTTATTTGAATATAAATAAGCTAAATAGAATGTATTAAGCCAATTTACCTAAAAATGAATAAATAATAAAATCTGATTAAATTAGAATAGAAAAAGTGAATAGAAATTATTATTATGTGGGTTCCTGAAAGTTTATTGTAAAATATTTACTGACATATAATTTGAGACTTACTGATATAAAAATCATAATTAAACTGTATATGGAGCACTATTTGTGAACAATGCACATTTCTTTATATTAAGCCTAAAATTTGTTTTATGTTGCTGTTGATGAGGATTGTATGATTTTTGAATAATATTGATCTTTAAATGCAAGATATTTACCTGAATTATCCTTGTAATAGTTCCACTTCAGCACAATCAAATATATTTCAGTATAGCTTTAGTTGAACTTCAGCACTACTTCCGCACAATTAAAGTACATTAAGTACAAAATTAGTTGCTCCAATTTAGCAGACTTTAAGTATACCAGTTTAGTATACTAAAGGTACAATTGCAGGATATTTCTGTTAAGTACATAAATGTGTAATGCAAATGTATTTCAAATACATTTATTTTTCAATAGGGTAACTATGTTACATTCGTACAATCTGAAATATCTGTTTTGAAGATGGACCTTCATGCTTAGGCTACTGGTTTTCTAAAAACCACACATTTTTGTATGATTCACATCGTATAAATTCATGTGAAATCACCACCTCATAACAGTTTTTATAACAGTTTTACAACGTTTACAGTGACTACACAATATAAAACTCTGAGACACAAGAACAAACAGTGAGACACTAAAGAAAAATATTCTCACACGCCCTCCCAGAAACCATAATAACTGTGACACCACACCTAAAATAATAAAGTTATTGTGCCCAATCTTCAGTGTCCTGACAGCTGTTTGCTGAAGAACTCTGCTCTCTGATGGCATGATGTATCACGCTTTTGAAGATCCAAATAACTGTTAAAGGGACACTCACCCTTGAAAGGTAAAAAAACAAAAACAAAACAGAAAGTTGCACAGCTAGAAAACCCCTGAAATGTAATTCTAATTCATTTTTCATTTTCAGACCCCTTTTTGCTAGGAAAATCCCTTTCATTACTCAGCATTCGAAAGATTCATGCCTTTCAAGTAATATTTGTTCAACTTTTGTACAGCTTAATCAAACAAACTAACATATATCAAATTGTATATTAAAAAAAAAAAAACATAATTAAGCATTTTAAAGGTTGTGATATTTACATGACAATGCTGGTGGTTCGAATTTCAGGAAGTGGAAAGTGAGTCAGATGAAATTCTAACTCTAAAAACAGTTATTTGGTACCTGACGTATGTGTTTATTCATTAGTCGACATACACGTGTAATGAGTACATGCATTTATACTCCAAGCCATATAAAAAAAGCATAACCCTTTTCATAAGTGACTTTCAGAATGATCATGGATCAGCTTATATTTCCTGTTCCTATGGCAACGGTCACTCTGTCCTAAGTATCTGTATTATCAGTCATATAGCACATACTGATAACACTAATCTTAATTAATTGGATTCTCAAGGACAGGGCAGGTAATAATTCACAACTATATAGAATTGCATGTCTGACAGTCATGAAGATACAAGATACTGTATGTATGAAGATAGAATGCAACATTTTTAGTAAGCTTCAGATTTTTCATTAGAAATATGGATAAATAAAAGGTTAAAATGTTCTATTCTTTCAAAATATGAGGGAAGGTTTGTTTTTCAAAGCATTAAAATGAAAAAGAAAGGTATGATTTTTTTTATAGTAGAAGACTTCATTTATAAGAGTTTCTTGATTGTTTTCATGTTGAAATTCATCTCTCCTTTAAAAACAAAACAAACAAGTCTTTCTATTTTATTCTGTTATTCTTGTTCATATTCATTCTGTCATTCTCATTCATATAGTTTTTTATATATATTATGTAGATTTAATCACTAAAAATAATCTTTGGTAAAAGTTTAAGATAAGTAAATTACAAGATACTTCAGAACACTGAGAGTTTACTGTCGAAGACTCATGCAGAGTTAGACATTACAAATCAGAGATACAGAAGCTCAAAAACACTGGCATGCTTTTTACATACTTAAAATATTTATATATATATAAAAATCTATGTGGTTGTGACTAATCAGTCTAAAAACACAATGGAGTAAAAGCCACAAGTCTGGCTATGCTCTAGTTCAAGTCTAGACGGAAGCGTTTTTGGGAGCAAAAATGTGCTGGCATTTTTGTGATATTTGATTGTTATTTTTGTTGACCACTATTGTATTAACTGAAATTTAGATATGCATACTTTTCATGGATCTAGTCACCAGTCACATTAAGTATATTTTCTCATGTCTGATAATACACATTTATCTCTGTCTCCAAACTCTTCACTCTTCCCAGGTCCTACATCCGGACATATCCTATATCCTATGTCAGATTCAACAACACCTCAAACATCTCTTATTATTCACTTATTTTGATTATGCACAATTGCAGTCCTTTCCTGCCACAATCCAAATTTCAGTTAAGAATGCTTGAATTATATACACAAACCAAATATTGTCATAATCGCCTATTTATTGGTTACATGAACCATTTGTCCTCATTATACACTGTGAGCATAAAAAACTCTGGATGTTTAAACAGTGCAGAATGTCTAGGCCTTAAGTAAGTTATTAAGTGCCAAAAGCATGATAGCATATCTAATAAACTATTTAAGTTATTTAAATTGTGTCAAATGCCGATGAGGCACAAAAAAATCTTACATTTTTATTTGTATTACTGTTGCAAAGGTAAAACTAGGTAAAAAGGTAAAATGTAGCTCTCATCAAAGTTATATCACTCTGTTTCTTAAGCTTTGTGCCACTGAGCCAATTAGCTTACCTAACAACAATACAGTTATTAATTATAACATGTAATGAATGCATTATAAAAAAAAAAATCTATTTGGATTATAAATAGTATGAACTAGCTAATTATTATGAACTAAAACAAATCCAATTCAGTTATTTCTAAATTACTGTTATCATTATTACATCTTTAAAGGGCTAGTTCATCCAAAAATTAAAATTCTGTCATTAATTACTCACCATCATGTTGTTCCAAACCCATAAGACCTTCGTTCATTTTCAGAACACAATTTAAGATATTTTTGATGAAATCCAAGAGCTTTCTGACACTGCATAGACAGCAATGTAACTACCAAATTTAAGGCCCAGAAAGGTAGTAAGGGCATTGTTAAAATAGTCCATGTGTCATCAGTGATTCAACCTTAATGATATGAAGCTACAAAAATACTTTTTGTGCGCAAAGAAAACAAAAATAATGACTTTATTCAACAATTTCTTCTCTTCCGTGTCAGTCTCCGGTACCATTCATGAGAGTACCACAATGCATGCTTGTGGTGCTGCTGATGCAGGAGCCGGCATTCTGACATAGAATATGAATGTGCTGCACCTTGTTTACAAGCAGAGGAAGATGCACACATGCGTCGCGGTACACTACTGAATGCATGGTGAAGACTGACACGGAAGAGAAGACATTGTTGAATGAAGTCATTAATTTTTGTATTCTTTGCGCACAAAAAATATTTATAAAAATATAAAATTAAGGTTGAACCACTGATGTCACATGGACTATTTTAACAATATCCTTACTACTTTTCTGGGCCTTGAACGTTGTAGTTGTGTTGCTGTCTATGCAGAGTCAGAAAGCTCTCAGATTTCATCAAAAATATCTTAAATTTAATATCCTTTAATGTTACTCTACTAATATAATGTGCAGAATCCAAAATCACTCAAATTATATTCAAACAGTATACATACAGACATGAGCATCAAACTACATGAATAAAAATGTTGTACCATACTGTGTGTTAAACTAATCCTAATTGATTCCAATGCATTCGCAAGCTTAATTTTGGCACATTAAGGATCAGTTTATAAAGTTGCATGTTTAATCTTATCAACAATCTAAGCCTTATCTGATTGCTTTAACTGACAATCCTAAAGTACAGCTATAAACCTTTGTCCTATCTGGTTTTGGTTCAAGGAAGGTGGATATAACCCCCAATTATGTTTTTGCAAAGAAAAAAATTAATATTTTCATGGTGCAGTGGCTTGCACTAGCCCTTGATTTTATAACCTCACATCCTCACTACTGGAAATCTCTTTTCATTGGTCATCGAAAAAAGAAAAAAAAAGAAAAAAAAAAAAACAGATAGATTACAATACAGAACACAGATTTTGCAGATATCTTACCGACTCCTGCAGTACATTTCATATGTTGCACATTGTAGTGAACTGCTGCATGTAATGCTGCTAGTGCTCTAAAGCCCTCCAATTTTGTTATATAGTTTCTGCCTATTTCTGTTTTCTCCCTTTGCTGCTGTCATTTGTTGCTTTGTGAAATCTTTTGGGTTTGTTTTGTGATAATGCTTAACTGTATTTTGCTCCCATAACAATTTACTTTTATTCCTATAGCAAACACTTTTATTTGTTGGCCACTTACCAATGAGGAATGCTATAACAAAAGCAATTATTTCAAAGCTACTTATCAAATAAATAACTGGACTATTGTTAAGATAATTACAATAGCTACTTGTAGATTAGTTTTAAGATTCTGCTAAGAAGCCTGAGGAAATGCCACAGATTATCAGAATCAATAGACATGAAATATATGGTGCATTTGATTTATAATATTAGCAATTTGATTCAATAACATTTCTTGTGTTCAGCAAAAATGCATATAATGTCACATACACTACCATTCAAAAGGCTGGAGTAGTAGGATTATTATTATTTTAAAGTCTGGAAGTTGTGTAGGATTGTTATTATTTTTTAAAGAAATTAATACTTTTGTTTAGCAGAGATGCATCAAATTGACAAAAAGTGAAGACATTTATAATGTTAAAAAAGATTTATATTTCAAATAAATGTCGTTCTTTTGAACTTTCCACAAAAATATTAAGTTCTGTTTAAATTGTTGACAATAATAAGAAATGTTTCTTCAGTTGCAAATCAGCATATTAGAATGATTTCTGAAGGAACATGTGACACTGAAGACTGGATTAATGATGCTGAAAATTCAGCTTTGCATCACATGAGTAAATTATATTTTGAAATATATTCAAATAGAAAACAGTTATGTTAAATTGTAATATTTCACATTAGTACTGTTTTACTGTTTTTGACCAAACAAATGCAGCCTTGGTGAGCATTAGAGATTTCTTTCAAAAGCATTAAAAATTTACGGCCAAACAAGACCTACATAATTCTTCAGTCTTGTGTCATAAATCTTACCTCTCTGAATTGTTTTTCAGCACTAATGAAAGCTTCTCCAGAGGTCTTGATTGAATGTATTTCAACAGGTTCTCTATCAATAAATGATTAGGTAACTGCACTGCAAGAAAAGAAAAACAGTACTTTAAATCACTTTTGCGATTTTTTTTTTTTTTTTTTTTTTACAAAGCAAGAACAAGCAAAAATAAAATATAGACTATATAAACAGAATATTGACTGTACTATGTAAAACATTGTGTACGAATACGAATTACACCACTGAAAAAAGAAAACTGAAGTTGTTTTGCATTCATGCAGACCACATTTTATTAATGAGAGTCATTGGGGGGTTATCAGGTTTTGGTGGGTGTGTTTTGTTCTTTCGAAGTTCCATTGCATCAGTAACACACCTTTGGTTTAGTCTGCCCATAGTTAATGATCTATGAGCTGGATTGGCTTTAGTCCATTCTGGTTGGCGGTTGAAACATCAGGCCAGATAAGACTCTAATCATCATCAGTATCACTTATGTTTATCCAATGAGAGTGAGAAAGCCTTTCATTTCCTCCTGTCTTTCTCTACTGTACCAGCACAGGCAGAGATCGAGCAGAGATCTCTCTGCTACCTGAACTCCTTTCATCCTCCTGCATCCATCTCTCCACTGGAACTAACACTCCATACGCACAGAAGTGCAAGACAACAAGAGAAATGTATTTCCAAAGAAAGAGCTGGACTTGGTCCGTTTTATTGTTTACACTCGCTGCTTGCATGGTAGGTCTTCGATTTTCTAGATGTAATTTTTCTGAGTGATATGAAATTTTCTGAGTGATTTGCTTGTTTTACATGTTGAAATTACAATGTGAAAGGTTTTGGCTGTGACTGTGTAGTTATACTCTATGCTTTATTTGTGGGATATGGATCAATAACTTGAGTCGGAGAGAAAAACAGAAAATTGATCCATAAATAAATGTAAATAAAACATTTTCACAATAATGATATATTGAAATATGTATGGGTTTTTTGACAGATTGCAGACAGTTGTCAGTAAATAAAAAATGAAGATTTCAGGTTTACACATTTATGTCTATGGTCTTTGCCAATGGTTACACTGTGGTTAAAATTAGTTTTCCATTGATACACATCTAGACTTCACAATCTCTAGCTTTATAAAACACTTTCTTGTCTTAACTGTGGCACAAAATAAATTTCTCATTGTATATTTGCTTATCTCATTTTATTTATTTGTGTATTAGTTCATAATTTTTGTGAATCACCTCAGATTTATCTAGTTTTGTGAATGTGAAACAAATACCACCTCATATGATCACATCCACACTTTTTCTTACTGTGGAATGTCAGGCAGAAGAAGAATAAGTGGGTCAGGCAGAAAAAGACAAATGTCATTAAATAAAAAAAAAGCATTGTGCGTCTTACAAAATATCAACATGTTTAGGCACAAACTGTGATCATATTAAGCTTTTCTCAGGCCTCCACATTCATGGAAGAGAACATTATAATATTCCAAGCTTGGAAAAGTAATAAAAAATAATTAAATTTTTTTTTTATAAAATAATGTTATTATTACATTATTTAATATTTAATTTAATCTAATTGGTACATTAAGGATAAATTATTATGAATGATAAATGTAAAAAATAAATTAGACTAATATTAGTTATTGCATCTTATATTATCAATCTGATAAATTATTGCTGCAAATGATAAAGAAAACATTTCATTTTCTATTTTAAGAAATTAAAAAAAAAAAAATAATAATATATATATATATATATATATATATATATATATATAAATGCAGAGAAACTGTAAAAATAACTCAGAAGAAAGATTATTATTGAGTTCTGAGATGTGCTAAAGATTCAGTACTAAAGATACCATGAGGATTACCTAAACATCTTTATGTATGTTTTATCTCTGTTTATTGAAGGTTCTCGCAAGTGCTCAGCACGAACCAGGCTACTGCTCATTTTATGAGGACTGTGGCCTAAACCCTGCAGTTGAGGGGTTTCTTATCGAACCTAGGGTACCCTGTAAGGACTACAGAAAAGCTGTGAATGTGACAGGAGACCACTATGAACTTTTGAAATCTGTGTGCCCAATGTTGGCCCATGGAGAGAGTGAAACATTGGCCTGCTGCTCCATCAAACAGCTCACATCTCTACAGAAAAGTCTGTTTCTGTCCAAAGCTGTGCTGAACCGTTGTCCGTCCTGCGCTGAGAACTTTGCGCACATCCACTGCGCCACCACCTGCAGTCCCAACCAAAGTCAGATTTTAAAGATTACGAAAACCGCAAACATCACGCAACCCACTGGCATTGTCAAGGAAGCTGTGGTGGGTTACGAGACTTACATATCCACCAACTTCTCAGATACATCATTTAGGTCCTGCAAAAATGTACGAATCCCATCCACCGGAGGCTTCGCCATCGCCACGATGTGCGGCCGCTATGGTTCGACGCTGTGTACGCCGCAACGCTGGTTAGATTTCCAGGGTGACTCGAGCAATGGACTGGCTCCTCTGGATATCAACTTCAAGCTTTTGCCAGACGGTCAGACCGCTGAACTCCCCCCAGGAGCGATTCTGTTTGCAGATAGAGCGTTGAATTGTAATGAGATGACATCGACAGGTGGTGAAGCCTGTTCCTGTCAGGACTGCGAACAATCCTGTCCAGCTGTACCACAGCCACCGCCTTTACCAAAACCATTCATGATTGGTCGACTAGATGGTGTCCTTGTCATCAGCATCATAATCTTCTCCTGCATCTTTTTCCTTATTATGTGTTATGTAGTTTTAGAGTGCACTACCAGCTTCCGAAAGTCAAAGGGTGCTCAGAAGAGCAAGAGCACTAAGGACCAAAACGAAAATGAGATTGAACATAAAATCAGCCCTAAAGATGTTACGTGCTCTGATAAAGCCAGTCTTGCCACTCAGGAGTTCCTGGGGTCTCTTTTCCAGACCTGGGGAACCATAATGGCACGGTATCCTCTGATAGTGCTCCCAGTCTGCCTTGTGGTTGTGTTGGTATTTACAGTGGGAATAAAAGACATAGAACTCACCACAGATCCTGTTCAGCTTTGGTCAGCGCCCGAAAGTCGTGCCATGCGTGAGAAGGACTTCCACGATGCACATTTTGATCCATTTTACCGCACCAATCAGCTGATTTTGACCGCTCCAGACCGGCCCAGTCACTACTATGACTCCTTACTCTTTGGCGAACAGAACTTCAGTGGCATCATTTCTAAAGGTGATATTTCCTAAAATTTTGCAATTGTTGGTCCAAGAAAAAAATCTGTGTGGTTGTCAAAATTAATTCATCATGAAAAGTGTTGAAAGCATTAGGCTATTCAGACCTACTCTCACAATATAACAGAAGTAGTGACAGATCTTTTCTTCAGTGTTCACCTGAGAAAAATGAACTATTGGAAAAACATTTAAAAATTTAGAGCAGGAACTTGGTTATGTCCTTTGGTTATTTATCGTTCTTGTTTTGTTTTAGTTTTTTGAGAGGGCTTTACTCTTCATTTTACCATTAAAATTATCCTAAATTATCGTCCCCAGAATGTTTAAAGCCATATTATCAGTGATTCAAACCAGTCATCACTAGCTTTCTGTAGGCCTATATAATTCATTCACAATGCGATCTGCTGCCAAGAGAACCACTGCGAAGTTTGGATGTGTAGCTTACATAAAGAATGTGGAGTGCAGTTGCAATATCAAGAGCAATAACCGACATTTATGTTTTTTTTGTCATATTCATGCAGTCCCTTTTTTTAAAGTAGAAATGCTTCCATTTTGAGAATTTTCTCTTCTTCGGTCATATTAAAATTTACTATGTGTACGTTTTTTTTCTCACAGATTTGATCATAGAGCTGTTGGAGCTTCAACAGAAAATCCAGGCAATTGAATTCTGGTCAGATGAACTAAACCGCACTGCAAGCCTTAAAGATGTTTGCTACGCGCCACTAAATCCAGGCAACCCCTCGTTAACCGACTGTGCTGTCAACAGTCTACCGCAGTACTTCCAAAACAGCATCGACAACCTGAATGCCAAAGCAAACATGACAGAGCTCGGCGTGACTAAGGAGGTGGATTGGAGAGACCATTTCATCTACTGCGTAAAGTGAGTCAGATGTCTGTAGTGTCTACACTTACCAAATTTTCTTATGTGACCTCATGGCAATAGTAAACTGTCTTGTACGTATTAGTTATTTCATCCAGGTACTTTGTGTCTACTGATTTATGAATACTGTGAATTCGAACATACTAAACTTTTCACCTGCTGTTTACAATGAAAGTATACCTATTCAGATACAGCCAGTGATTGGCTCCTAGCATACTAGCATAATACTAGTATAATATAAAAGAAATGGTAAGAGTAGTATGCTATTTCAAAATCAGTTACTGTATTTATGGGAGAGTAATTGAATCCGTTACTCAACCAACTAGATTGTTCTAAAATGCTGATTCAGTCAAGAACAAAATTTGAGTGGAAGTGATTTCATTGATGGAAAAATAGACAAAGTTACTGCCAATATTGTGTCTAAAATGTAAGTTACTCAATTATTCTTGTTTATAGAACTGTTTTACCATAAATATATGCTTGCCCACAGCTCTCCATTATCATTTAAAGACATCACAGCTCTTGGCATGAGTTGTATGGCAGACTATGGTGGCCCTGTCTTCCCATTCCTGGCTGTAGGAGGATATGAGAGTAAGATATAAATCTGGTGGCTAATATCTCACCTTTATCTTAAAGATTGACTAGGCTGAATCTGGCTTTCCATTACATTTTCAGACGAAGAATACACCACTGCTGAAGCCCTGGTCCTTACCTTCTCCCTGAACAATTACGCACGAACTAATGTTAAATTTAAGGTGGTTGAAGAGTGGGAAAGAAGGTTCCTTAAAATTGTGCAGGAATATCAGAAAAACCCAAACACAAACTTCACATTTGCCTACATGGCTGAGGTAAGACTGTTGACCATATGCTGTAATGATCAGAGATGTCAGTGTTTAACAGTCTCATAATCAAACTGTCTGGTGCTCTGCAGAGGTCCCTGGAGGATGAGATAAACAGAACAACTGCAGAGGATATCCCCATATTCATGATAAGCTATGCTGTCATCTTCCTGTACATAGCAGTGGCTCTTGGGGAATATTCATCCTGCAAGCGTATCCTGGTGAGTGCGTTACAGAGTGGTTAATGGCTTACTGGGAATTTCCACATTTCTGATAACGGGAATAAAGGAAGAAGCATTACTTTTCTCAAAATAAAAGTCTAATGTAAACTCCCTCCAGCAGTGTGTTCTGAGCAATTGAATCTATACATTCTCAATTAATATATATATATATATATATATATATATATATATGTGTGTGTGTGTGTGTGTGTGTGTGTGTGTGTGTGTGTGTATACACTGTGTATATACACTGCCCTCCAAAAGTTTGGAAACACCCTTTAAAAAATGAAAAAATAAAAATAAAAAATGAATCCTTTTTAATTTGTGATAATTTTGCACTGATAAGGGAAAACTACGAAACACAAACTACGAAAACATATTTTATTACATCAGACAGTTTATACATAGAAAATACTTAAATTTTCGATTCATCAAAATATCCATCATTAGCAGCTATTACAGCTCTGCATAATCTGGGCATTTGAGCTGCTTAATTGGCAATCAATTGTTGAAGCTATTAAGGTGTGCTGACCCAAAGATCTTTTAAAAACCTGGGCCAAGTTTAAACCAGTAACCAGGCATCACAGCTGACAAAGGGGCATTTCTGATTTTGACATGTATATATTGCCATTTTTATGTAATCAAAATTAAAATTATTATTGCTGGTCTTCAATGATAATGTCAAGTTACTTTAATGTATTTGCACCAAAAAATGATAAGGATTTATGCTGATATCATCCAAAACCACATTTTGCCAGGCGTGTTTCCAAAATTTTGGAGGGCAGTGTGTGTGTATATATATATATATATATATATATATATGTGGCATGTCAGACCTCAGAACATATGATTCCATTCAGATCAACTACCCACTGGCCTAGTTTGACGAGGTCATATTATTATTATTTTTTTTAGGTAGACTCAAAGTTCTTGGTTGGACTGGGTGGTATTCTGGTCGTGGGCTGCTCTGTCATGGCCTCAATGGGTTTCTATGCCTGGATTGGGGTTTCGTCCTCACTGGTCATTCTGCAGGTCGTACCCTTCCTTGTGCTTGCTGTGGGAGCTGATAACATCTTCATTTTTGTTCTGGAGTATCAGGTATGATGAGTTTATTGAGTTATTCCTGTTTTCATTCTATTTTTCTTCTTTTTCTTTGCTTTATTTTCTGACATGCTTTCTAGGGTCAGCTTTAATCACATTGGTCACTATTAATCACACTATTAATTACTATTATTAATCACTATTAATTCACATTCCTTAGCTACCATTCTACTATACCATTCAAAATTTGGAGTCAGTAAGATTATTATTATTTATTTTTTTTAAGAAATTAGAATACTTTTAGGAAGTATAAGGAAGCATTAAATGGTCAAAAGCGACAAAAAAATATATATATATATATATTTCAAATAAATACTTTTCTTTTGAACATTTTTTTTTTAATCAAAGAATCCTAAATAAGGGTATCCTGACAATTTGTATAAAAATATTAAGCAGCTGTTTTCAGCATTGATAATAATAAGAAATATTTCTTGAGCAAATCAGCATATTAGAATGATTTCTGAAGGATCATGTGACACTGAAGACTGGAGTAATGATGCTGAATATTCAGCTTTGCATCACAGGAATAAATTACATTTTAAAATATACTCAAACAGAAAACAGTTATTTTGAATTGTAACAACATTTCGAAATATTGCAGTTTTTACTGTTTTATTCACTATATTTTACTGATCAAATGAATGCAGAATTGGTGAGCATTAAAAATCTTACCAACCCCAAACATTAAATGAATGGTAGTATATATTTACAATTATATTCTATTTTAGGACTAAAAGATATTACCTTGTGTCTCCACTACTATGTCTATAATTTCATAAAACATGCTTTCTCTGTGTCTTTTCCATGTTTAATCTCTATCAGAGAGATATGCGCAGACCAGGAGAGGCGCGGGAGGAACACATTGGGAGAGTTCTTGGAAATGTGGCTCCCAGCATGTTGCTTTGCAGTTTGTCTGAATCTGTTTGTTTCTTCCTGGGTGAGAGTCTCCTACTGATCTCAAAAAAATAAATAAATAAATAAAACAAAATAAAAAAATTGATACCATTTATGAATAGAAACCAGGAACATTTATTATATTGCCTGACCTTTACTCACTTGCGCATATCAGCGAAACATGATGCAGTAGATATGTTCCATCCTAATAAAAGAGAGATATGATTCATGTATAGTACAGGCAGTAATGTACTTTCAGCTCCTGAATGAGTTATATATAATGCAGTCACTAGGTTCAAGTGAATTCCATCTATGAGGAAACATATAGGGCTGGCTAAACACACTCTCGCTGTCTCTTCGCAGGTGCTTTGAGCACTATGCCAGCAGTGAAGTCTTTTGCCCTATACGCAGCATTGGCTGTGCTCATGGACTTCATTCTGCAGATGACTGCCTTTGTGGCTCTGCTCTCACTTGATGCTCGGCGACAAGATGCAAATCGTTGTGAGATAGCTTGCTGCGTTACTGTTGAAACTCCACGCCCATCCGAACCCAACCAGGGCATCCTGCTCCCATTAATGAAAAAATACTACGCCCCTGCACTGCTCAACCCTGTCAGCAGGGTATTAGTGGTACGTTACTCCTTCACCAACAATAGTGTTAAAGTATTTCATCAACTACAGGCACTTTTATGTCCCAGGGTGGATTTCAGGATAGCTTTTTTTTTTTTTCACATGAAACTTGGGAAAGTTGTAAAATTTATTAACAGTGAATTACTGCTTTTCAAATGTCTTTTATTTATAGATTTGATGGATTTACCTTTTTTTTCCCAGTTCGACTTTTAGTTGTAAAATGTGAAAATCCATTGTGAAGATATAATGTAATACACTTTAAAACTATAATAATCTAAAAAGAATGACAAAAAACTACATTTATATTTTGTGTTAAATGTATATACGTTTTGTATTTTTCCTCAGTTTTTGATACAGCCAATAATATAAAGTTATTAAAAGCTCTAATTTCTCAGAATAATTAATGAATTTATTTTTATTAAAGATAAATATACATGAAATAAACATAAAATACATGAAACATAACATTTTACCAATTACTTTAACAAGAACAAAATAATCAATTTTAGTCCTATAAATATACATTTGCAATGTAAAACTAGCAAATGTGACTAAAAGTGCCCATTGTTGAAAAAATATCCGGTAATAGAATTTTATTTTATCTCTTTCTAAAAAAGTTAATATTATGACTGTAATGGGAGATTTTTTTTCTGTTTTTTGTATGCTTTTATATAACTACTAGTAATAGTTTATTATTATTATGTCTTGTTCTCTTAGATGGTGGTGTTCCTTGCGATGTTCTTTGCCTGTGTGTTCCTCTCGTTCCATGTAAAAGTAGGCTTAGATCAGGAACTGGCCATGCCATCTGTAAGTACAGGAGAATTAACACTCTATAGCCTGCCAATAAAATGACCAATTATGCCGAAATACCAATTAAAAATATCTTTCAGTTATTGAATAGTTAGTTACGGTGTTAACTTCCTCTGTTGATCTGTGTGTAAATATTATCAGGACTCCTACATGTTGGACTACTTCGCGTACCTCTATAAGTATTTTGAGGTTGGTGTGCCCACATATTTTATCACGACCAAAGGGTTCAATTTCACCAGTGAGGAGGGCATAAATGCAGTGTGTTCCAGTGTGGGATGTGACCAGTTCTCTTTCACCCAGAAGATCCGATACGCCACTGAGTACCCTGAGCGGTGAGCACTATATATCTACATAAAAGCATATATGTAAAACATATTTAGTTTTGTTTGTTTGTTTTATGAAATTCTTACATTTTTAAGTGACTTACTTTTCTTTAAAGCTGCTGATTAAAACTAAAATCTTGCTGATTGCTCTAGATCTTATATGGCTATCCCAGCATCCTCCTGGGTGGATGACTATATTGATTGGCTGAACCCTGGGTCCAGATGTTGTCGTATCTACACATTTGGGCCAAACAAAGATGAATTTTGTCCTGCCAACCAGAGTAAGTGTTTCTATATAATTTAACAGTTAACATTTAAAGCCTTGTTGTTTATTATGTGTATGTTTCAATGCAAGATTCTTAAAGAGCTAAATATACATTTTCTTTGACAGCGGCTGACTGGATGTGTGGAAAGAAGTGTATATCTGCACCCGGAAATGGGGTTTTGCGACCTAGTGTTGAAGATTTTAACAGATTCCTGCCAGAATTTCTTAGCAACAGACCTGACCTACAGTGTCCAAAAGGGTAAGAAAAGCAACTAAACCAGACACCTGAAACACTGAACAGAATGAATGTTTAGAATAAAACATCTTCATGATTATGGTCAACAAAATCTGTGTACTTACTAAAAAAGTTTTGTTTCATTTCCAGTGGTTTGGGAGCTTATGATAAAGCTGTGGTTATGAACAATGAAACTGGGGAAATAATAGGTGAGATACATGTATTTGTATGTGTAACATTGCATTCACCTTCTATAGCAGTGGTTCTCAACCAGGGCGAATTTTAATGGTTTAAAATAAGACAAAACAAGCTTTAAAATAAGCTAAATCAGGTTTTAATTCACCCCATCAACAACTGTTCTTTGAATAATAATAATAATAATAATAATAATTTATTTATATAGCACTTTTCATACATGGAATGCAACTCAAAGTGCTTCACAAGCATAAAACAAATATTAAGAGTACAATATCAAAATAAAATAATCAAAACTCAGAATTGTTCAGCAAGAATAAACAGAACCAAGAATGCTCACAATTTTGGAAAACTCAGACAGATGACGTAGCCTAATTTTAATAATGTGATTTCTACACCTTGAAATCATCATTATAATTAATAGAATATTAAAATGCCAGGTGCAATTTTATAATGAATATACCTTTTTCTAGATATGCCAAGCACTAAAATCTTTTATCGGGAAATATTATATATATATATATATATATATATATATATACACACACACACACACACACACACACACACACATATATATATATATATATATATATATATATATATATATTTATTTTATATATTTTTTTGTATCCTTATTTCTCCAGTAAATTATGAACAGCTGGAAAAATCACGATATATATATATATATATATATATATATATATATATATATATATATATATATACGATAATTAAACACTAAGTTGCTAAGCTAAACGACTAGAACAGTTGTTGTCAAGCAAGTAAACTGACATCTTTGTGATAGTAGTAGTCCTTATTTAGTGAATCGTTCACAATGTTTGAGGTATGACTGTAATTTATGTAACAGAATAAAATGTAACAAAGCCACAGACTCTATAGTTGACTCATAAATTGAAAGCCGCTACTCACTAAAATGCTAATTGTCTTCCAGGTTTTGAGCACTACAAACTCCTCATTTAAGACACATTTAAATGTTTCATTAATTATGGAATCTCTCCGTTTTTCAGCCTCTCGGTTCATGGCCTACCACACTCCTCTGGTCAACTCGCAGGAGTTCACGGGAGCGCTGCAGAAGGCCCGAGAACTGGCGCGGAATATCACAATGACCATGAGGAACGTCACAGGCACCTCTGAAGACTTTGAGGTCTTCCCTTACACGTAGGTTTCCACTTCTAATCCTGCCTTATCTTTCTATATTTGCCATCCTCACCCTTGCTGCTTCTTCTGCTAAGATAAGAAGCGATAATCAGTTCTTGTAATACTATTGAATGATAATGTGTCCTTGAGCTACTTCATAAACTGCAAAGCTACATCACGGATCCTTGAGCTACTTCATTTTTTTTTTTTTTCAGTTACAGGATTGAAAAAGTTTACTTTAAAATACCTTTTAAAACATTACGTTTTAATCATCTAATTGTTTTGACGTGCATGTAAATGTAAAGTACTCAATTTTAATGTTAGCTATTTTAAATGTAGTGTGTTATTCAATATTACATTCAAATTCAAATTCTGATTTTTATTTGTCACATACATAACCAAAAATAGTATGAAATGCAGTGAAATACTTAAACATTTAAAGTTCATATATTTTAAATGTGCTAAATTGCAACTTCATCATTACAAATGTGTAATTAAAAATATTTTAATACATGAAATACAAGTTCAATAAAATTAAAATAAATGATAGTTAGTGCATTCTACAGTACAGTTTAACCATATTTCAAATACAAGTAATTATGAAATTACATATAAAGATGCATTTAAATCTTACTTCAGTATGTCAAAAAGCACTCTAAAGTTCAAGAAATTGTGGTTAATATAAATTCAAGCTATAATATAAATAAATATATATATATATATATATATATATATATATATATATATATATATATATATATATATATAATTTAATTGCAAATAACATGGAATTAAGTGTTCAAAAACATTACAATCAATTCTGGTTTTGACTGATTTTTTTTTTTTTTTCAGCAGGGAAGTAAAGTACATGCTAATCTAATGTATTACTTTATTGTGCAAGAGAGCACAATAACTAGGTTCAAAAATCTTGTTGCACTGACTCTCTAATCTTTTATTTCGCAGTGTGACGTATGTGTATTACGAACAGTATCTGACCATCGTGAATGAGGGTTTGTTCAACATCGCCGTGTGTTTGCTCCCCACATTTGTTGTGTGTTGTATCCTGCTCGGCATGGACTTGAGATCAGGCTTTCTGAACCTGCTCACCATAGTGATGATCACGGTGGATACGGTTGGCGTCATGACGTTGTGGGGCATCGACTTCAATGCTGTGTCACTTATCAACCTTGTGACGGTTAGTGATTCAGAGAAACACTGTATGGCCTGTATGTTTGCAGTTCATAAAACCACTGAACAATCTATAACATTCTCATTTCGCTGTCGGTTTGTTTTTCAGGCTGTTGGTATATCAGTGGAGTTTGTGTCTCATTTAACACGCTCATTTGCTCTCAGTATTCGCCCTACGAAGGTGGAGAGGGCAAAGGAAGCCACAGCTAACATGGGCAGTGCAGTGAGTACCATAACTTCCTCAGTTATGCATTAGTTTGTATGTTCAGTTGTCGTGTTGTTTCATAAGTGTGTATGTTCTATTTCCCAGGTGTTTGCTGGAGTTGCGATGACCAATCTACCTGGAATAGTGGTGTTGGCACTTGCTAAAGCACAGCTCATCCAGATCTTCTTCTTCAGACTCAATCTGGTCATCACTCTGCTCGGCATGGCCCACGGCCTCATATTTCTGCCTGTGCTGCTCAGTTTCTTAGGTATGTTGTATGCTTATTAAGACATGCTGTCTTTATGCACATGGTGCTCAATCCCAAAGAGTTTAAGTTCAAAGAGACTAGTTAAAATTCTAACTAAGTACTGTAATTGTACTGGTTTTGAGCAAATTCGTATCCCAAAATGTAAATACAAAATTGATCGGTCAGACAAAATGTAAAAATTTTTACACAAAAACACACACACAACTAAACTAAAATATTGACCAAAAATGTGTGTTGCATTTAAAATCTAAAAACACAGAAAAATATTCAGGAAACATTCAGTAAGAACAGATAAGAGAGAAGAAGGCATCAGACATGAACAAGAGTTAGATCCATGAACGACAAAAATAAATAAATAAATAAAAATCTGATGCAATTTGTTTATACAGTCCAGTATGTTGAAAGAGAATGAAATGTTATTTTAGTTTTTTTGACATTACCGCAAACCACTTGATGAAATAAATGCAACATGATGAGGCAACAATGTAGCATGTAGCATTCTACTGTTTGAATAGTTACACAGTTTGAAATGTTATTTAGAAATACAGTATGACAGTATAATAGTTGTTTAATATTAGTACATTGTATTGCAAAATAATGAGCAATATTTTAATCTTATTTATATACTATGGTAGTATTTATGAAATTTTTGAATTAGCTTTGATTTTAATATTTTTAGTTTAAATATAGTTTAATTAATTTTGTAATCTTATGTTCTACGTTGAAGTTAAGGTACTGTGTGTGTGTGTGTGTGTGTGTGTGTGTGTGTATATATATATATGTGTGTATGTATATAAGTATTTTTTTTCCATTTCAGTTTTTTTTAGTACCTTAAGTTAACATTTTAGTACCTTAACTTCAACTTTAGTTATTTTACTTTAGTATGTTCAAGTTTTTTCATCTCATATTTTTATTTCAATTACTGAAAATTTAATTTTAATAGTTTGCTTTAACAATAAAAAATATTTAGTTAACAATAAAAGTATAAAATATTAAGTTACATTTAGTTAACAATAGAAGACTGCGTAGGGAGCACTAGTATTCCATTTCAAACACTTGAACCAACCAAAGAAAAACTGGTATATTATAAAAGGGTTTGTTTAAACAAAACATATAAAAACATCTGTCTGTGTTGCTCAGGTCCTGGTGTGAACAACGCCGTTCTGCTGCAGATTCAAGAGAAGAAAGCCAAGGAAATGGAACTCAACAGCAAAGCTACATATGACAACATTAGCTTCGAAAACCATGAAAAGTCAAATGGTGAAATCCCTGCAGAGCCCTCATATCCAGTAAAGGCAGACATTGTCTCCATGACCACCCAAGAACCCAGCGAATTTGAAATTGACATTTTGTAGCTCAAGACCTCTTACAAACTGCTCTCCGTCTTCCTTCCAGTTCATTTACCTCTACTATTACACTGAATTGGTAGTATGAGAGATTCCTCCAAATGAAGGGATCACCTGCTATTACACTGCTGCATGTGAGACCTGAGGGGGAAATAAACTACCAATTACAGGCTCAGAAACATTATAAGCAGAATCCCATCTTGCTATGTCAGCTCTATGCTTCCTTATGTGGACACGATAGCGTTGCGTTACTGTTATAAAACGGTCTATCGCCTTCTGAAGATGTTCATGAGAGATACTCAGCTTGTCAGTCCTCCACCATCATCTTTACCGGTCATTATCTTGTCCAGGTCACACCTGACACAAAGTGATAATGCATACAAATGAGGAGCTCAATTCCACTGTGTTAGAAAGAAGGAAATTACTACAATAGTTTAGAATTGTTTTACTTTTTTATTGTGTAATATTTGTTAAATGTTATATTTAATTTTATTGTTGTATAGGTTTGATATTGTCATCTTTGCATGCAACTAATTGTCTTGTTGAGAACAGAAACAACCGAAAAGCAGACAATGCAACTCAAATAACACTCCAGTATAAAGAGCATCTGCTTTTGTATTATAAGCATTACTGTAATAAGATTAAATGCACTGTGTGTATTTCTACATTCTGTATAAATTCATTGAATGTTCAATATTACCTCAATAGTTCAATATCTCATCTTTGCATTCAAAGTTTACTGTTTACTGTTAAAGTAACCATAAAGCACTTTTACAGCAGTTTATTGGCTGTATGATTGTAGGCAAACTAATATTAATTTCAGAAGCAATCAAAGAACCTTTTTTGTATGTTTTAACAGGGTAAATCTTTAAAAACATATAATCACTATAAAAAGATATACACTGTCAAAATAAACTATACTGAACTGTAATATTGCCTTCTCATATGAATATTAAATATTCTAGCAAGTATTCAAATACATCTTACAGTAAATCAAAGTTCACATTTATTGGCACGTATCATTTCATAACATTCTATATTAAACATTTGTGCAATGAAAAACAAGTTTTATACAGGCACACAACTGAGTCTAACTTACACTGCATAGACGAAAAAGAATTTAACACATTCTAATCCAAAATCAAATCTTAATGAAAACCACTGAAATTAATGACATACAGAAAAAAAAATAAAATATATAAAAGTACATAAATTGTGCAAACAAAGCACCTGCAATAAAAGTGTGCAATTCTTATGTTCACACACACAAACACGCACGTACCCAAAGACTTTAACCTAGAAATCTGCTGCTCTCTGGTGATACTGCTGCATAAGGGAAATCTCTCTCACTCACTCATGCACTCATTCACTGGTGCAGAGTTCACTATGGTCAAAGGGGATATTTGGAGAAAAACAAGGGCCGAGTCACTTAAAATGTATTATATCTTTTATGTATTAATTAGCATAGCTATCAGCAATAAAATGAACGTCCCAAACACATAAGTCTATAAAGATAAACCTGTAAAGACTGAAAGACTCTACTGTGTATCTTGGCTGATTTCCTTGTTCCATCAAGTAAAAAAAAACATTGAGCCCTCAGCCATCTAGTGGACATTTGTGGTGCTGTCACAAAGTAAACTATTCATACATACCTCCGGAACAGATTTGGGCTTGCTATTCTCTATATATACACACATAATATACAAAAAAATTATTGAGTTTAATGACTAAATTTCACATTTTTAGAACCACTTTCTAAAATGTAACTCTCAGGTCTGACTGTCAAACGGACCAATCCAGAACCTGATGGGTGACTTATGAAACACAGCAGACATTGATCCGTTAATGACCATGTAGAACTGAAGCATCTAGTTCCCTCATGCATGAAATATTGTCTCAAACTGTGCGTTAAGACCTAAACACATTTCATAAGGGTGCTTATACATAGCAAGAGAAGCTCTAGTCTGTCCTAACATCAGTAACTCAGAATCTAGGCGGACGTCCTGTCCAGAGGTCAGCATGTAAGAGACCTCTGTTCATGAGCCTTCAAACTCACTCTCTTTTTCCTCCTAACAGAGACAGTGAAACAGAATAAAGAAACATGGTATTTAAACACTGGTTTATATGTATTTACAGTTGGTCCAATAGTATTAAGAGTTTTTGGTAACTTTTTTTTTATTGACGATTAAATGGAAAGTTGATTTGACAAATTATCATTAATTTCAGTAACACTTTATTTTAAGGTGTTCTTGTTACAGATATTACATGTACTTACTATTATAATAACTATTAATTATGCACAATTACATGCAAATAACCCTAAACCAAACCCTAATCCTAACCATATAGTAAGAACTGACTAAATTAATATTAGTCAGTACTTAAATGTATTATTACACTGTAACAAGGACACCTTAAAATAAAGAGTAACCTTCATTTCTGACTATCATTGAATTTGATTTGTTCCCCCTTTTTAATGGGAATAACATAGTAGTTGAAAGAATGTCATATTCATTTGATGCTATAATATTTATTTACTTTTTAAATGTGGTCTGATACTTTTGGACAAAAAAAAAAAAAACTGGATTGCACTTGCACCTTGTGAAAGGTTTGTTTGATTCATACATTTTAGGTTGTGTAACCAAGAAAATTAATACGTGTAAATTTAAAAAACCTTTTCAAGATTTATTTTTATTAGTGTAAAAAAACATTTATTTGTTTCTGTAAATGTAGTATGTACATTTGGAACCAATAACAAAACAACAACAAAAAACAAACAAAAAATAAACAAAAAAACAAACAAAAAAAAAAACAAAAATAAAAATGCAAAACAAAGTAAAATGCACAAAAGCAAAACAAAAAACACATAGACCAAAAAAAAAAAGAAAAAGGAAAAGCACAGCAAAGCAAAGCAAAACAAAACAAAAGAAAACAAAACAAAACAAACACACAAAGCAAAAAAAAAATAAAAAATAAATAAATAAATAAATAAATTCATAATTCAAAATTCATACCTTTTTGGTTGCGTAACCATGCATTTCCAAAGAACAGCATACAGGGCTAACAGAAAGCCTATGAACACTGCTGCGGCAATCGCACCTGCAAACACACACACACACACACACACCTGTTACACGGCTGTCTGCAGTCTGAAAAACATTCGTCCACAGAGGCACATAATCTGTATCCTCTACTCAGAGATGAGATCAGTAACACTGATATAGAGCATGACAGAATGACAAGCTGCAGTTTTCATTGTCTGCACTTCAAAATCACTAGTATTTCCAGTGAAAAATGCAGCTTGGACACTTTGGAACTGTTAGTAAGCATCTCTATTTATGAAACATAACAGCTGTTTTATATACTGATCTCAGGCATCTGAAAGGTCAAAGGTCCCACTAAATGGAAAAGAACAGTCAGCTTGTTTTTCATTAGTGTTTTTCATCAAGGAGACTAACCTGAGAATCAAGACATATATAGACATAAACAGTGTGTTTAAAGAGATATTTGGTGTAATGAGGAAATGGGGGAGGTGGAAAATTCCAGTGATAACCTGGAAACCTGTTTGAGCCTGTGAGCTGAGAAGCTGAAACAGGGAAAATCAACCCTGAACTATGATTTAACCCTCAACATTCACTTTCTCGTCCACACCCTGCTTTTTAGATCAGTTCTTTAAAACAAATAAAATCTGATTTAGAGCATGGTCAGAGGACATGATGCAAACCATATCAACTAATCTCTAATGACAGATCAAGTATTCATTAACAGATTAAGAGATTATCAGATATTTCTGACAAAATTTATAGCAGCAAAGATATGCAGGTTAGTTGGGTTTTTTATTTTATTTTATTTTATTAATTTATTTATTTTTTGTAATGCAATGAAATTTAGATATTTTAAGTCTCACTTTGTGTGGTCAATAAATTACATTATCATAAACATTTAGTAAACAACTGAGTTTATATTCTCAATAAATGACCTGTTTATCCTCTGACACTCTGTCCAGAAATCCCAAGTGTTTAATAACAATTCAACAGCTTCCTTTCTCACAGACCCACACACCCTCGAACACTTCTCAGTACAACCAGATTTCTAATGTATATGCCTTTTATTTTTTTTTTTTGAGAATTCATTGAGTTTGATATTTTTACACAAAATAACCCCTTGCTGTTTCTTCCCGGCAAAAGGTCAAACAAGTTGCGAAATCAAATGATTAATTTCACACTTGATTTCCACTCTTCTCAGAACATGAAGAGAAAAAGACAAACGTCATCCACTGAAGAAAGAGCACAAAGAGTGGAGAGGTCACAGATAAATCATGTTTTCCAAAGGTTTTGTTTGTCAGGACTTTTTTATTTTATTTTTTTTTTTGTGGAGGAATAAGTCATGTGAGAGTCACACACAAAAAGTTTTAAGTCATAAAAACCTCTCAGTCAGCAAAGTAGAGTTTGGATGGACTGATAAGAAAGATATGAAAAAAACTATATATACAGGTGCATCTCAATATATTAGAATGTCATGGGAAAAGTTCAGTAATTACATTCAAATTGTGAAACTCGTGTATTAAATAAATTCAATGCACACAGACTGAAGTAGTTTAAGTCTTTGGTTCTTTTAATTGTGATGATTTTGGCTCACATTTAACAAAAACCCACCAATTCACTATCTCAACAAATTAGAATATGGTGACATGCCAATCAGCTAATCAACTCAAAACACCTGCAAAGGTTTCCTGAGCCTTCAAAATGGTCTCTCAGTTTGGTTCACTAGGCTACACAATCATGGGGAAGACTGCTGATCTGACAGTTGTCCAGAAGAAAATCATTGATACCCTTCACAAGGAGGGTAAGCCACAAACATTCATTGCCAAAGAAGCTGGCTGTTCACAGAGTGCTGTATCCAAGCATGTTAACAGAAAGTTGAGTGGAAGGAAAAAGTGTGGAAGAAAAAGATGCACAACCAACCGATTCAAGAATTTGGGTGAACTTCACAAGGAATGGACTGAGGCTGGGGTCAAGACATCAAGAGCCACCACACACAGACGTGTCAAGGAATTTGGCTACAGTTGTCATATTCCTCTTGTTAAGCCTCTCCTGAACCACAGACAACGTCAGAGGCGTCTTACCTGGGCTAAGGAGAAGAAGAACTGGACTGTTGCCCAGTGGTCCAAAGTCCTCTTTTCAGATGAGAGCAAGTTTTGTATTTCATTTGGAAACCAAGGTCCTAGAGTCTGGAGGAAGGGTGGAGAAGCTCATAGCCCAAGTTGCTTGAAGTCCAGTGTTAAGTTTTCACCGTCAGTGATGATTTGGGGTGCAATGTCATCTGCTGGTGTTGGTCCATTGTGTTTTTTGAAAACCAGAGTCACTGCACCCGTTTACCAAGAAATTTTAGAGCACTTCATGCTTCCTTCTGCTGACCAGCTTTTTAAAGATGCTGATTTCACTTTCCAGCAGGATTTGGCACCTGCCCACACTGCCAAAAGCACCAAAAGTTGGTTAAATGACCATGGTGTTGGTGTGCTTGACTGGCCAGCAAACTCACCAGACCTGAACCCCACAGAGAATCTATGGGGTATTGTCAAGAGGAAAATGAGAAACAAGAGACCAAAAAATGCAGATGAGCTGAAGGCCACTGTCTAAGAAACCTGGGCTTCCATACCACCTCAGCAGTGCCACAAACTGATCACCTCCATGCCACGCCGAATTGAGGCAGTAATTAAAGTGAAAGGAGCCCCTACCAAGTATTGAGTACATATACAGTAAATGAACATACTTTCCAGAAGACCAACAATTCACTAAAAATGTTTTTTTTTTATTGGTCTTATGAAGTATTCTAATTTGTTGAGATAGTGAATTGGTGGGTTTTTGTTAAATGTGAGCCAAAATCATCACAATTAAAAGAACCAAAGACTTAAACTACTTCAGTCTGTGTGCATTGAATTTATTTAATATACGAGTTTCACAATTTGAGTTGAATTACTGAAATAAATGAACTTTTCCACGACATTCTAATTTATTGAGATGCATCTGTAAATGTACATAAATTTGTAAATAAATAGATAAACAAGGTAGGACTGATGAGAGGTGGGCAAAGACTTCCAGAATGAGAGTGAGGAATGGCTGATCAGATCACTAGGTGCGTCTTCATTACAGATTTGCGCAAAACTTTGGCAATATTTTATAAATGTCGATAAAAAAGTATTTCGAAATGACGGCGTTTCCATTAACCAATGTTATGCGACTAAAACGTAACCTTTTGCCTCTCGCGATAAGTCATGGCAACGGATTTTGGTAAGATTTGACGGATTTTGGATGTATTTATTCAAAGGAGGCGTAAGCGTGTATCTTTACAGAAGCACCACGGAGAGCCACTTCAGAAACACACGTGGCGTGGCTGGAATAAACACAGAGTGGCCGCAATCAGCTTCAGTGGCCGTATCAGAGCCACACTGCACCGCAGACGTGTGGAGTGTAAATTGTCTAAGCATTAATGGCAGGGAAAGCCCCTTATATTCGAGAACGACCACATATGAAGTGTTTCTTGGAGGTGATAGTACAATGAAGAATGATTATATGACTTTTTACATACACCATGTGACCTGTAAATGCAAAAAAAAAAAAAAACGTTTCCATTGAAGTTTTGCGAAATATTCCTTTTTCCGAATTGCCTGAAAAACCACCTCATGCGAGTGTAAAAACTTTTTGCGATATATGTGAGTTTTTGCGAAATTTACGCGTTTCCATTAGGCGTATTTTCAATTTGCAATTTTAATTTGCGCAATTTGAAGGGTAATGGAAATGCGCCTACTGACAGGTTCAGGCTGCCATTTCTGTTGTAATGTGCGGTTTATCTCAGAGCTGGCTGGTTTGGGTCATGGCATAAAACTCATTAAGTATTTCTGTAAATGCCTAAGGAGAAAATAAACCGAGAAATGTGCATGGTTCAAAAGTTTGGGGTCAGTAAGATTTTTTTAAATGTTTTCAAAGACGTCTCTTATGCTCACCAAGGCTGCATTTTTAATCATAATACAGGAAAAACACTAAACTTTATTACAATTTAAAATAACTTTTTTTTATTTTAATATATTTAAGTTGGCTTGAAAAAAGCCAACTTACTGAAATCCTATTTAAACAACTTCTTCTTCTTCTGAGACCAAATTTTAAAATGCATCTCCTCCTAGACCTTTAAAGCTACAACCACCAAACTCGGCCCAGACCTTCAGACTGGTCTGACTCGTGTTGCTATATCTTTTCTAACTGATCCAGCTTTCGGTTTTCGTAAACCAGACTATCAAAACCTCCTAAAATCCCATAGACTTTCATTGAGGGCGTCAAAACTTTTGTACAATGAATCTTATGTTGTTTTTAAGCTGTCTATTGCTATAGCAAAGCTAAACAACTCCCTACTGAAAAAAACTGCTAAAACCAGCCTAAACTGACTGGCTGCTTTGGCTGGTCTCCCAAGCAGGTTTTAAAGTGGTTTTGGCTAATTTTTAGCAGGTCAGGCTGGTCTTAGCTGGTTTTAGCTGTTTTTTTTTTTTTACTGAATCAACTGGTTTTAAAGTGGTTTTGGCTACTTTTTAGCAGGTCAGGCTGGTTTGAGCTGGTTTTTAGCTGTTTTTTTTTTTTTACTGAATCAACTGGTTTTAAAGTGGTTTTGGCCACTTTTTAGCAGGTCAGGCTGGTCTTAGCTGGTTTTTTACTGAATCAACTGGTTTTAAAGTGGTTTTGGCCACTTTTTAGCAGGTCAGGCTGGTCTTTTAATGAATCAACTGGTTTTAAAGTGGTTTTGGCCACTCTTTAGCAGGTCAGGCTGGTTTGAGCTGGTTTTTAGCTGTTTTTTTTTACTGAATCAACTGCTTTTAAAGTGGTTTTGGCCACTCTTTAGCAGGTCAGGCTGGTCTTAGCTGGTTTTCTACTGAATCAACTGGTTTTAAAGTGGTTTTAGCTACTTTTTAGCAGGTCAGGCTACTCTTAGCTGTTTTTTAGCTGTTTTTTTTTTTACTGAATCAACTGGTTTTAAAGTGGTTTTGGCCACTTTTTAGCAGGTCAGGCTGGTCTTAGCTGGTTTTTAAATGAATCAACTGGTTTTAAAGTGGTTTTGGCTACTTTTTAACAGGTCAGGCTGGTGTTAGCTGGATTAAAATAGAAAAATGCTAGCAACATGCTAGTAAACTTGCTAATCATGCTAGCAACATGCTAGTAAATTGCTAATCATGTTAGAAATATACTAACAACATACTATTAACTTGCTAATCATGCTAGCAACATGCTAGTAACTTGCTAATCATACTAGAATCATGTTAACAACATGTTAGTAACTTTCTAATCATGTTAACAACATGTTAGTAACTGGCTAATTACGTTAGAAACATGATAACAACATGCTAGTAACATGCTAATCATGCTAACAACATGCTAGTCACTTGCTAATCATGCTAGTCACTTGCTAACGAAATGATAGCAACTTGTTAATAATGCTAATGACATGCTAGCAACATGCTAAATACTTGCTCATCATGCTAACAACATGCTAGTCACTTGCTAGTCATGCTAACAACATGCTAGTAACTTGCTAATCATACTAGAATGATGTTAGCAGCATGCTAGTAACTTGCTAATCATGCTAACAACATGCTAGTAACTTGCTAATCATGCTAGAAACAGGCAAACAACATGCTAGTAACATGCTAATCATGCTAACGACATGCTAGTCACTTGTTAGTCATGCTAGCAACATGCTAGAAACATGCTAAAAACATGATAGCAACTTGCTAATCATGCTAACAACATGCTAGTCACTTGCTAGTCATGCTAGCAACATGCTAGTCATTTGCTAATCATGCTAGAAACATGCTAGTCACTTGCTAGTCATGCTAGCAACCTGCCAGTCTCTTGTTATTCATGCTAGCAACATGTTAACGACATGCTAATCATGGTAGTGACATGCTAGCAACATACTAGTTACTCGCTAGCAACCGCATAGCAACATGCTAGTCACTTGCTAGTAATACTAGCAACATGCTAGTCACTTGCTTGTCATGCTAGCAACATGCTAGTCACTTGCTAATCATGCTAAGAACATGCTAGTCACTTGCTAGTCGTGCTAGCAACCTGCTAGTCACTTGTTATTCATGCTAACAACATGCTAATCATGGTAGTGACATGTTAATCATTCTAGCAACATGCTAGTTACTTGTTAGCAACCGCATAGCAACATGCTAGTCACTTGCTAGTCATGCTAACAAAATGCTAGAAACATGCTAACAACATGCTAGCAACTTGCTTATCATGCTAACAACATGCTAGTCACTTGGTAGTCATGCTAGCAACATGCTAGTCACTTGCTAGTCATGCTAGCAAGATGCTAGTCACTTGCTAGTAAAATGCTAGAAACATACTAACAACATGCTAGCAAAACATGCTAATCATGCTAACAACATGCTAGTCACTTGCTAGTCATGCTAGCAACAAGCTAGTCACTTGTTAAGTTGTTGCTATGCGGTTGCTAGGGTACTTGGGGTAGTTGCTAGGATGTTGCTAAGGTACCCGGAGCGGTTGCTAGCATGACTGTCTGTGATTTCTGTTTTTCTGGTAAATTGTATGGTCTTCAAAACTTTAAAACTTCAAACTAGTTAAAACTGAAAACCTTCAAACTTTAAGCTTTTAAAACTACTTCAAACTTTCTGACTAGGCTTTTTTCAAGCCAACTTAAATTTTGTCTACGAACTTTACTATCTAGTTTAAAATATAATTTATTCCTATGATGATAAAGCTGAATTTTCAGCATCATTACTCCAGTCTTCAGTGTCACATGATCCTTCAGAAATCATTCTAATATGCTGATTTGGTGTTTAATAAACTTTTCTTATTATTATCAATGTTGAAAACATCTTAATATTTATGTAAAAACCAAGATTTTTTTCATGATTCTTTGATTAAAACATTCAAAACAACCACATTTATTTGAAATAGAAATCTTTCATTTATTTAGAAATTAGCATTTATTTGAAATAAATATTTTGTAACACTATAAATGTCTTTAATATTACTTTATCAATTTAATGTGCCCTTGCACAATAAAAGTATTAAAAAATAAATACATATAAAAAATCTTACTGACCCCAAACTTTTGAATGGTAATGTTGCTAAAAAAAAAGTGATCGCACTCTGTTGCACTCTGTTGTGACCGTCAAAATTGATACTGAGATTGTACCTGGTATGATTCCACTCTCTCTGTTCACGGGGTTCTCAGCAAGAGGGGGTGGACTGGTAGTTGCTGAGCCTTTAGAGACAATGAAGATGATGAATATACAAACTATCATTAACATGATGTAATTAAGGCTGTTTGATGTACTACCATTTCTATCGGAGATGGAGCGGAGCCATGAAGACACTGGGGAAACTATCTGGAGAGAGAAAACAACAGGCTATTCAATGAAAAAATAATGGTTGGGGCTTGATTTTTATCATTTAGGAACTGAATGAATTGCAAAAAGTGAGTGTTAATATCCCCATGATTTACTCACCCTCAAGTCATCCAAGTTGTATATACACAATCGAATACAATCGGAGTTATATTTTCAAAAGTCCTGGCTCTTCCAAGCTTTATAATGGCAGTGAATTGCGGTCGAGATTTTAAAGCCCAAAAAGTCTGTCCATCCATCATAAAAAGTACCCTACACAGCTCTGGGGGGGGTTAATAATGACCTTCTGAAATGTAAGTTGCATTTTTGTATGAAAAATATCCATATTTAAAAAACAAAACACCGGTCACAAATTAGAAGTACAAGATGAGGATTTGTAAAGAAAAATGTTGGAGGATTTCGACATAAGCCAAAAGGAGACTGGTTTTCCTTTGCTGTAAACAAAGCTTGGTTCTCATGAGACTAACATATTCTCACCGGAGCTTATGCTATGCCTACAACCTACGTCATCTGCTGGAACGTTACTCTCTCGTAAACAACAGTACGACATTTCACGGAGGCTAGAAATTACAGTTTATAAAGTTATAAATATGGATATTTTTCTTACACAAACACATCAATTCACTTCAGAAGGCCTTTATTAACCCCCCAGAGCTGTGTGGAGCACTTTTTATGATGGATGGATGCACTTTTTTGGGCTACAAAATCTCGACCCCCATTCACTGCCATTATAAAGCTTCAAAGAGCCTCTGAGAACTCTGATTGCATTCGTCTGAAAGAAGAAAGTCATATACACCTAGGACGGCTTGAGGGTGAGTAAATCATGGGGTAATTTTCATATTTGGATGAACTATCCCCTCAAATAGGCTATCATAAGAGAACTATGATTGGTGGGGAAGGGTTAAATAAATAATCATAAGGTGACATTACATAAAAAGTAAGTTGTTTCAGAAGCGTGGCTACATTTTGATGGATAACTGCAAAGACAACAATCATTTTTGATATTTACACTGGCACTTCTCTGTGTGGATGCAGCATCACACCAGAGCAAGTTTTCAGATACGGATGTCATTGTAGACGTTACATATCTCTGGTATATTTCTCACCTATTCTGTGACAGAAAATTTCTGGTAATGGAGATAAAGTCATGTGATTCCAACATAGCAGCTCCCATGATGGGGGACCTGCCCCATGTAGAGTCAAGTATTCATTAAATGTAAGTGCACATCATTTTTAATTTATCTGGCAAAAGTAGTATTCATTTCTTCAGAGGTAAAACTGTGGAAAAGTTACTTGTACCTCTGTAGATCCTATCCAAGCACTGAAATGTGACAGTGAGGGAGGGGAGCGTGTCCCAGCACTGTTGTTTAACAAAGATAAGAAACTATGCCATGACTTAAAGTTTCCAAAACATGCTGGAAGACAGGAAATGAGAGAGAGAGAGAGAGAGAGAGAGAGAGAGAGAGAGAGAGAGAGAGAGAGAGAGAGAGAGAGAGAGAGAGAAGTTTTCCAAGAAGTCTTGCTTCTCAAACAATTGATCTGTGCTGTAAATGCAGTCTCTCAAAATGTAACGTTACTTCACTGAATACTAATAAAAAGCCAAAGTGTCATTCTGATACACCAACCTAATTTCAACATTTGCAATAAAACTGAATTTTCCTTACCATAAAAAAAAAAAAAGTTTCTTTCTTTGAGAGCTTGTAAACATCATTTATAACAGATGCACTGCAGTAGAGTTTAGTGTTGCATTGCTTTGTTTCTCGAGTGTGTGTTTGTACCTGTGTGAGGTTGTGGTGCTGTGGTTCTTCAGGAACAGAGCTGTTGTTGTCTCCCACCTCCGTCCACATGTTTCAGCGCGTGTTTGTGTTTCCTCCCGTGATCAGCACGAGCCACCCGGTGCAAAAAAGAGCAAAATAGCGAATGAGGCTCAAACAAAACAATGTAAAATCCCCCTTTGCTTACTTTTAAAGTGGGCGGGGCAAGTATGGCTAATGGGCGGGGCAACAATCCGGCCATCCTCCTCTACAGTTAAGCTTGTATAAACAGAGCCATTCAATAAGATATTCTACTCTTGTTTATCAACTGTACAAAACGTTGTTCATAATCTGTCTTGACAGGCGTGAACTGAATTGAATGAATGAATGACACCATTGATTGGCACGCTTATGTCGCCAATAACGGCATTTGAAAGGTGTCACGGAGGGAGGGGAGGATTTTTTTCGGGAATACCTATTTAAATTTTGGTCTATTCGTCATATATGAAGGTGTTTTATGGCTTCAGAATACTTTTTTTTTTTTTTTTAACCTTTTTTTGGTTAGGTTGACACAAGGTCGTTATGTGAGCTAATGCTGAAGATCGTGAAGATCGTTCATAAAAGTATCCGTTTGTGTTTCACGGACAAAATAACAACAATGACATGAGGGTGAGTAAATAAATCATTTTTGTGTGGAATATCTCTTTAGTACATCAAATACAATGTGCTACGTTTGAAACGTTACATTTAATTGTGTTACACTGCCATCTTGTTGCAGGAACCCTCTGGTGCATTTTGTGTAAAAATGATTACTGCATTTAAAACTTGCTCTTTAATAACAGAACTTATTAATATTATATTAATATTAACATTAGATGCTACTGTTATTTACGAAATATTGATATATTCAAATAATAATAATATTGATTATAATAATAATTAACCCCCTGCAGTATGATTAGGACCTCCTGTTAAAGTCTCCTGTGTAACTTTTTTTTTCTGAAATTTGATACAAAAATGATTAAGAGAGACATCAAGCAAATGATTATGACACACTGTCTACATCATCATGCAAAGAGAGCTGTTAATTGTTGCAACTTGCAAGTGACCCACTACATCGATTTACTTCAAAATTACAGTTCTGCTTTTGATGGTCTGACATCAGAGAAAAGCAGAAATGGAAGAGTGAGAAACGGCCCTTGACCACAGGCTTTCGCTCTCAGTGACGTATAGCCTATACACATACAGCAATATTATGTAAGGCCAAAATTACTGGTTCCCCCTGCTGAAGATTGCAATTAGCATTGCTAAATGTAGAATAGTCAGCCTCTACTTATACGTCTTGGGCAACAAGCATGTAAACATGGAAGCTTTTTTCCCCAGTTGTTCAGAGGTTAAACAATGCATCATAAAAAATGGAAGGAATTACGCCTCTCATTACTTATGTTAGCATTACTCTGTGTATGGATGGACTAGAGAAATGTTTCTGAACGGTAGATATTTTAAAATGTGGAATGGCTATAGTTTGACCACTGAAGCTTGAACAGGCGTCCATCAATCACATCGATTGATTGTGTCCCAAGAAGTGCAGTGAAATAGTGTTTTTAGCAGATATATGTTCACACTCTCAGAAAAAAAGGTTCAAAGCTGTCACTGGGGCAGAACCCTAAGGTACAAAAGCTAAAAGGTACATCTTTCTACCTTACCCTTAGAAGCTATGTATTAGTATTACATATTGTAATACTAAGACATAGTTACATAATTACATATTACATAACAGTACTTTGAAAGTGCATATTAGTACCTAAACTGTACATATTATTACCTGTTGAAATGTACCTCCCCAGTGACAGCTTTGTATCTTTTTTTCTGAGAGTGTATAATATAGTTCTGCCTTTTCAGCAGTTCATGACAACTTAGGATAAAATAAAATTGCAAGAGTTACTTAGCTTCACTTTTAAACCTGCTACATAATTGCAACCTATTCACAAGATGTGAGCAATATTTTTCAGCACTGCCATTGTCTTATGAAGATCATCTTTAACTTGTGTTTGGTTAGAGCCACATCTGTTATGAATAACAGCCTGCTGTGACCACAAAAAGCAAGCCCACTTCCTAGTAAAGTGCATGCAGATGACTTAAAAATGTGTCAATGTGACAAGGTGTCAAACCTAATTAAGTTTATTAAGCAAATATGTTTTTTTTTTATTTTTATATATATATATATATAAAATTTTGTGAGGTTTATGTTTAAACATGAAAAATAAACAATTCATAGTTTATATTTTGGCCCATTTGACCCTTGCATCAGGATACAAATATTTGCATGTAAGAAGCAGCAGGTGGCAGTAACACATCACTTCTTATGTCATCCACCTAAATGCTGTCATAAAGTTTTGCTCCAAAACAGGATGCAATACTTTAATCATAAACATATATGTATGTAATGGAGTTTTATGACACTTTGTTTGTACCGTATAAAAGGCTGGACCAGGATGGATAATTGAATCCATTGTGATAGTCTTTATACTTTCTTTTTTTCACTATTTACCTTTATGTTTGAGTATAATGTTAATTTAAATTTGAAGGAAATTATAACAGACCTCTAAAAACAACAATTCAAGTCACTCAATTGTGCACAGCTTTATTTACAACAATCAATCACATGTACAAAGTATATTCAAGTCCTGCATTAAATAATTTAACAGTTCTGATTACCACTGAATATAAACATAATTTAAAAGTCAATAAATAAAACAAGCAATAAACAGTGCACAATTACCTTGCTGAACCTGACCAGTTCATATATTTACAAACACATCTACGTAGTTCCCTCCGCGTCTCTCCTAACCTCCAAACAGCCATGAAGGTGCAAGTAGGCTATATATAACATTACCTGAATGTGCTCAGGGGAATAGCTAACAATAAAAGATGTATGTTGTGTCTAAAAATGTATTTAACTGCAAACATCTGACTTTATGGCATAAAATAATACATATGTTAAACATTTCAATGGGCTACATGCATGTGGTTAATAGATGTTGCCAAACAACCCCGTAGCCGGCCACTTCACATACGCAGTGTTGAAAAGGAGCAAAGCACTTTCACCATATGGAGAGGCTTTGAGAGGCCGCTCTAACATTGCGGGTCAGCTGTGATTCATGAGATCCACCCGACGAGGCTGAATCGTGGTTTATCACGGTGTCAGCATGCAGGCGGCCATCTTGCACGCCACAGCGGAAATGAGAGCCGCGCCCCGACCACTCCCCTCTTCTGATTGGATGAAGGTAATTTCGCAGTGAGGAGTCATTTCCCACACAAGCTTATGGAACCTCTCCTTGAAACTGAATAGGAGAATTTGGAAAATTTTGCATTTTAATTGTGTTTATATCACATTGTGTTATATCCTTTACTCATCACTGTTTCCTCTTAATTTCCCCCCTCATTTCTCTTTGTTTGCCTTCCCATAATCCCTTGTACTCACTGAGGGTGTAGTTTGTAGACAGAGCCATCGACTCCCACAGTGATCTTCAGTTCCTCTTGACAACGGCGTTCCCTCATTTGGTTGATGACGCCAGCGAGGCCGGCCCCGCACATGTGAGCGGCTCGCGTTGACACGCTCTCGCAGACCAGATGCACAATGTCACAGTCCAGCTCCGACGGTAAGATTCCCAGTGAGCTTAGGATGTTGTAGATCTGCTTTCTGTCCCCCGTGTCACTGAAATTAATAAAATAAAATGTGTAGCCTAAGTACAAGCATATGCTTTTATATGAATTCTGAATCTCTCAACCTTGCTGAGATAGTATTATCATCTTTTCATCATCATTGGCATTTCCCTTGTGAAAAAGAAGTATGCTTTAGCATAGTTTTAGTACTTTAGTAATACTTTAGATGAATATACTTAAGTCTAAACTGATTTTCAGATACTTAACTGTATGTTTTTTGCAATTAAATGGAAATGTATTATTGTTTAAATTGATATTAAATAAGTGTACTTCTTTAAAGCACAACAAAAGATTATTAAATCAGTGATTTAGAATGTACTTTAAAGTTAAACACTTAAGTGTGTTAAATGTACTCTTAAGTACAATGAAGTGACCTTTAATTTCATTAATATATTATCTGTAAGTACAGTTTATGTAGTTTTGAAGTACACTAGACTTAAGTGCACATTCAATGCAATTAAGTGCACTTCTTTTTCACGAGGGTTTTTGAAGCTTCTGATCTTAAAGCCTTGTTTTCTGAAAACAGTGATCAAAATTAAGTGAGTTTATGCTGAAAACAAGAACGCCATTGGCAGATATGTTTTCATTTTCAGTATAAGCACTTAATTTCGATATTCAGAAAGCAAAACTTAGTATCTTATGTCACTTTGCTTCTCAAACATATGTATCTTGATTTAAGAATGTTTAAACAAACAAAAAAAATCTACAGTTCTCTTTTTAAAATCATCAGTCATACCTCTCAATCTGGGAGACGAAGCGAGTTTCAAAAGCTCCACGTGTTTTCAGCAGGTCTGGGGCTTCGCCGTTAAACAGCAGATTTTCATTCACTAGTTTTAGCAGCACAAGGCGCACAAGCTCTCCCATATACTTCCCACCAATCAGCTTCTCATACCTAGAGTCATGAGAACAGAATATGTAAATATTACATCTTCAAAGCTAAAACACTGACACAAATCATCAGTTTCAGCAGCAAAAGGAAAGATTTTAATGCTAGTAAAAGCCTGAGGATAATAATGAAATACAAATGGCCTAAAGTGACGTGGACAGAGGAGCAACCCATTGAGTATCTTCTAGCATACATTGTAAATACCCATTAAGCGAGCAGCTTCACTAATGATCTCTTTCCCTGGCCATTAATCCAGCTGTGTGTATTCCAGCACTGACGTGGCTACCGTCAGTATCTCCACATGTACAGAAAAACAACCCTCATCACCTGGAGACCACATAAGAGCTCCAGGCTGCTGTCTAACTAAGCTCTTAAACTAGAAGCAAGTATGTAAGGACATCTGCGGTTCAGATTCAGACACTGATCACACTGCTGCTCCTAAAGTGTCTAGTCTTGAGGAAATTGTGCATGCATCTTCACATTTTATTAAAGAGTTGTTTGATAGGATATATGTGATAGCATAACATAGACTGATGTCTTATACTTCTTTCATAGATGAGGAGTTGAAATAATGTTCCTGTAAATGTTTTAGATGAAAATTGCATAAAAATATCCTAAAATATCAATGAAAGATGCATAGCACCATATTTTTATGTAAACTTAAAATGTACTTTAAAGTAAAACTTTTAATTTGATATTATTACAAAATGCACTTTAAAAGTGTACTTAAGTGTGTTAAGACACACTTAAGTAGACTCATTGTACCCCCCAACACTGCACATTTTGCATCTCTCCTTTGTCTGACACCCATTTCAGGTCTTGGAGTCTCTACTAATGAGCTGATGATCTGAATCAGATGTGTTTGATTAAGGAGATATGGAAAACATGCAGTGTTGGGGGGCCTCCAGGAACGTGTTTGGGAACCACTGTGTTAAGAAACAGTCATGAAAGAAACACTTAAGTGGCCTATATTACATTAAAACATTATCTGAAAGTATATATATACATTTTTTTTTCTAATGTACTTATGAGATTTGAAGTATACTATGAGTGCACATTCAATGCAATTAAGTGCTCTGATCAAACAAAAAATATGTGTCAAATACTTCTTTCATAGACGAGATACTAAAATAATGTTCATGTGATTGTTTAAAATCAAAATATCCTAAAATATCAAACAAAAGATGCATAACTCCATATTTTTGTGAATACTATTTTAAAGTATGTTTAAATTAAGAAATTGGATGCTATTATGCATCCAAAATATTTTGTAGTTTACTGAAGATACTAAGCAGAGTTCAAAAGTCTGAGATCACTAAAATGTTTATATTTTACATTTTAATAATATATTAAATGTTTTTATGACATATATCAGGTTCTGAAGTGCATCTTGTGCTTCACTGTAGCAATGTCATATTTAAATATTTGAAATATTTCTTATTAATTTGACCTCATAACCTTTCTTTGTTTTAAAATTTTAAATTGTCAAAAATAAATAAATAAATAATAATAATAATAATAATAATAATTCCAAATTTAAATATGAATTTTGTCCCAGGATCATCAAAGTGGTCTCAAACTTCTGGACCACTTTTATTTATTTTTTTAATTTTTGTGAATTTTTTACAGCTCACTCACAGCTGATGTCCAGGGTTTAATGAAGTCTCATCAATAACACGGTCGTACTCCAGACGGAAGTCCTCCAGTTCACCATTGTCCCCAAACGCTCCCCACTCTGTGTTCACACACATCCTCCCCTCCTCTCCCTCCACCAGCTCCACCTTACGCATCTCCTCCATATAACACGCATTACAGCCGGTCCCTGAGAAACCATGAAAAGAAGGAAAGAGAAAGAGAGAGAGAGAGACAACAAAAACATTAAACTAAAAGCTTCAGGCCTATTACTTTATTGCCATGCTGTTTTTTCCTGAATGGTTGTTAAAATATTCCATCTTCCTGTTATAAAGTTTATGTCTGAGCTCTAATTATATTTACATGGGTCTTAGTGTGTGTGGTCACTCTTACCTACTATCATACCGACTTCACAGCTGCGGTCTTCATAGTAGCAGGAGATCATGGTGGCTACTGTGTCGTTTACCATGGCAACCACATCCATTTCAAAGTCCTGAACAAAGAATTATTCATTCACTTTTATAGGACAGCAGTTTAAACCTTTTATTATAAGCTTTTAAGGTGTCTAATGTACTACTGGTGTGAAAGCAGCTTTCTGTTCTCCTTCCTAACCTTTCCATTACAAGTTAGGCAAGATCAAAGAACAGAATTTCTGCTGGAAATTTTTAGTATGACAGATAAGTCATGCATACTAACCCCTCTTCTTTTAATGGCATCTCTCAGTAGACCAACAACATTATTGCCCTCAGCGCCAGAGGCTTTGAAGCCTTTAGTCCAGTTAAGCAGAATGCCCTGTTAAAATCAAACATAAAATAGTATGTCTGTTAACCTAAAACATTAAAAAGTTCACATCCATTAAAATGCATGTCAACTTCACTTTGTAATGAAATGAGTTTAAAAATATGGCACACATCTGCCACAACATCAGTGTGACTAACCCTTAAAGGGATAGTTCACCTTCATTTGCTGGTCCCCATTGACTTAACACTATGCAAGTCAATGGGGACCAGAAACTGAAGGTGAACCATCCCTTTAAGAGGCTCGTGTTTATATGCATACAGCCACTGACCTTGTCCAAATCCTCATGACGGACTGGAAAAGAGAAGGTGAATCCCAGTGGAAGCTTCTTATGTTTCAGATTATGTTTGTCCAGGAAGTCAGATATGCAGCCGGCAATGTAGTCAAACAACTATATGTAAAGAAAATGGGGTGCAATGAGTCTAAAATGTCAGAATATGTGTACAAGTGTTTGACCTTTTGATATATTACCATTTCAGCTGTGCCGGTCATGGCGTCTTCAGGGATGGAGTACATGTGATGCTTCGTCTCCACCTTCCAGCCTCGCTCTTCATCTTCACCCACTTTCACCAGCATCACTCGAAAGTTTGTCCCTCCAAGATCCAGTGCCAGGAAATCACCAACCTCTGAGATGAGTCACATGATAAGCATCAGCAACATCATGAGTCATAGGAATCAACACCTGATTCCAGGAAAGAAAGCCCATTAGGGCTTTTTGTCAATGTACTCATCTGTTATTTAAACTAACCTAATAAGAAGCTAATATTGATTAAACTCATAGCACACTGCCGTATATTTACTTTATGTCACTTAGTCCACATTATTCCAAACCTGTACAACTTTCTTTATTCTGCAGAATACAAAAGAAGATATTTTGAAAAATGCCTTCTTTGTGTCCTTACAGTGAAAGTCAATGGGGTCCAATATTGTTTTAGGCTCCACTAACTTTCACTGTAAGGACAAAACAGTTCAAACATTATTCAAAAAAATGTATGTTCCACAGAAGAAAGTAAATTATATAGTTTTGGAACAACATTAGGGAAAGCAATGATGACAGAAATAGCAGATGACAAACTATTACTTTACCATGAATATATGCTTCCTAAGAGCATCAGATATCTGATGCAACATAAAAATTAAAATTTTTAATTTTAAAATATATATAATTTTAAACACAAAACCAATCGTAAGTAGCACAGATATATTTGTAGCAATAGCCAAAAATACATTGTATGGGTCAAAATTATCAATTTTTCTTTTATGCCAAAAATCATTAGGATATTAAGTAAAGATCATGTTCCATGAAGATATTTTGTAAATTTCCTACAGTTAATATATCAAAATGTAATTTTTCATTAGCAATATGCATTGCTAAGGACTTCATTTGGACAGCTTTAAAGGCGATTTTCTCAATCTTTAGATTTTTTTTGTATCCTCAGATTCCAGATTTTCAAATAGTTGTATCTCGGCCAAATATTGTCCTATCCTAACAAATCATACATCAATGGAAAGCTTATTTATTCAGCTTTCAGATGATATATAAATGTCAATTTCAAAAAATTGACCCTTATTACTGGTTTTGTGGTCCAGGGTCACAAATTAGAAAATGCAGCATACGTTATACTCAACCAACCAATAAATGTGAAACACAGTGTTTTTGTTTCATCTGATTACCCTTTATATCAATATGTAGTTTTCCAACATGAGGATCAGAGCAGAAGTCTTACCAGAGCCTTCAGGTGTGGAGCGGACATAAGTGGGCAGCATTTTGACACTGGCTTCATCATGTGTCTCCACTCGCAGTCCTCTTTCCATCTCTCTCCTTATTCTCCTCATCACTTCCTCTAGATCTTCTTTACTCAGCAGAAATTCAGCCAGAATTTGGTCTACCTGTAGAATATGCCAGAAAGAGAGAGATTCAAATAAGGGGATAGTTTTAAGCAGTCTTAATTTGATATTAGCATGATCTCAAATGTGTTTGTAACACTCACAGTAGTGCCAATGAATCACATAATAGCCAAAAAACATGTATTATGATTTATGTCAGTCTAGATACAGTTTCATAGCCAGGGCTCTTACCATGAGAATTCTCTCCAGCACTGACTCAAAGTCACTCGGCATCCTCTGCCTACGAGCTGAAGTGAAGCACGGCATCTTTGCAAGTCTTTTCAAACAAGTGTGTGATGAGCGTTGATTTGCTAAAGTTTGAATGTTTGTGAGGTGCATGGAGATGCTCAGCTGTTTTTATGCTCCAGTGAAGGAGGTGGGGAGGTGTGGTCAGAAAGATCATTGCCCTCTGTGTACACACACACGGTACACACACATCTTGATCAAACACACACACATATGCACATTTAATCTCACCCATCACCTTGGAAACCTAGCTGTCAAGGCCACTCGGCATGATCACGCGCTTCACAGCGAACATGACCTGACCTTTGCCTCCATGGGAAATTCAGAATGAGATTGACACAATGTAATCTCCATAATATAAATAAATATATATGAACAACAATAAACATATCATATTATAGTGCTATTATATTATATTATATTTTTAAACACAAGCATCATTCTGATGCAGTGCAATGCAAAAACATAAATAAATACATTTTAACCACATTATACCGGGATGCACAATTGGCATGTGGGTTTCCTCAGATGTTTAAACTTGCCACTACAATTTTGAGTGATATTATATTATGCTGCATAATATTGTATTATATTGATTTTTTATGTAGTTAGAGAATTAGTTTCTTAAAAATGGGATTTAGGTTTCGTTTAAAAATAGCTACTGAACTTAAACCCTTGCTAAATTTAGATGACTTGGTTTACAAAGGGCAAACAATTTTTCCAGAAATAGGTCTGCAGGAATGTGATGTGAGGGAAAGTCCAAACATCAAAAGTTTATTGCACTCTGAAGAGTTACCTAAGTGGTCAGACAAGGTAAAAAAAAATAAAAAAAATTAAAAAAAGTCTGTTAAAAACTCAGATATGTGATTACACATCCTAAATTGCTTCAGAAGCATAAAAATAGTATAAGAAAAAAAAAGAATTTGACATTTGTCACCAATGGCAAGTTTATCTTGAACTTGATGGAAGTTCAAGAAAGAGAAAGATATTACAATTGTATAGGTGAAAGACAGACATAATTGAAGCTTTAATATCATGTTAAGTTTTATAGAATTGCAGTTTAAAAAAAAAATGTAACTCTGCCAGCCTGTTGAAAATACTGATAACATGAAGGCTGTTGGATGTTGATTTTGTACACTAAATGGCCCACATTTCTGGTTACTCTTTAATTTGGGGACCAATTCTGACTATTAACTATTCTGACTATAAACTAGTTGCTTATTAGCATGCATATTACTAGCATATTGGCTCTTTATTTCTACTTTTAAAACACATAAGCACATGACCCTATTTTAGATCCCTTAATCCGACCCCATACCTAAACTTAATAGCTATATTATTAACTAATAATAAGTAGCAAATTAGGAGTTTACTGAAGCAAAAGTTGTAGTTAATAGTGAGAATTGGTGACCAAATATCCACAGGCTTTTGGCTATAGTGTATGTTGCCAATAGATAATGTTATCATTTTTGGGTTAGTTACATAAGTATTATTAAGTAACAAATTTATATTTAATTTCCTTATGACAATTTTCAATAAATACAGTATACTGTATGTATGTATTTGTGAATTTATATGCGTGTAGAATTTATATGTGTAAAGTAGATTTATGGAATTGCAAACACAGACCAGCCACTAGTCATAATTAAACAGAAATTTGATAGTCTACACAGCATTTGACCACTGGATTTGCAGAAATTATTTTACTTATAAAGAGTGAATGTCTTTGGAATTCATGGCAGCATTTCTCAAAAGCAATGTGAGCTAAGTTGTAGATTGGTTGCGACGTAAGACATACTTAGGCTTAAGATTCATATGGGAAATGCAGCCCATGTCATTTGGTATATACATATGATGCAGAGTTTCCCAAACTTTTTTTTTTTTGTCAGCCGAACCTATTTGACCTAATTTGTTAATTGAAATGGGACAAGATTATCCTATTCAAATCAATGTGATAAACAAGTTTGATCAAAAGTAATCTAAAAGTGATCAGAAAGTAGTCAGATTATATTACCAAAAATGTGTAATATAACAGATTACGTATCTAACCACAATTTTGATCTTGTAATTTGCACTCAATAACAGACTATAATTTGCAAATTTATATGCACACATAAACACACACAGATTTTATAATATATAAATATGTGCTACATATTTAAACAATGCCTTTTTATGTGTATGTGCATCAAGACTTTAGAAAGTCATGTGTACTCTGGATGATCAGACACCCATTGAACTCCCACGCCGAGTTACGGTCACAATATACTAACATTGCGAAAGGTGCTTATCAGTGCAAACAGAACGTTATTTTTGGAGACATTTATCATTTGTTCTTGCTTTAAATAGTTCAACTAAAGAACTGACTTTTAATCATGCTCTCGAACACTGTAGAACTTCCCTATACACTAGAATCTTTATCATACAAATCATATGAATTTGTATCATGATATAAAAAACACTACACTTAAACACATGACATGCAACTGATTTAAATGCAAATGATTCATTGTTATTAAACACACATTGCACTAGCCTGCATTATTCTAAGAAGACCCGTCCTCAGTCTAACGTAATCAAGCTATCAGTATCATAATATTTTTACAGCTGTGGCTTCTGTATTTTGTATACGCTTATTCCAGAAAAAAAAAAGTATGTTAAATTGTAATCATTTTACGAGAGGGCGTGATAACTCTAGCTAGAGTTCGTCGCTTATTATCAGCTTTTATAATCATAAGAACTGTTTATTGGTACACATTCAATGCACTGTTATATCATAAAAATGCAGACCAATGGAGTTGGCAGGCCAACACATAATTGTGCAATCATGCCATCTCTGAATTAAAGATGCAGCCAGAGTGACACAAATCACACACATGGAGTTCGTCCAAGGACATGAGCCATAGATGACTGTCAAAAGAGCAAACTAGCAACAAAGACATCTACTGTGGCGTGAGGGGGAGGACCAACGAAAGCTCAAGAGATATTTGCAGGACATTGGAGCATGCTTTGATAAACGCTACATTCCTGGCAATGTCTTGGACAGAAACCAGGTGCAATTAAGAATAGATATTAAAAAGATATCTGATTTAAGAATGTGCTTTTGACAACGTGGGCTACATAGTATATCAAAAATTCAACAAATCTGTATATTTATTTTACATATAAAAATGGTCTACACCTACCTGTACAATAAGATATACTTTTAAAGAAAGTAAATTATAGGTAAAGCTTCATAAACATCAATCATATGCCAATTTAGACAACACATGCTGACCATACAAAAAAGACAGAATAAAATATATTTTACCTTATTCATGGTATGAAGATCCATGGTGTGTCTTCTTCATGGGTGCATCATTTTAAAGAAAAATCTGCATAAGGTGCAGGTTTTCCTCAGTTCTTCCTGAACAACGGCTCAATGCAAAAGGCTCACATGAAATGTAAAAATATATATATATACATAAATCGTTGTTCAACTTATCCAACCTTCTTCATGGTCAATTGTGGATATTCCAATAGTCAGTCACACCGGATGGTCCTTTGTGTGGTCCATTTTCAGTCATCCAAGACGTGTCCCAAAACCAAAATCCAAATAGTTTTGTAGCCTAAATTTGTTTTCATTCCAGAAAGTTTCCAATTCCTTGTCCGGCGTGAGAGATGTACCAACAGCAAATGATGCTCGACCAGCTTACCTTGCACCACTACAGCTGTCTGACCCAATGATACAATAATGAGTAAACTTTTTACTTTTAACTTAAAAAAAAAAAAAAAAAAACCCGGGTTTCGTGATCCTCTGAAACATTAATACTCTGTTGAGGAAAAAGGGTTTCATTCATAATTTTCTCCCTCCCTGACTCCCTGTAACTAAGGCAACAAAAGGACTGTTTCCTCCTATTTTTTGTAGAAAAATACCCACACCTGTCTCCTTCTACGCCGCAGGCCGCTTCTTGTTGCTGTGGCAAACTCGTCACCTTGGATATCTGTGAAGACCACACACTACTGATATGGAAAATACTTTGCTTGCCCTTGGTTAAGTGCCCAAAGGGAAATTGTTAAATGAGGCAAAATTACTTAGGAAAACATTGGAGGAGTATGAGTCTTGTTTGGTGAAAATGAGTGACAGTCTGTCTAGTGTTTGTTTAACTCTAACCTTCATAGACAGTAGTACAGTTAATATTGTAATATGGAATTACAGAAAAATTATTGCGGTGCAATACTCTATCGGCCAATGATAATAAAAACAAAAGATGAGATGTCATATTTAAAGCTTAACGGTGGGCCAAGTTAAAAATGCTCATGTGACAATACAAAGCCTCCTTGAGATTGCCTTTTATAGCCAAGAACAAAGGATTCATAGTTCACTGCTGCAACTTCTTATCAAATCAACTTTTAAAGATAATACAGATACTGAAAGAGAAAATCTCTCCCTTACACAAGGCTTGGGCCCTGTAACAGCTGTGCTCGTCCTGCCCTATTTTGCACCCTAGATGATAAGCACTGCTTAGTACATTTATGTATCATAGCATTAATGTAAAGTTACATTAAGTTTGCATTAAGTGTGTAAATTACAACTAAACAGTAAATGACAATGACAGTGCCTGTATTCTGACTGTACTGAATTATTACCAAACTCATGTAAATATCTTGTGGTTTAGTAAACTGCAAGGGTTTTTTATTTTATTTATTTATTTTTTTTATTTTGATGCTCTTTAAAAAATGGTTGTCAGCAAATACTTTACACAGATAGCAAGCAACTATTGAAACACTGGCAAATCAGTGTTAATGTGTCAATGCTAATTGCATTGAATTAATGTTACAAAGTGATATTGGTTCAATATCACTTTTGCACGCTGATGTTGAAACAATGGAAATTTCAACAATAAAATCAATGGTAATGTCACTGAATCAACATTACAAAATGATGTTGTTTCATCATCACTTTTTTGGCCTCATTTAATGCGGAAACAATGTTGAAATTTAAAAAAAAAAAAACATGGTATTGTCAGCGGTACACTGGTGTTGATTTTACATCACTGCAGTTGAATTAACATTGAAATTCCAACAACAACAGCAAAAATCAATGCTAATGTCACTGAATCAACATTATAATGTGATGTTGATTCTACATGCTGTTGATTCAATGCTGAAATTAACATAAATAATCAATAATGTTGTTGAAGCAATGTTAAAATGTGATGTTTATTCAACATCATGTTTGCGCCCTCAGGTAATATTGAAAATGTTGACATTTAAAAAAAATTGCTTAATCAACACTACAATGCCGACTGCAATGCTGATTCTAAATCAGAATTGTTGAAACACTTAAAACTAAAAGTGTTAGTTAAAACAGCAGTAACAATTCAAATACATTTCAGTGCTACGTCAACATATTCCTGACCATTACAAAGTACAAACCACTCTCCATTTTTAGTATTTAAGCACAGTTTAACACAATCAATGATAAAAGGAACTTTCTTAGAAAAATAAAAGTGGGACAAAACATAATATTTTTCGAGAGTCTGAGGTCAATCAATGCGGTTCAGTGGTTCAAGCTGTAAAAATCTGGCTTACATCAGACTTCTGCCTCTTTGCTTTTCAGTTCTCTGAAATGAGAAAATGAAAGAATGATTATTAAAAGAAAATCAATTCAGCTGTGTATGGTCAGATACAGCAATGTTAACAATATAATTGACTTTTTTTAGTTTGCTCAATAACACATAATTTGAACTATGGATTTAGCATCATTGAAGTCGTTTTAACATCAGTATCCCTTACAGTTTCTACATTTAACATTTGTAAATGGAAGCACATCGACAGGGGTGTACAGTCTAATTTTTAAAGACACTTTCCAGTCGAATTTATCTCCAGCCTAAATTAAACACAACTGAAGCAGCCAATGTGGGTCTTCAGGATCTGTAGAAACTTCCAAGCAGGTGTTTTGAGGCTGAACTCTGCATGAATCTCAGCTCATTTTAAACCACATAGCTTTTAAGTGACAAGTGTTCCCAGTTTACCTTGTAGAATAACAGAGCTTAGGTGTTTTCAGTGACAACTGCAGGTTCAACTTGTGTAGACCTTAATCTCTTTAATTGTCACAAAATAGCCATGTCTCTATCACTCTCTCATAAACACAAGATTTAGCTTTTTGGATTTTGTTTCAACAGGAATGGGCTAAACTGAAGATCAGTTTTATGATATTTAATACTCATTCAGGAAAATGAATGATTACCTGATAAAGCAGTAATCAGGGAACAAGAGATAAGGCATGGTTTAGCATCAAATCCCAGGTCAGATGATATGCTGTCAACTACAAATCAATGTATAATCAGACATGTGCCATGTATCAAGTGCTCACTTATACCACTTGCACAAATGTTGTTGGACCTTTGTTAATCAAGACATACCTAATACATGTCTGGAAAGTTTATTTAAACACTTTAATAAACTTTAAAATCAATGCATTTAATTACAGTCACTAATAATACAAATTGCAAAACACACACACACACACACAAAATAAATCAGTAAAAGCAGAGAACAGAGAAATAATAGGATAAAGTCATATGCATACTGTCAGGCAGTTAAACAAACAAGACTACTGATACATGTGTTTTCTCTCTGATAAGGAAGAATAATTAGACTACTGAGTGTACATGCAGAACAATCCAGGTGTTTTATTATATTTAGCTGACCCATACTCTTGCTGATGAACTTGCCATCTTTTCCAGTAAATCTGATTTCTCTACTGTTGATGAACTGGTTTCATATTACAATGATGGACTGAACATGATTCTAGATGATTTTGCACCTGTGAAAACTTGAACTGTTTCATTTGTACATTCAGCTCCTTGGTTTACACCTGAACTGTGTGAACTTAAAACTAAAGGCCGTAGGTTAGAGCGTTTGTATATCAGGTCTGGCCTTACTGTTCATAAAGAAATGTATGCTGAACATATTCAAAACTACAAAAATGCACTGTCCAAAGCTAAATCTGATTATTATTCCAACATAATTGGAGTCAGCAATGGGAACTCCAGGTTTCTTTTCTCGGTGGTAAACAATATTCTGCGACCTCCTGATTCTTTGCTATCTGATATGTATTCCACTGACTTGTGTGATCGTTTTATGACTTTTTTTGAGTCAGATAAAGCTTTTGAAAATGCCCAGCTGATTGAGGAACAGCTACTAGCATTTGCATGGATAAATACTTGAGTGATCTAGTGAAAATTTGCTGAAAATGTACTCACCCTCAGGCTGTCCAAGATGTAGATAAGGTTGTTTCGTCATCAGAACAAATTAGGAGAAATTTAGCATTACATCACTTTGCTCACCAGTGGATCCTCTGCAGTGAATGGGTGCCGTCAGAATGAGAGTCCAAACAGCTGATCAAAACATCAAAATAATCCACAAGTAATTCACATGACCCCAGTCCATCAGTTAACATCTTGTGAAGTGAAAAACTGCATGTTTGTAAAAAACTTATTCATCATTAAGGCATTTTAAGTTAAAATTTTAACATTGCTTCTGGCAAAAATGCCAGTCCTTAATAGCGCTTCCTTTTTGATATATTTTTTATTCCACTGTCATGTCTTAATTAAAGGTGAAAAAACAGTGCACAACTGCTATATACAGTGCACAAGTGAGCTGTCCAAATTATTCAAACTGAATTTTGAATCGTTGCTAACCCGACTCAAAAAAGTGATTCATTTTTAAGTTGGGTTTAGTTCTTAAAAATGACAACACGTGCACAATGCTGTCACACAGTCTATTTTCTTCACACACTGTACCCAATTCAGCACAATCCAGGCAAACCCAAAATATAACAGTCACAAGGACTGTGCTTGTAACTCAAGGACATTATGTTGATACGCGAGCTCTGTAATTCTCCAGGTCATGAGCTGCCCTAATTTTGACATGTAACATTTGTACTGCCACCCAGACTCGCATAAACTCACATGCCTCAGGCCTCGCTTCCTTCTTTCTCATTCACTATCTCATTTTCATTGCATCCATCCAGTATTTTCATCTCTTAAAAAGTTCCCCATTTACCCTCCCCCTCCTATCCAGTCACTTTATCTCATTTTTCACCCCACTGGAATCTGAGTACTTGGGTGGTTATCAAGGCTCCTGTATTTAGGGGGCCATGTAGGGGACTAACAGAAGCACTGCAGACTTTTATAGAGAAATGAGTGATAAGAGTCCTCATACTTAAAGACTGCATTAGCAACACCACTGACCCAGGAGCACAAACACAGAGCAAAGCAGACAGTCAACATGGTGAGTGGACACAGCTACTTTTGATAATGACAATTAATGTGAAATTTAATATAATGGATTTACAATAGTGCAACTAGAAGCACTATACACTTTTTTTAATTCTATTAATTTAATTCTAGCAATTCTTCTATTAATACTGATGGTTAATATAGGCATAAATATAAATATAATATAAAAAGCATAAATATTTTCTCAAACTGTGACATTCATCTTAAAAAAAAAATGTCATTTTAAAGAGCCTAAATGTGTATATTTATTGCTGTGGATTAGACTTTCTACTGGGTGCTTTTAATGATTATTTTTCTTTTATTTTTCAATCTTCCTTACAGGCCAGTAAGAAAGCTGCAGCTAAGAGGAGTAAAACTGCTCAAAGGGGCTCCTCCAATGTATTCTCCATGTTCGAGCAATCACAAATACAGGAGTTTAAAGAGGTCAGTCTTTATTTTATCTGAAAACCAAATTTGGAAAAAAAAAAAATAAATCACCACAATCCTAATTAATAACAAATACATACAGTATATGCACGCAAAGTGATTTACTGTATAGTCTACTATATAGCAAATCTCATCTGCTTGATTGTTTATTTCAAAATATAAGCTATTTTATTGTCCAGCTGTAGTCTGCTAAATGTGACTATAAAGCATGAAGATCTTAAGGAATGATTTTCTGTAAAGCTGCTCTGAAACAATGTGAATTGTGCAAAGCACTATACAAATAAAATTTGCTTGATTTGATAAAAAAATCACATATAAACACCAGCAGCAGTTGCTATCAGGCTGGATTGTTTAAATATAATAGCTACATTATGCTTTTTACAGGCATTCGGCTGCATAGATCAGAACCGGGATGGAGTTATTAACAAAGCTGATCTGAAGGAAACTTATGCACAACTAGGTATATAAAATGCATTGGAGAGTTTCGGAATACTTTCATTATACATCTGAAACATCATACAAGCAGACAGCTTTTTTTAAATAAGCATTGAGTACTGTGTTTGTGCAGGAAAGCTGAATGTGAGTGATGAAGAGCTGGAGTCTATGTTAGCAGAGGGAAAAGGGCCCATCAACTTTACTGTCTTCCTCACTCTCTTCGGAGAAAAACTCAATGGTATGACAACTAAACTTTCAAGATTTGAAGGCCTCGATGAATAAGAAACAAGTCTATAAGGGACTTGAATGGAGGATTTATTATAATTTGTGCAATATTCCTATCTCCAAACAGGCACAGACCCAGAAGAAACCATTCTTGCTGCTTTTAAACTGTTTGACCCAAATGCTACAGGAGTTGTTAATAAGGATGAGTAAGTGTATAAAACAGATCAAAAAACGTTACTGTATTTTTAAGAAAAACTGATGGATTTGGTGTCATTTTGTTTCAGGTTCAGGAGGCTGCTATTGAACCAAGCAGATAAATTCACAGCAGAAGAGGTTAATATTTGCATTTATAAATACTAATTGCATTTTAAAAAAATAATAATAATTTAGTCACATAAAATGCATTAAAAATCAATAGATGCAGATAATGTTCCCCATCTTTCATAAACAATGGGCTTTTGATAGCCTGTATTATCAGGTGCTGTGATAAGAATGTGTACTTTTTACAGAATCACTTGTTCTAATCTACTTGATTCTCTTTCAGGTTGACCAGGCTTTTGCAGTGGCTCCAATAGATGTGGCTGGGAATATTGACTATAAATCACTTTGCTACATTATCACGCATGGTGATGAAAAGGAGGAGTCTTGAATAAAGACAAATCTTTCATTTGAACTTCCTCAGTCTGCAATTCTGTTCATGTCAACCCTCAGGCATATCAACAGCTTTCGTTATTAAAACCTTTGTTTTGCATTTCAAAACCAGATTTATTGTTCTGGTAGTGCTAGATATAATAAAGGCAAGGAGTAATACAAATCTATTGCTTGCTGTCACATGTAATTGTACTGTTAGGAGGGGTGTACTACAAGACAACACAGTTTCATAAGTTTTTAACAGAAAAACAATTGCATGATATGAAGGCTTGCACATTGATTTCAGTTTTATAAAATTACATTTTCTATCATTATGCAGAATACATGCATATTATACTGAGCATAACTAACTGAACCTTAGAGAAGACCATAAGGGTAGGATATTTGCTCACTTGTAAATTCTGTCTCTAATTGCTGCCCCCCACAGACGGTTTGTTAAACTGCAATTAGTAACTGGAACTTTGTGAGGCCCTTGAATACTTGGACTACAAGTGGCACATTTTCTCAAACCTCTAATAAACTTTATACACAGTTGCTATGCTTTGTTTAATCCTTTCAAATGTAGATTAAATAATGCATTATGTGTAAGAGGGAAAAAATGGTGTTTTAAATATGATAAACTCAACCTTTTCATGTATCAGTATGACTTTCTTACTTCTGTTGAAAACTAACAAAGATTTCTTGAGAACTGTCTGTTTTTTTCTGTGAATGTTCTTCAAAATATCAACGTTTGTGTTCAGAAAGAAATAGATACAAGCTTGGACTACCTCTTTAAATGTCACTGAAGATTCATTGTTCAAAAGAATGGCCACAGTGTAAAAAAAAAAAAAAAAGATTTTGCAAAGTAAATAAAACAAAGGTTATGGTAACACTTTATTTTAAGGACCAATTCTTACTAGTTGCTTATTAGCACGTGTATTACTAGCATATTGACTGTTTATTAGTACTTATTAGGCACATGTTAATGCCTTATTCCTCATGATCATATTCTACATCCCTTAACCCGACCCAATACCTAAACTTAACAACCTTACTAACTATTAATAAGCAGCAAATTAGGAGTTTATTGAGGGAAAACTCTTACTGAATATGTGTTTCCTAATCTAAAGTGTTACCAAGACTATTTTAGTACGTTTCACAAGAAAATACTGTTTCTGTCTTTCTACATTTTATACAAATTTTCACGTTTAATTAATTGTGGTACTTGCTGTTTCTTTGTAAATAATTGTGAAATTTATTATCAATTTATATTAAACAAATGTTTCTACACCATTTTATTCAGTGCATTTGTAAAACAGTCTGCTAGAATGTGTAGCTATTACTACAAGTATTAGATATATATGTCCACTATTTTTACTGCTACCATGGCATTATTGATATATAAAAGCCATTTTATACAATGAAAGTGAGTGCTTACCATATTCATAGACTGGCTGTCTTTTTGGCTGTTTGCATAGCCTATGTGACCCTGGACCACAAAACCAGTCATAAGTAGCACGGATATATTTGTAGCAAAAGCCAAAAATACATTATATGGGTAAAAATGATCGATTTTTCTTTTATGCAAAAAAATCATTAGGATATTAATTAAAGATCATGTTCCATGAAGATATTTTGTAAATTTCCTACCATAAATATATCAAAACTTAATTTTTGATTAGTAATATGCATTTCTAAGAACTTAATTTGGACAACTGTAAAGGCGATTTACTCAATATTTTGATTTTTTTTTTTTTTTTTTTTGGTATCCTCAGATTCCAGATTTTTAAATAGTTGTATCTCGGCCAAATATTGTCCTATCCTAATAAACCATACATCATATGATAGCTGTCATATGATTTATAAATCTAAATTTAAAAAAAATAAAAATAAAAATACCCTTATGACTGGTTTTGTGGTCCAGGATTACAAATCATACAGCTTTGAAACAAGTGAACACAGAAAGACTAACATATGTCACATAAAAATTAAATTATTCCAATTAAACCTCTAGAAACGGCCCAAACCCACTCCTTAGAAATATATGCTAATAAGCTGTGGATTCCGGAAGTGACACAGACGCGCATGTGCAGAACTGTCAAACAGCGAAAGACTGGAAACTCTGCGCTAATGTCATCATCATCACCACCACCACCCTAACACTAAAAACACGGCTCGACTGATGCGTCAATTACTTTATTATTTACCTTTCAACCATGGGACCTCGACTTAAATTACGAAAACAACACCGCTGGTGCATCTCGACTGGGAATATAATCGGTTTTGCTCCTCAAACCTCTTCGTGCTGAGTGAAAACAGTCCTCTGAAGCCGTGGACCGGAGAAATGTGACTCGGGAGATCAGGAGTAACTTAATTTCGCTCGTCCGACTGTTTACACATTTTTCGGACGACGTTTCTGCTCATGTAAAGTACATTTTCAGTGGTCGTTGTTTGTTTAACTGTGGGTTTGATAGTGAGACGTTGCGCGCTAAGCTAATTTAGCATTAAACTCGGGTGATTAAGACTCACAATAATCCGTTTAGAAGACGTCGTGGCTTTAAAAGACGCACAAATCTACGTAACGTTACAAAACACGGGAGATAAAGTTAAAGTGGACCTGAGTGATTGACTAAAGTCGTGCTGGGAGTGTGTAGTTTTGGCTGGCCTGTTTTGGGATCAGGCATCTCAGTAATTTCACGTTTTCTCTTGGGATGTTTACTGTCGGGTGCAGGTGATGCCCTGTAAGTGAAGTGATCGTCGGGTGTGTGTGTGTGTGTGTGTGTGTGTGTTAGTAGAGGATCATGATGGCTCATAATGGACGTCTGTCGTCTGAGGACACTATGAGTGTGAGGACTCTGGGCAGTCAGTTTGATGAGGAGAGCTCTTTCGGATCGGACTCAGAAATCGACGGCTTCACCAGCTCCAGACGAACCGACAAGTATGGATTCATCGGAGGAGCCCAGCAGTACTCAGTCGAAACGTAAGTGCACTGGTTTGCAAGGCTGTTCAGAGGATCCCATCAGATCCTGTTTGTGTTGCTTGATTTTGGGAGCTCGAGGTCACGTGATGAAGCGTGGAACAGAAAGTACTGCATGTTTGGACTTTGATGGGTGTGTGACAGCATTTGAAAGCAGCATAGTTTAGATTCTTGACACACTTAAACAGAGGCATTCAAAACTAAAGGATCTGTGTTAATGAATTACTGTTGCTTTAACCTATTTAATGCCATACTGTATGTATTATATATATATATAATATTATATATATAATATTTTTCAGGCTTATTAGTCATTATGTAGCCCAATGCAGATAAATAAATAATGACATCTCTTCAAAAAGTTATACTTTATTCCTGGTAGAAGATGTAGCCTTTTCGTTAAACACTTCGAATGCAGTAATAATAATAATAATAATAACACACACTAGCAGTCAAAAGTTTGTGATCATTAAATATTTTAAGTCTTTTTTTTTTGTGTGTGTGTTTTAAGCCTCTTATGCTTACAAAACCTGCATTTATTTGAAACAAAATATAGTAAAAACAATTGTCACTTACTCATTCTACAATTATTATTATAAAAGAACAGTTTGTAAAATAGCTTTTCTGTTTTAATATCTGTTTTATTTTGTGTGAAAAATATAAATTGCATTTTAAAATGTATCAAATGATTATAATTGTATATAAATAAATATATACAGTAAAATGGAAATATTGTGAACTACAAAATTATTACTGTTTTCAGTTTTAATGCTTTCTGTTGTATGTAATATAATTATATACTGTATACAGCTCATGTGACTGTTTACACCAGCCATGTGAAATGTTCACATGATATTAGTAATTGAACAGTAATTTTGTGTAATACATTCCTACACCCTTTTTGCAAAGCAGCACAATTCCTCCCTTTTAAAATAAATAAATGGGAGGTTGATGGCTGGTCAAACTAAACCAATCAAGATCAAAACAAACTGTAGCGTGCAACCAAGTATCTTAAAAACACTGAGATTAACCAATCTGTTTTATGTAGCTAACTCGTTGAACCAGTTTTGGCGGATGTATGAAACTGACAGTTTTCTTTTCATTGGAAATGGGCTTAAAAAGTTGAATGTTAGTTTTCGTTGATGTGGTTTGAATGGAGTGTCAGGGCGTTTCATCCTCACTTGCTCAGTTGCAGTCCTGTTAAAGCTTCCTGTCTTTTATCAGCGAGGCATCTGCCTCAGGTCGGCGTCTTTAAAAAGACACTGAAGTCTACAGAGAAGAACACATTCATGTTGTTTACAGATACGCCTGGAATTGGGATTGTCACCACTCCATTGTGAAGAATTAACGGTTTTGAAGAGTAGCCTGAGACGGCAGCAGGCCTGGCTGTTTGTTGTGAATTGTTAAAGAGCATGGAATAGATGAGTAAGTGATAGTTGTCCCTCTGTACTGAGTGTACAGCCGCTTTCCGTTTCCTGTGGTTTATGGGAGTGCTGGTGCCCTGAGGTTACACCGTCTCTGCCAACTACTGGAGAGAAAGTGAGCGGCCCCAAACCTAACTCTCATGAAAACTCTTCTAGGTTCCTCTGTTTTTGGTCAAAATTTCTCTGGAAAATGAAAAAGAAGTAAAACCTGCAAGTTATAGCTTAAAAGGAAAAAATATTAAAAAAAACATTGCTTTCAGATCAAATTTCTAGTGGTTAGGATCGGTATCTGATTAAAGGGGAAGCTAGCTGGTGGTTGGTGTGCTGGCAAGCTGATATTTAAATGTCTTGGCCACAAGCTAAATGGTTCAAATTTGAATAGGGGGAAACACAAAAGGGAAAGATAACAGGCCTGTTCATCACTGTTGTAGCCTTAGGCAGAGTAGTTCACCACAGGTCCAACCAAGGGATATTCTCCCTGGATGAAAGTGTCTAGTCATCTACTGGATGGCTATTTACATTAGTCATGAAATTGTTTCAGATTATTCTGCCCTAAAATGTTTCTCTTTCATAAATTTGGTGGCAGGTTACAGCTCTTATGCATACCAAGGCTGCATTTATTTGATTGAAATATAGTAAGAGTAGCAATACTGTGAAATATTAATTTGAAATAAATATTTTCTATTTTAGTATAAGTTGTAATTTATTATTATTATCTGTGATGCAAATCTTTAATTTTTAGCATCATTACTCCAGTCTTCAGTGTCACGTGATCCTTTGAAAACAATGATTACATTTCTTATCAATGTTGAAAACAGATGTGCTGCTTAATGGTTCTGTGGGAACTGTGATACATTTTTTTTCATGGTTCTTTTATGAATAGAAATATTAAAATAGTTAGTATTAGTTTGAAACAGTAATCTTTGTAACATTATAATTGTCTTTACTCTTACTTTTGATTAATTGAATGCATAATTTTTGAACAATAGTATTACTTTCTTTCGAAGCAAAAAATAAATAAATAAATGAAAAAATAAATATATTAAAAATATTACAGACCCCAAACATTTGACCGGTAGTTTATGAAAAACATGAAAAACAACTCTTATTAACTTATTATCAAATGCAGAAGGTGTGAATGGGTGATTCATATTGGAGCTCATATTAGACAACATAATTTTCGTGCATTGCTTATGCAAGTTACAGTAAATTATACCATATAAAAAATATGGAAACTTAAAAAAACTTAGCAGCAGCTCTTTTTGTGATATTTAAGTATTTATATGAAGGACTTAAATCGTGATGAGTGACATGTTTATGACATTGTCACTAGTTCACAAGAAGCTATTTTAGTTGTTGGTTTAGTGGCTGTAGTTCTTCCTGCAAATAGCTCAGTCTTTTTTGATGTAGTGTGTGTTTTTTTTTTATAGTTTTATGGTTGACCCAAAAAGAAAAATTTTGTCATGATTTACTCCCTCTCATATCCAAACCCTTATGACTTCATGTCTTTCTGTTGTGAAACACAAAAGGAGATCTTAAGCAGAATGTTTACGCAGCTATTTTCCATACAGTAATATTAAACAACAGAAGTATTATTAAAGAAGCCTATTTGTATTCAATTTAATTCCAATTTCATTTGCATTTCTGCATATTTCATCTTGCTGTGTTGTAGTCGGTTATGAGAACTGAGAACTAATAACATTTGCCATTTTAGAGTTCTTATTCTTTCTTTCTCTCTTACACAGGGCTCAAGAAGTGCCTCTGGAAGTGTTAAGGCACAGGGAAGCCAAATGGTTGGATATGCTGAACCACTGGGACAAATGGATCAGTAAAAGGTTCAAGAAGGTAGGAGCTACGATCAACATTCACTAGATTCTTCAGTCAGTTGCATTCTTTTCCACTGCATGTTCCCAAGAACAGATCAATGATGTAAGATGTTTGCCAATGCCTTGCATGTAAGCACTAGAACTGAGAGAGGAGGCATAGGTACACCAAACCGTGAAAACATGAGGAAATCATCTCCATATATCAGGGCTTGAGGCTTTAAATTATGAATGTGATCTTCCTTCTCTTTTCTCCCCCTTCTCGTTTTTCCTCTCATTGACTTGCTCAGACAGTCCCACTGCTGCTTGGTTTAATTAAAAGCCTCAGCAGAATGACACCATGACACAGTCGTTCCAACGCAGCGCTGTCTGGACAAGCCAACATCGCATCGGCTCTCCTTATATGGTCTTCAGTGATCTGTGTTTCTATTAGTCTGAGTGTTCACCTCTGTTTTTCTCTCAAGCTGTATAAAGCTTTCACTGGGAGTGAGGCATCTTCAGGTAAAGACAACAGAAGAGTTTTGCCAAAGGATTTCTTAACAGTCTTTGTTGGCTTTTTTGTTTGCATGCCTGTGTAACTGTGTGCTCGTCTTTGTGTCACGCAGGGTTTGAAAGCAATGACATGCAATTCTAGGGTTGGGAAGTGAGAACTGGTTCTTACTGAAACCAGATGAATTTCATGACATTTTCATGGCAAATCCAGAATAATGATAATCAATTATGATAATAATAATCTATCTATCTATCTATCTATCTATCTATCTATCTATCTATCTATCTATCTATCTATCTATCTATCTATCTACAGGGCTCTAGAGTGCGACCAATTTGGTTGCACATGCGACCTAATTTCTCAGTGGTGCGACTAAAAAAAATCTGAGGTTGCACCGGTGCGACCAGCCGTTCGAGGAGTGGGGGGGAAAGTCTCCGCGACTCTGAAAGTCTCCCTGTGGTTCAACAACAGACACACATTAGGCCCATATCGTGGTCTAAACCAATCAGAGATAGTGAAGGGCGGACCCCCCCTCTGATTGGCGATGGTCCAGATATTCCTGTACGTGTGTGTATGTTTGAAAATGTGTGTGCTGCAGTCAGACAGAAAGAGGTGAGTAGCCTAGGCCCGTCAGATAAACAGAGTGGATGTAGCCGCGGATGATGAGAGAAGATCAAAAGAACGATTGACAACTTTTTCATTAAGAATGTTAAGTTAAGGCCTTATTTTTTTAAGTTAAGTTAAGGCCGAAATTCTATCATTTGCATGCGTTTTTAACCCTTGTTAATTTAAAAATTCAAGCGATTAAAAAGCATTTGGGCACAAAAGACAACTCCTTTCAGTACTTGCGCGCTGTGTTCTGCTCTGTGTGAACAGCGCACGCACAGACAGCCGCGTCTCTGACACGCGCAAATACATACAAAAGTATGTCAAAATACCCCTCTTGACAAGTAACTTTAACAATGATTAACCTATATTGAATTTATACACTGGAGTACAGATGCACCGATCGACCGGACATTTTTTGTTTCATTTTAGAGCATCTTCTGTTCCATTCTTGCACACAAACTGCGCTGCAATCATTTTCCCAAATGTAATTTGTGTGGAAATATTCCGTTATTATTATAATTAGTCTGTAAACGGCCGTTAACAAAGGCCAGAGAAGACGGACACAAAAAGGAGAAAATACTGTAGCACTAGCAGGCAGAACAAGATCTCTGCTCACAATGCGTGAAATATAGGAAGAAAATCAAAATATTGAATTTTGTATGAACGTGTTTCTGAGGGAAACTGGCTGTTTTCAGAAATGGCGTTTTCTTTTTATCTTGTCTCTGTATAATGCATATTAAATTGGTGTTAATATGCGCAGTGCTGCTGTGTTTACAGCGGTAACCAAGGAAACGCTGTATCACTGTTCCAAGAGCGCCGCCTGCTGTCAGAGAGTGAAATAGCATCTCATTCAGCCCCACTGCTGTTTCTGTTTAATGCCGATGTTTTATGTAACGTTAGTATAATTTCACAAAGCTAAAGACGGATCGTTCTGTTTTTGCGTCAGATTTTGAACTTATACAGTCTAATATAAATCAAACATTGCACACGTTTTTTTTTTTTTTTTTTTTTTTTTTTTTTTTTTTTTTTGTGTGTGTGGATTAATCCATGATTAAAATGCAGTTGCTGTCTCTAATTTAAAATTGCTATGAAAAATCAAGGTGCAACACAGTGAAGAATATTCAAATGTTATTTTATATGTGATTTTTGTTTTTTTTTCTGTAGCTGAACATCTACAAACATAAAAACCTAAAGCATCATTTCATTTCTATCTTTGTGCTATAGGCCTATGTTTATTTGTGCTATTACTTGTAATTTGTTCATTTGCTCTTATTTACTGGCTGTCACTTGTCTTTAATAATGTTTAAACTTTATATTTATGTTTATTTTTGACTAGTAATTGTTGCTGTGTTATTGAAATTGGAATAGAGAATTGTAAAATTTAATTGATATCTAGAATATTGGTGTCATATAAACTTATTTATTAGAATATACAAGATAACATAGATCAAAAACAATGATAACAGAAACTATTTTATTTTTTTGTGGCAGGGCCAGTGAAAATGTTGGCAGGGCAAGTAAAAATTTGTAGAAAAAATCCTTAGCGTTGATCCCTGCATTAAATAATGAGCCACATACGATCGAGTCCGAGCCAGAGCCCACTGAAATTAAAAGGGGAAAGTGTATACATTTTGAAGAGAGTGGCTTGACCAGTTTCCCTGGCTAAGATACAGTAAAGCCGATAATATAATGCACTGCATTTACTGTAAAGAGTGTAGGAAGACCATGGCTAGCAATAGTGCATTTGTGACTGGTTCTAATACATTTCAAATTGAAACGCTGAAAAAGCACAATGCATCTATAAAACATCTATGTTGACCAGATTGTTAGTTAATCATTTACAAGTCAATATTGCCTATATGGACAGCGATTTTAAAAAAAAAAAAAAAAAAAAAAAGAAAAAGAAAAGTTAACTTGTAAAACTGCGGTGTTAAATGCGATGCGGTCGAAAATTTGGGTGCACCTAACTTTTGTGTTGGTGCACCTTAGAAAAAAAGTTAGGCGCACCAGTGCAACCAGTGCAAAAAGTTAGTCTAGAGCCCTGTATCTATCTATCTATCTATCTATCTATCTATCTATCTATCTATCTATCTATCTATCTATCTATCTATCTATCTATTTGTTTATTTGTTTATTTATTTTTTACAACGCTGTTTGCATCATGCTCTTTTGTCACTTGATCTTTTTTATTTTGGTGTGTCAATCTGGTAAGTTACTTAGTATAGGAGATCATTTATTTATTTTTTGCCATGATGTAAAATTACTCTTACTAAATATAAGATCCCATACAAAATAATAATAAAAAAAATGAATGCAAGATATATCTCTACTGTTATGGTTATTGGCTGATATTAGAGATTTTTTTATTGATATTGACACATTAGATATTTAACTGCATGCTCATTTTCACCTATTTTTTTCATTTATCTTTACTCATCATTTTTACATTTGCTTAAAGCCACCCAAAGATGAAAATTACCCCATGATTTACTTGCCCTCAAGCCATCCTAGGTGTATGACTTTCTTCTTTCAGAATAATATTAAAGAGGTCATGACATGGATTTTTTTATTATTTTAATATGTTCCTTCAGGTTTACTTATAATGTTAAAGCAAGTTTTTTGCGCACAAAAAAAAACAAAAAGTGGAAAAATTGTTATTTTCAACCCTCATTCTGAACCTCTCTCAGGCTGTTTTTAAGGGGCGGATCCTTTAAGGCTTCGCAGTAATCGGCCACTGTTACGATTGGCTAACGTTATTGCATAGGAAACAGTTTCAATGCCCACTTGCTATTGCATGTGAGTGTTTTGACAACATAATCAAAATAAAACGGCAATATGAAATCATTTACTCATATGAAAAAGCAATATGAAATCATTTACTTACGGATGATGCAGTCAGATTGTCCGCTTCATCTTTCAACAAATGTTTCAATGTACAAAGATGCGAACGAGTCGTGACAACAGACTAATAAAGGCCTTCTGAAGTGAAAAGATGTGTTTGTGTAAGAAAAATATCCATATTTAAAATTTTATAAATCGTAATCTCCTGTCTTACACATGTTCATGAGAGATATATTGTAGCATAAGCTCCGGTGAGAAGTGACGAATGCGGAAGCACAGGAGAGAGCTAAACAAAACACAACATGATTTAGAAGTACAAAACGAGGATTTGTAAAGAAAAATGTCAGAGGATTTTGATATAAGCCAAGAGGAGACTAGTTTTCCTTTGCTGTAAACAAAAATTGGTTCTCTTGAGATTAGCATATTCTCACCCGAGCTTACGATAGTTAGCGGAAGCTAATGATTACGGTTTATAAATTTTAGTGGATAGTATTTTTACACAAACGCATCGATTAGCTTCAGAAGGCCTTTATTAACCCCCAGAGCCGTGTGGAGCACTTTTTATGATGGATAGACACACTTTTTTGGACTTCAAAATGTCAACCCCCATTCACTGCCATTATAAAGCTTAGAAGAGCAAGACATTTTTTAATATAACTCTAATTGTGTTTGTCTGAAAGAAGAAAGACATGTACACCTACGATTGCTTGAGGGTGAGTAAATCATGGGGTAATTTTCGTTTTTGGGAGAATTATTAACCTTTAAAGTTTTTTTTTTTTTTTTTTTTTTTTTTTTTTAAACAAATTTAATAGTGATACTAAAGCTCACATTCAAAATTAATGTCTTTATTTCACACTGTGTATCCTGTAAGTAATGCAAAGGCAATAAACAAAAAATCCATTTTTCTGCTGGTATCTTGCCTTTATTGGTCACATGTAACAACAAAACCAGTGCGGCCAGTGTTGTGTGACAAGAATCTTTAGGGAACCCAAATCATCACGTAGGATCAGAGCCAGCATAGTTTAAAATGTTAAATCATAAAGTGGCTTTTGTGTAAAGGGAAACTGACATATTTGTGTCAAATAACCATTTGAAAATGACATCTGGGTTACCTGCCCAGTCTCAGATTTCTGTAATCACAGTGAACGCATGCTGGTCCCTGCTTATCTGAATATTTCCACATCAGTGCGTGACGTTCAGACCTCTGTCACCCGCAGGTGCGACTGCGATGTCAGAAAGGAATCCCGCCATCATTGCGAGGGAGAGCCTGGCTCTACCTGTCGGGTGGAAAAGTGAAAAGAGAACAGAACCGCGGGAAGTTTGAGGTGAGTCAGGTGTACACATGATTATAGTCGATTTGAAGAGGTCACACTAGAGCTTGTTGTATCATTATGCATCTCTTACTGTAAAGCTCCTCAAACTTAGGGATAGTTCACCCAAAAATGAAAATTCTGTCATCATTTACTCACCCTCAGGTAGTTCCAAACCTGTATGAATGTCTTTGTTCAGCTGAACACAAAGGAAGATATTCTGAAGAATGTGGGAAACAGAGCAGTTCTGGGGCACCATTGACTTCCATAGTATTTTTTTTTCCTACTATGGAAGTCAATGGTGCCCCAAAACAGCCTGGTTACAAACTTTCTTCAAAATATCTTCCTTTTTGTTCAGCAAAACAAAGAAATTCATACAGGTTTGGAACTACTTGAGGGTGAATAGTTGATGACAGAATTTTCATTTTTGGGTGAACTATCCCTTTAAAGTCACAGCCCCACTATTTTTTTAAAGTGTTTATACATGTCTTAAACCTGTGCAGCGTGAAATTAGGCTACAAAAACACACTTTATGACTATGAATGAGATGAACCTGTGTCTGTCGTTTTTGAACAGGAGTTGGATAGCATGGATGGAGACCCTAAGTGGGTTGATGTGATAGAGAGAGATCTACACAGACAGTTCCCCTTCCATGAGATGTTTGTGTCCCGAGGAGGTCATGGGTTAGTCAACACAATTTCATATACACTACTAAGATTTTTAATGATTTTTAAAGTCTCTTCTGCTCACCAAGCCTGCATTTATTTGATCCAAAATACAGCAAAAGCAGTAATATTATGAAATATTTTTACTATTTAAAATAACTGCTATTTGAATTTATTTTCAAATGTGAAATATATATACCTGTGATCAAAGCTGAATTTTCAGCATCATTACTCCAGTCTTCAGTGTCACATGATCCTTCAGAAATCATTCTAATATGCTGATTTGCTGTTCAAGAAACATTTATTATGATTATTATTATCAATATTTAAAACAGTTGAGTACTTTTTTTCAGGATTCTTTGATGAATAGAAAGATCCAAAGATCAGCATTTATCTGAAATAAAAAGCTTTTGTAATGTTATACACTATACCATTCAAAAGCTTGGAGTCAATTTTTTTTATATATAGGGAATTATAGAAATTAATACTTTTATTTAGCAAGGATGCGTTAAATTGATCAAACGTGATGATACAGACATTTATAATGTTACAAAAGTTTTCTATTTCAGATAAATGCTGTTCTTCTGAACTTTCTATTATAGAAACCTGAAAAATGTTTTCAACATAATAACAATAATAATAATAAATGTTTTTTGAGCAGCAAATTAGAATATTAGAATGATTTCTGAAGGATCATGTGACTGGAGTAACGATGCTAAAAATTCAGCTTTGAAATCACAGGAATAAATTACATTTGAAAAAATATTCATATAGAAATCAGTTATTTTAAATAGTAAAAATATTTCAAAATTGGTACGCAGAAGAGACTACATTAAAAATCGTGTTGTTCAAAAACTTTTGACTGGTAGTGTACATACATTTGTATGTATATTTTGGTAACATTTTAGTATAGGGACCAATTCTCACTATTAACTAGTTGCTTATTAGCATGCCTATTATATACATATTGGCTGTTTATAAGTAGTTATAAAGCACATTCGGCATGACCATATTCAACATCCCTAATCCTATCCAATAAACTTAACAACTACCTTACCAACTATTAATAAACTGCAAATTAGTAGTTTATCATAGTTAATGGTTTATTAATAGCGAGAATTGGACCTTAAAATAAAGTGTGACCTATATTTTTGTTGTATTTTATTTCTGTTTGTCTTTTAAATTATATTTTATTTGGTCTGTCTGTTTGAGCAGGCAGCAGGACCTGTTCCGGGTGTTGAAGGCTTACACCCTGTACAGACCGGATGAGGGTTACTGCCAGGCTCAGGCTCCTATAGCAGCAGTGCTTCTGATGCACATGCCTGCTGAGGTACAGTGTGTTATAAAGTTGTTTGCAATGCTTATTCTAGTGCACATTCTCTTTAGCAGCAGCTGTAATGCTTAATTGATTAAGTAATGATTAAAATGATAAATTCTTGTATGTTTTATTGGTATTCAGGATGCATTTTGGGGGCTGGTTCAGATTTGTGAGAAGTACCTCCCTGGATATTACAGCGCAGGCCTGGTAAGACCTCTAAATGTTATTATTTCTCAAATCTAATCCAAAAAGGGGAAACAGGAAGTGAGATCTAGGAGACATTGTGTGTAAAGGTTCATTATCTATTGCCTGGTGACATTATGAAGGTCCTACATTTTACAACCATGTAATAAAACATTTGAATGATGAGCATCGTGAACGAAGACCAACTGTTATGAACTTCATAGTTTTAGGTAATTGAAACCTTATCTGGGTTCCTCACACACGTTCTCATGTTCATAGTTTGCATTCTATTCATGGCATTCATATCTGAGGTTCCCGTTTTCAATCTGCAAGCATTGAGTCATGTTTCCTGAGACGAAAAGAAATATGCTGTAGGTGCCAGTAAAATTAAAACAAAGCTTCTTTTTATTTTTGCTCAAAGGTGATGTAAGTATCACAAATGTAGGGTAGTAAATTAAATAGCTGTGGGCAAAATTAATTTAGATTTAATCTATGATCCTTCATGCCTTTCTAATGTGAATGTGGAGTTGCTGCTGTAAATATAACCTGTGAGTTATATAATCTGAAAAGAAGGGCACTGTTTCCTCCAAGACAAAGAAAAAAACCCTGCCGTCCTGATGCCTGTGTTGTTTGTGTTTTTAGGAGGCCATACAGTTGGATGGAGAGATCTTAAATGCATTATTAAAGCGTGTGAGCCCTCCAGCATATCGCCATCTTGAGAAACACAAGATAGAGCCCATCCTCTACATGACGGAGTGGTTCATGTGTGCATTTTCCAGAACTCTACCCTGGGCATCTGTGCTCAGAGTGTGGGACATGTTGCTGTGTGACGGTGAGATTCACTTACACATATTACCACACATGCAGCTTTGTCTTCTTCTTTCTGACTGTATGTTCTTTGCTGTTACAATAGGAGTGAAGATAATATTCCGTGTTGGGCTGGTGTTGCTGAAATGCATGCTGGGATCTCATGAGAAACTGAAGGCTTGTCCTGGTCAGTACGAGACTATGGAGCTTCTCAGGGCCCTGGAGCCACGATACATGCAAGAGGGCTTTCTCGTACATCAGGTATCACATGCTCTCGATCTGTTGTATTGCATTTTTTGTGACCAATACCTGAACCAGTATATGCGGAACCAGTATTAATTAATTGTTTTATTATTGCTTGGTTTGCACATTATTAACTAAATAATAATTGCAATAAAATAACAGCTTATGAATTTTTTCAATAATAATCATCACACATTATTGTTCAAAAGTTTGGGGTTTGGGTTTTTTTTAAAAATATATATTTTATTAAGCTTATGCTCACCAAGGCTACAATAATTAGATTTTTTTGCAAATTAAAATAACTTTTCTATTTGAATATTTTTAAAAAATAGAATTTATTTAATTGCAAAGTTGAATTTTCAGCAGTTATCACTATAGTCTTCAGTGTCACATGATATCAAGAAATCAGTCTAATATACTGATTTGCTGCTCAAGACGCATGTATTATTTTAAATGTTGAAAACAGTTGTGCTGCTTAATATTTTTGTGGAAATTGGATATTTTGGTACATTTCAGGATTTATTTATGAATAGAAAGTGCAAAAGAAAAGCATTTTTTTTAAACATAAATATTTTGTAACATTATAAATGGATTTACTGTCACTTTTGATCAATTTTAAGCATTATTGCAGCGTAAAAGTATAAATTGTTTTTTACAAATTTAAAACTTTGCGTAAGTATAACGATCCAAGTGAAACTCAAGGTTTAGGTTTATTAACCTAACCTTCACAACTAAATAATCAAATATTCATACAGTCATATAATGTGAAGACTTTTACTCAAGCGGATTTTATTATTAATCATAATAATTATTAAAAATGCATAAATGTCTAAATTTCAGAATGTTATTAACATGAACAATGCCTTAAGTTACTTTATGAACTTTGCTGGATGCTATTCATTAAAGACCCAGTAGGTGGCACCATTTATTTGCATTACTGGATATTAAATCAATAACTAAATAAACTGGTTTTATTGTTATGTAGGAACTTTTACTTATTGATGCATTTTATTTGCGTCATGTAGAAGTGTTTATGAGCAAGACGTTGGTGTTCAAAACAACAGGACAATGACGATAATGAAGCTTGTCTTCTGCACATGCAGGTATTAGAGATGCCCATATCTTCTCGGGATGTGGAGCGAGAGCACCGCGTGCAGCTCAGACGCTGGCGGAAAACTCACGGCGAGCTTAGCTACAAGTCCCCTCCCAGAATGCATGGCGCTCACGCCATCATGTCTGCCGAGCCACACACCCGCCAAGACCTCCGTCAGAAGCCCACCATCATCGTCCAGTACCCCCTGCCCTCAGACACTAAATCCGAATTCGCTCGCGGCAAAAAGAGAAGCACTATCCGTAAAGCCCCCAATCCAACAGTGGACATCCCAAACCCATATGCCCTGCCTACAGACCCCAAAGCATCTGCTTCTAATAATCAAACACAAGAGACAGCCCCAAGCAATCAGTCCAACCATCCTCCTCCATCACTACAGCAATCCCACCTCACTACACCCGAAAACACACCCTCCTCTGATCCACAACCACCTCAACCGTCTCCAAATCTCTCTCGCACCCCACCACCTCCCCAACCGTCACCAAAACCCAAACCCACACATCCGACCGAGATCCCTGCAGTCACCGTCCAACCACTCTCTCTGCCTAAAGACTCGAGCAACACCAACAACTCAGCCCACCTGACAGATCCTCCACCCACTACAGACTCCACTCCGCTTCTTCCAGACGACACACCTGTGAACGGTAACTCGGTCGCTGCTCCCAGAGTTCCTGGTTTACGTAACTCATGTGAGAGCGTGGGTTCAGAAGACACATACCTGTAGCTTTCCAGGTCAGCATTCAGGGAGAAAACAGTATTTGGAACCAACATTATGCATGAGAACAATATGGGAGGTAAAACTATGAATGTATTTTGATTTTCTTTGGGTGCGGTGACAAGAATCTTTGTCATCAGTATCTTGCGCTCATTAGTGTGAAGAATTCAAGAATATATAAAGCTTAATGACAAGTATCAAATGACTTAACGACTTCCAAGACTTCATTTTGGTGTCCATGCACACAAACCTCCTTTTTTCTCCGTGCTGGTCCATAATTGACTCCACAGTCTTTGTTACAATGTTCAAACAATCTGACTATTAGTTCTTCCATTATTCCTCAGTCATAAGCAGAACAGACTTTATAATCAAAGATGTTTGGCTAGTTGTGTTATTCGCTGCTTACCAATATTAGGTCACATTGCAAGAGTTGATAATGTATGAATCTCCAATCTAACAGTCTTACATTTACTTACAACTGCCACTATTATTTTTTTTCTCACTAAACCGTTTAATGTATAACTGTCATAATAAGCGCAAAGGAGCATTTTCAACATCAAGTCTGTTACCAGTAACCACATTCAAATGTGAGTGAAATGAAAAAAGTTTTTCAGTCTTTCTTAGAAGCAATTGAAGTTGAAGCATCCTTAAACTTTACTTTTCAGAGAAAAAAAAATGTGCAAGCATTGCATCTTAACGTGTATAAAAGCTTGACACTGGAGCAGTACCTTTGAAATGACAACTCTGTACCTTTAAGAGGTGCGTATTAGTTCCTTTGAGGGCCATTTTGGTGTAAATAAGGTATAAATTTGTCCCATTAGGGATATTTCTCCAGTGACAAGCTGTATAATTTTTTTCACACTTTTTTGTGTTTGTTGTTTATAAAAAAGAAATATCTGAATACTTTCTTCTGATTTTTATAAACTACATAGCTAAAAAAATATATTTCTTGTGTGTTAACATCGGTATCACAAACATAGTAGATGTGGTGTTGAAATGATGTTGGAGTGTCTCTTTAACACATCTGATGTATTTATTTCGTTGCTAAAATGAGAAACTGAAGACTGTAAACCTATTTCATCTCAAGCCACTAGGTGGCCCACGTTCCCTACAGATGATTCATTTTGTTTGCTCAAATGTCAGAAATGTTAACCTGTTACATTGGGAGTTTCTAGTTACTTGTACAGTCATCATCTGTGAAGAGAAGTGTGTTGGACAGCTAAAAGTCCTGTTTTTTTGGTTACAGATATGATTACATGTTAATGGGGAGTCATTTTTATTAATAATATCTGAAAAATTCTAATCTGTCTGATTTTCAGATGCATTCTATAATTTGAGATTATTGGAGCACTGTTTTTTTAACTAATCCTTACAAATTACTTTGACAAAAATTTTGATTTGTATGTCTAATATATAATCAATCTTCAACAACTGACTGTCGCCTATATGTAGATTTTGTACAAATAAAAGCACTTATAATAAGATCTTGTGAAAGTGTTCTTGTGTTTTATGCGCAGGACGAAGGCGCCGTTTCCCACTGAGTCACAGAACGTGTCAGTTTTCTGTCACTGCTGTGCTTCAATTACCGTAAGGAAAGCCATCAAAGAGGCTGCTGTAAGCTGAAACCTTAATGCTCTGGGTCATCTGCGATGGCCTGTGCTAAGTAGCAAATTAGAGAGCGCTTTACTTTTTTTCTGTCGGAGGTCTAAACCCATGTCTCTGGTCACAAATTACCAGTGACAACTGCCTGCCTGAGGTCAAACTACAGCTTTATACAAACTTCTGCATGCTGACGATCAGTTCAATGCATACTCGCATATTAGTCATTTATTCCTGTGACGCAAAATTGAATTTTCAGCATCATTACTCCAGTCGTCAGTGTCACATGATCCTTCAGAAATCATTCTAATATTACAATTTGCTGCTCAAAGAAAAAAAAAAACATTATTTTTTAAAAATAGTATATTTTTCCAGAAACTGATTTTTAAGGATACTTTACTGAATGAAGTTCAAAAGCACAGCATTTATTTGAAATAGAAATGTTTTTTAACAGTATGTAACACATATTCACTGTCACTTTTGATCACTTGAAAGGAATAGTTCACCCAAAAAAAGAAAATGTGCTGAAAATTTACTCACTCTCAGGCCATCCAAGATGTAGATGAGTTTGTTTATTCATCAAAACAGATTTGGAGAAATGGGACATTACATTTCTCACTTACCAATGGATCCTCTGCAGTGAATGGGTGCCGTCAGAATGAGAGTCCAAACAGCTGATAAAAACATCACAATAATCCGCTAGCAATTCCCAAGTCCAACAATTAAGGCGACTATTCAAAACATTGGAATTATAATTATAATTTCAAGACAGGTTTTTTTTTTTTTTTTTTTTTTATATAAAATTTAATAAATGGTAAACAGATACAAATTTTCATTATTAAAAGAAACTCACTCCCTGGAGAGATTTTTGTTTTATTTTATAGTTTACAGTAGTAAACTGTATTTATTTTTATGCTTCTATTGGTTTGATATTCTATAATATTAATTCATTTAATATTTGACAGGCTAGCTTGCGTGCTGGTGAGAAAAATAAATTTTTTAAGCTATGTATCATGGTTTGACACTTCTTACTTCACCCTAAGCTGCTACAGGTTCCTACCTGTGAAAAAAGACAGACATGCCTCAGGATAATACCACATATTTCTCTGGGTCTGACTTTATCAACTGGTCCTCATTTGCACAGGCACCATTCAAACAGCTACATTCTTCATTCTGGCCGATTTGGCCTGCAGACAGAGAGCAGAGCAGCTGTACAGCACTGAGGGAACAGAGGAAAAATAACAGAAAAAAATAAAAAGATTTCTGTGGGAATCTTTGCATGTAAATTCCACATGTCATGAAAGGATTTCATATATCAACATGAATAACCATGACGAATACACTGAAGAGAATTTGTCTTGAAAACATCACTCTCAACATTATAATTTTAAACATAATGAACAGTTCAAAAATATGATCAGCTTTCAGCGCTAGATGAAGCTTCAGGAAAGCCAGCTGTAAAATAAACTTTTGAGAATCAGAATCAGAATTTTAGCACTGTGCCTATAAAAATCTGAAAAAGAAGCATTATTCTTTCAGGTCACATAAAACACTCAACTCTCCTAATAAATTCCATCAGGTGTCTGTCAGTCAAAAAATCAGGACTTCTGCTGGACAGAACAGGATTCTTGGCCAGTAAAACTATTTGGAGTTGGTGACTGAAGCAATTCACAATGCAGTGGTCAAAAGCTAATATTAATTATGATACTGAGAAGAAACTTCTTTCTTGTCATGGGTGGGCTTATTGTATGAGATTAAAAGAATGATGTAATAACCGAGATATGGTCAGAATATAAAGTTATTATCTTTATCTCTCAAAGAAGTGGTGGTCTGTACTCTGCAGGGGGGAATTGGGGGCTGCAGGTTTTGGCTTTATCCCCACACAAACACACCTGATCCAACTAATCAAACTCCTGCAGAGAGCAGGATAAGCACAATCAGATGCAAGAAAGCAGCTAGAGAACTAAACCACTGAGTCTGCAAGAATCTCTGGATTTTTTTTTTTTTTTTTTTTGATTGTATTTTCAAACTATTTTCTCTGTAATAGTTTACATATGAATGCATGACTGATTTAATCAGTTTTATGAAAGTTAATATAAATCACATCTGACTTACTTTGAACTGAATATGAATCCCCATCATGAAGAGCAGAGCTCAAAAGCTCTTTCTAAAAGCATGACTGTCTCAATCTTCAGCTTGACACTGGATGCTTGAGCTGTCACAGCATGGCAGCTCCTGGACTCTAACATCATGTCTGACTGTGCCAGATAAGAGAAGTGATAAGCAGAGGAAGACTCCTGAATAAAGCAATTCATCAGAGCCAATAACTTCCAAAAACCTGCACTTACATCTTCACACATTAGGCCTTAGGCTAGTTATTTAAAGTTATGAGTCAAATATTGCCTGGAAATGAACTGATTATCTTTTAGCTGCAGAGTTTCACATCCAGTAATGTTTCAGTGTGTGTGCGCACGCACAAGTATGCATGGGTGCGTGCTTGTGTGTACTCTATAAGGTGATGAGTAACACACATATGGTAGATATCATTGACACGAGGAGGAGCAGACACCCCGATGTGGGCTCACACACCCTGTCTCCCCCTCCTGTCTCCATGCTCCCTTAAGAGATTCCATGCAGTAACCCTATCCTGTATGTTAGTACTCAAAGATGCTGTGCTGGTGGGGGTGTTCGTGTGCATTTTTGTTCAAATGTGTGTTTTCATATGTCATATACAGTACTTTAACCAGCACTGACATTTCTGGGGGGCACATCCTCCCAATAATTTACAATATTACACAATATGACAAAATGTGCACTATATCGTTCAAAAGTTTGGGGCAGAAACATAAAATAAATAAACAAATAAATACTAATAATTTTATTCAGTAAGACATTCATAATGTTACAAAAATCAATTTTATATATATATATAATGCTGTTCTTTTTATATGCTATTATTCTGACATTGACATTTCTATCCATCAAAGAATTCTGAAAAAAATGGTCATGGTTTCCACAAAAATATTAAGCAGCAACTGTTTTATATAAACATGATAAAAATTAGTAATGTTTTATGAGCAGCAAATCAACATTAGCATGATTCAGCTTTAAAATATATCAAAACAGTTTTTTTTTACAATCATTTTGTCATTTTTCAAAACTCTAGACACAAAACTCACAACAGTCATTATTTGTAACACAGGCTGTCCAATGTTTAAAACTTTGCACATTGCGTTCATATCTTTAAAGAAGCCTTGCATTTGTAGAAGCATTGGTTCAAAAAACTCATTTATTATGAAATATCATAGGAACTTTACTTTAGATCACAAGAACACTTGTGTTTCACTGTGTAGTTTTTAGTACAATCATAAAATATAGTTGTTCAAAACACATGATGCAGCTTTCATTATGGTTCCTCACTGCACTTCTATTTTTTTATCAACCCTGTCTTGTGGATTTGGCCACAGGTTCTCATCCACATCATAATGGATGTTTTCATTAGTTAAAGATCTTGGAAAAAGTCTTCTGGAATGGCAAATACTGGCCTGACATTGGTCTCCTCCTGTGATGTCATCTATAGCCTGGAGAAGAGTGATTGTTTGTGAGGAGCCTATTGTAAACCTTCCACTTCTATGTGGAGAAAAACTCTTCAGTCGGGTTACAGTAAGGAAAGGGGAGTATGGGGGTAAATACAAGGTGATAAACTGTGGATGGGCCTGAAACCATGATTGCACTTGGGCCCATTGCTCAAAATCACATTCAGTGGGAGGGGTGGGGGGTCAGGACCCCAGCGAACATCGTTCTGGGCCGCTCTCAACCACTGGGCTCTCAACCTCTCCTCCATGTCATGGCCAGGTTAAAGCTTGCCTCATCCAAAAATATGAATGGTTTTCTTCAGCTTCCAGCTCTATCACCCTATAAAAAGATATTTACTGTAGGAAAAACAAATACTGATAACAATGGTATAGACTTTTGGAGATTTTTTTTTTCTCCCAACAACAGGCATCTTGAAACTGATCATACCTGAACATACTCAGTCGTCAGTTACTTCACTTTCATAATCTAAACATTTAATATTATTCATCATTTTACATAAAAACTATGCTTCAAGAGTAATGCAACAGTTACTTAGCATTTTAAGCAGTTGTATCAATTGAAAGTTAGATCATTGTAATGAAATGAATAGACACTCAATTCAGATGTAATGTGTGAGCTGCATTTTGAAATAGTAATACTTTGATGTTAAGTTGTGTCATTTTGAACCGGTGATTTTAGATCAATGAACAAAAGATCTTTGGTGCATGTGTATTGTATCCAAGCATTTGGAAAAAGTGTTAAGTGGTTTGAAAAATGTGCATTTTGATCATCGGTTGTGAATTATGTGCCTAGAGTTTTGAAAAATGACATGAAGGTTATTAGTGCAAAAATGATTGTAAAAAATGTAATATAAATAATATTTATAATATACTTTAAAATATATTACAATAGAAATCACTTGATTAAAGAAAACCAGCCTTGGTGAGCATTAGAGACTTCTTTTCACACACACACACACACACACACACACACACACACACACACACAGTGTGTGTGTGTGTGTGTGTGTGTGTGTAATGATGCAAAATTACATAATATAATATAGTTTAATATTTTAGTTCTACAATCTCCTTAATTTAAAGCAGTATTACTTAATGCAAAAGGGAATTTCCCAGGCTTACAGTTATTCTTTTTCCATTCATGGATTTCCTTTTGTATTACAAAATAAATAAATAATTAAATAAAAATCTTATTCAGAGTGAATATCCGTTATATGGGATGGGATGTTTGTCAGGGTGCAGTGAAAGTGTAGAATCTGTATACACACACACACAAAAAAAAAAGCTGTATCCTGTAGGATGCAAAACAGGGGGTATCCTGTAGGATGCTCTCTTCCTTTTTTGAGCTTTTACCAGTATGGCACAAATTGTACCCCTTTATCCTGTGTTGTTGGTTGTGTGTGTGTGTGTGTGTGTGTGTGTGTGTGTGTGTGTGTGTGTGTGTGTTTGAAGAGTAGGAAGCTCCTACTAGTCTCCTGTGCTGGCAGAGAGATGTCCTCCGGTCACATCAAAGTAAACACACACACAACAAAGGAAGTAAGCTCAGACCCACCGGGGTCAAAAGTCACCACAGTGGCATTGTTGGGAAGGCAGAGCGGATACTGAGGGGGCTGTGACACGTACGGAGACGCTCTTGAGTGTGTCTGCGTATGTATTAATAAATACAGTGGCCCGTGAGAATAGGAAATACGCTGTACACTAAATGCAGATGCACTAAATCTGACTGCTGTTATTGACAAGCAGCCAAAGTGTCTCATCCCAACTGGCTCCTCTTCTTAAAGATGTTTTGTTTAAAAAATGGTCCATGAATCAATGAAACATCCTGCGATTGTTTGTTTTGGGGAAGGTGTGTTGTGCATTTGATATGGATTGATTTACAGTAGAGGATACTAGAATGTAAATTAACAGGTGAGACGACCAAAAACATTGATGATACATTGTTCAGAGTTCCTGTTTTTTGCAAAGATTTTTTTTTTTTTTTTTGCAAAGTGTGTGTGTTGCTCAACTTGCTATGTTTTATAGATTCTGTGCAAAAATATTTCATACAGTAATAATACATTAACAAATGAAATCTTATTGTAAAATGTTATCAAATTATTATTATTATTATTATTATTATTACTATTATTGTTGTTGTTGTGTTATTTTTCTAATTTCGTATCTTATTGCTTTTGTAATAATAGTAATTTTTAATAATTTATTTTTATATTTATATCATGTATAATTATATTTAAGGGAGAGTGTTCCAAATCAGTCATGACAGCCATCGAAGCTGGAACAGCTATGAGCTGCTTAATATTAAAACAATAGAAGTCAATGGGAAGTTTCCACTATAATACAACAAATGTCTGTGTGCATATGAGCACTTTAGAGTAATGCAGGATTTAATGGTGAAAAGGTGAAGGTGTTTCCTGCTAGCATCCTTCCCATATGCTCATAATAATATTTTTTAGCACATGTGCTGATCCGGTCAGTCATTTAGCTTCATAATTTTATGGTGATTCAAGATGTGTCCACAGGTGCACTCTGCCTCTTGTACACTCTTTCCTTCCGTTATAATCAGATCGTCTATAAAACCTGATCCTCTTTTTTCCCACTAATTATAGGCATATGCCACTGAAAACCTTGATTGAGCATGTGGGTCCAGTGTGTGCATATTTGACTGCTTTGAGGTCAATTGCGCATAAGATTTCATTACACACACAGATTGTAAGCACACATGACCATATTGAGACACATACCACACAATGCCCAAATTGCAATCAGCAGAGAAATTGTCTTTGATGTCAATCAGTAGAGTGCCATTAGAGGTTAACAAAATGAATTGTACTGCATGTATCCACACAAGCACACACTTACACAAATACACACTCACGCAGTTGTGTGTTACGTGATACCGGAAGATTTCATCTCTGTCGGTTGGAGGTTTCCCTCATTTGGCTCTTTTCCCCAGAGGAAAAATCCCATCAGACACTTCAGCCTGCAGCCTAAACTGTGAGCAGGGCAAGATAATTTACACAACCGCGTGTGTGAAAACAAGTTTGTGATTATAAGTTAGATGTCAGGTTTCGTGCGGTTCAGGTTTGCACAGATGTTGCTATGGCAGTGAGCCAGTTCTGTGATGTCATCAGAGAGGCCCACACCTCCTCTAAAGAGATAAAACACACAGATTAGGAGGAAACGGAGGTAAAGACAAAAATGGAGAAAATATCTGATAGGATACATAAATTAAGCATATAATATTATAAATGTTAAACAGAGTTTAGAGTTTAGTCATTGCATATTTTCCTTGATAGTATGCATTTGCTAAGGTTTTCTGACTGGTCTTTAATGTGTTGCAGGGTGTTAGGTTTTTTTTTTTGTTTTTGTTTATTTATTTATTTATTTATTTATTTATTCATTTTTGTCTGTTTCTATGCAGTTGCTATGATGTTGTGTGTATTTTGTAATGTGTTGCTATGCTGTTGCTTGGGTGTTTTATTTAGTGTTGTGGGTGGTTTCTAGTGTGTTGCTGTGCAGTTGCTAGGGTGTTCAGGGTGTTTTTAATGTTGCAGATGGTTTCTAGTGTGTTGCTGTGCAGTTGCTAGGGTGTTCAAGGTGTTTTTAATGTTGCAGATGGTTTCTAGTGTGTTACTATGCAGTTGCTAGGGTGTTCAGTGTGTTTTTAATGTTGTAGATGGTTTCTAGTGTGTTGCTATCTGTTGCTAGGGTGTTCTGAGTGGTGTTTAGTGTTGTGGGTGGTTTCTAGTGTGTTGCTGTCCAGTTGCTAGTGTGTTTTGAGTGAATTTCAGTGTTGTGGGTGGTTTGTAGTGTGTTTCTATGCCGTTGCTGGGGTGTTCTATGTGGTGTTTAGTGTTGTGGGTGGTTTCAAGTGTGTTACTATGCAGTTGCTATGGTTTTCTGGGTGGTTTTTAGTGTCGTGGGTGGTTTATAGTGTGTTGCTATCTGTTTCTGGGGTGCTCTTGAGTGTTTTTAATGTTGTAGATGTTTTCTAGTTTCTAACAACACTGTTTAGTGTTGTTGGTGTTTTTAGTGCATTGCAATGCTGTTGATAAAGTCTTCTGAGTGGGTTTTAGTGCATTGCTATGTGATTGCTAGGGTATTCTGAGTTGTTTTTAGTGCATGTATATGCAGTGACTAGGATATACTAAGTGGTTTTAAAATAATCTTTCCTTAAGTAAGAGAAGTTAATATTGATCCGGATTAAACAAGAGCCTTTGTAGTGTTTCCATAATCTCAAACATGCCTGCAGGGCTCAACTGGGCACTTAAAGACTTCCAGGAGTAATTTGTAGTGGAATTGTAATACTAGTATGCAGTTAGTGTGCTATTGAGTGTGCATTTCCTATAATTAGGGTGTACGAACTGTGTAATAGAAGAGTATTGGAGCGTATGAGTGTGTACTTTGAGTGTAATGGTTCTCCTCCTGAAGGAAGTTAAGGGTTGAGTTATGGCCATGAGAAAAAGAGATGAACGACGCTAGAGAGGGAGCACCAAGGGTTCTTTCCCATTCCCAATATATCTGGTTTACAAATGCTGCAATAAGAGTTTGACTGGAAGCTATTAACATTAAAGTACAGTGAGTCTCTGCATGGTAGACTTGATTTATTATGTAATCTTTACATCTTTTACATCATTTCATGTTATTTTATTCCAGTTCATGGCTTTAATTTATACTTTTTATTCTGTTATTATACATTGTGAATGGATTTTTGTTCTTTCCCTTCCCTTATTTGAATTTTAATACTTTGTTTTAATTCTTTTCAATAAACCTATGATCTACTTATTTATGTCACTTCTGTAAATCATTCTAAATGTGTATGAATTTTAATTTATATATAAATCCACACAGGAAACATTGAGGCAAAAGAGGATGTAATTTGGAAATTACACACAAATTCGACAATTTAATATCAATTAAGTATCTCAATTTTCTTCTGTTCATTCCAACTCTGCTTCTTTCTCTCTCACGTTATCACTCTTTTTTTGTATTCTTTTTGGACTTGTGCCAAACCAGTAAATTGGTCCCTTATGCATAAGATAAGGGGCAGATGTGGAAGAAGTGGTAGCTCATGCAATGCGTGCATGTGTGTGGAGAAACAGACACATGTGGCGTTGTGTGTTGACAGGCCTGTTCATTTTTGACTCTGGCTCCGTGTGTGGTCATATAGCAACTGCAGAGGTCTGTCTGTGCACTAAAATGTTCATTTTCTTAATCAGTATTTTATCTTTTTTTCCCAGTAAAAACATCTAAACATCCCTAAAACAAGACCAGTTTCCTTGATAAGTAATACTGCACAGCATGTTAAGTGTTTTCTGGTTTCCTTTGCATTATTTAATGAGAGAACATTAACACATCATCAGCACCATCATCGTCACCATTTAGTCTAATAAGTTACTTGTGTCAGGCAATTTCCACACACACACACACACACACACAAAGGTTAATAAGTCAGAAGGAGAGCAGCAGAGAGTCAGCAGGTGTGTTGGGGCTTGTCTTTGGGGCCCCATTTTCTGACCTCCTGTTACAAATTACCATACAGGTGAGGGGTCAAATACAACAGAAAAGAATTCAATTCTCTGTGTGTGTGTGTGTGTGTGTGTGTGTGTTGGGTTGACCCCATAAGCTGCAGGCATTGTGGCGTACACCACACTGAACACTATGACAAAGTTGAGGCCAATCTGCCCTCCAGCTCTCCATCTCACTGAAAACTTTCATTAACCTGCATCAAAAAGAGAAGTTCGGGGGAGAATACAGGTCATAGCATGTCTGTCCTACAACCTATAGTGGATTCAGTTCTCACTCTGAGAATTGGGGTCAGTGAAGAAAAAACAGTGCCTTATTATCATTTAGGAAGATGCTTCTCTCTTCAGTTGACCTCTGTTTGTCTCCTAGAAAAATTGCTTTAGACCGAGAGGAAAACCTGAGCTGCTTGTTTGCAGCTTCATGGGAGGACAGAGAGGAAATGACAGTACAGCAGTGATAAATTGCAATAAGTGAAAGTATTTTATCATGATTTATTGAATTAGGGTGAACTGTGACACGCTTTCCCACACTCTCATGCATATCTACTGTCATTTATAACCTGCAAAATTGGCACAGTGTACACACATAGACAGAGTTGTGAAAAAGTAAGTACCCCCAACATATTATATTTATTTTATTAACAACTTTAATAGATAAAAGGCAATATAATTGAACAGTTTCTCATTCTATAATGATTTTACAGATTAAATAAACAAAAAAGTCAACATTTTAATATCAACTTTAGCTCTTTTTTCACAGCGCTACAATGCCTACACACATATGAACATCAAAACACACATAAATTCATATATAAGAGTCACATACACAAATTTATCACTGTATACTCCAATCACCTCTCTAGACAAAACAATCTGATTCTGACCACTGTCTCTCTCTTTCTCTCTGTCACATACACACACTGCAACTCTCTTGTGCTGTTACTTCAATTAGTTCTCCCATCCTGCTATTGTTCCCCACAATGCCTAGAGGTGGGGTTCTGTCCTGTTTTCAGCACTGACCCCTAAACTCTATTTCATTGTGACCCGTTATGAGAATGTGCACGAGTGACAAACTGTGATTTGCTGTGTGTGTAAGAGAGGTGTTTGTTTTTATGGCCTTCTTCAAGTCTAGCCACGTCTGGCCAGGTGGACTTTTGCAAAAAAAAAAATCAGCACAAACTGTGGTGGAAATATAATTTTTCACATTTTTTCATATGATGTTTCCATTGGGTTGCACTTTATTTCAATAGTCCACTTTAGACATTTTACTAACTATAAGTAACTTTGCAACTATATATCAAGTTACTCTTATTAGAGAATTACTGGAGCATTAGACTGTTAGGGTTAACATTATGGTTAGTAGAATAAGTTGACATGCTTGCAAAATAAAACATAATGTCTTTTGGAGACCATCAAAATGAAGTGTTAACAGATATTAAGCAGACAGTCTACTAATACGCTAATGACTGGAAGTTGACATAGTTGCAAAGTTAACTATAAACAGCAAAATGTCTAAAGTGGAGCATGTCTAAAGTGGAAAATGTCTAAAGTTTACTCTTCTTCGCACAGCACATCTAATATTTCATATTCCAAAACTTTTTACAATAGGAATTCATTTTTTACAAAATCTGTTTATTTAAAGGAATAATTCACCCAAAAATATAAAAACTCTGTGATCATTTTCTCACCTTTGTGACATTTCAAAGATTTATGACTTTTATTTTTTTCTGCAAAACACAAATGAACAATCTTGGTAACCAAATAATTCTGGTTACATTCACTGTATCGACACAAAACACTAAGAATTCTCTCAAAATATCTTCTTTAATGTTCCACAAAAAAGAAAATCATACAGGTTTGGAACAATATGACTGTCTTTTTAAGAGTCGATTTCCATTCAAAGAGGTCTCCTTGTTCCTAAGTGTGTGTGTGAGTGTGAGTGTGAGTGTGTGTGTGTGTGTGTGTGTGTGTGTGTGTGTGTGTGTGTGTGTGAGTGTGTGTGTGTGCGTGCGTGCGTGCGTGCGTGCGTGCGTGTGTGTGTGCGTGTGTGTGTGCGTGTGTGTGTGTGTGCTTCAGGTACTCATTTATGAACAATAGATGTGTTAGTAAGGATACTATTAGTAAGAGTGAGATCACTTTGGCTGATAAATTTAGATAACAACTCATGGACAGATAGAAACAATTCACCATTGTGCTGGGTTAAATATTTCAGTCTCTTGTTGTTTATTGTCCAATATTTTGTCTAAAATGAGCCCTAAAACCACTTCTGAATTATGGGGATGAAATATCTCTGTGTGTGTGTGTGTGTGTGTGTGTGTGTGTGTGTGTGGTTCCTATATGAACGAAAAGGCATCGTGGTCGGGGAGGGGAGTGGTCGAGGGCTTGACCTTGTCCAGCAGACTCCCCCTCCCTGTCTGTCTCTCTTCTGCTTGTTAGCCTTTCTTTCAGATGTGAGATGTATGATGCCTAATCAGCAACAGGCAGAACTGCCACAGGAAACACCTTCCATCTTAAGATGCAGGAAAATAACATCTCAGTGAGTGTGAGAGAGGGAGAGATATCCTGTAATCGTCTGCACATCTGCCTCTCTTCTGAGTTCTAATATAAACCCATCATGAAGGTCTGAATGCTGTCAAAACACATGTGAAGAGTGCCTGTGTGACCAAATGTGAGCATGAAAATGTAAAGAAGTTGTTCATACACTTTTAAAGAAGCAGTTCACCCAAAAATTAAAACTTGCTGCAATTTACTCACCCTCATACCAACCGAGATGTAGATGAGTTTGTTTCTTCATCAGAACAGATTTGGAGAAATGTAGCATAACATCACTTGCTCACCAGTGGATCCTCTGCAGTGAACGGGTGCCGTCAGAATCAGAGTCCAAACAGCTGATAAAACAACACAGTAATCCACACCACTCCAGTAGATCAATTACTGTCTTGTGAAGTGAAAAGATGCATGTTTGTATGTTTTCCCATAATATTGCTTTATTCAGTGAAAAGTCATCTTGTCTGAATCAGGAGAGAAATATGCTAATTTAGTTCTAAATATATATCTGTTAATTTTGATGTAAGAGGACAAGAGGGGATGGACTGGAGTCATGCGGATTACTTGTGGGTTATTGTGATGTTTTTATCAGCTGTTTGGACTCTGATTCTGACGGCACCCATTCACTGCAGAGGATCCATTGGTGAGCAAGTGATGTTATGCTACATTTCTCCAAATCTGTTCCAGTGAAGTAATAAACTCATCGACATCTTCGATGGCATGAGGGTGAGTACATTTTTCAAGCAAAGTTTCAGTCTTTGGTGAACTACAGTATTCCTTTAAGGAGAATGGTTCTTCAATGGTTCTCAGCAAAAATGTCTCATCTTCTTGAGCTGATCTTTAACTCTTTGAAGATCGAAAATGTTCTTGATGATACATTCTATATTTTAAAGATCAGAACATCTTAACAAAAATTATAATAAAAACAAATAAGATCTCATTTATTTCTCCTAAGCAGCATGTAACTGGAGATTTTTTACATCTCTCTTTCAAGTCTCATGCTTTCTTAGATTTTGTTTTCCTGAGACCTCAGTAATCTCACATATCATCTAGAGTTTCAGAACGTCACACATTGTGCTCAGACCTGTACAAAACTTTGCAATCAAACATCAGATATTTCAGTCTGAAATCAGATTTTTATTTTCAACAATCTGGACAATGTTTCATGTATATGCATTAGTTTCAGCAGAGTATTTTTAATAAAGCAAAAATATAGTCATTTTAACAATTGTCTCATTTGTTGTTGGATTTTTTTTTTTTTTCTCATAAGCAGAAAAATACTATACAAAGTTGATGTGCCAATGAAAGGGCAACCTCTGAGCAAGGTGAAGAGCAAGGTGAAGCAGAAGCAGAGGTTGCGAGTTTCAGCAAGTCTGTTCTTGTTGTTTGCTGAGAGCTTCTTTAAGAGCTCGAGTCAGTTCTTCTTTCACTCACCTGTCACAGGGAATCTTTTACATCTATCAGTAAAGCCTTTTTATCACATTCTTTGTCTCCTTCCCTCTGTCTTTTGTTTTTTTTTCAGACCACCAGGCCTAGTCATGGACCATTAAATGCTTACTTGGATTACAGGACATAAAGCACAGAGTAGCACACAAATCCACACAGAAACAAATGCACAAAGGATGGTCAATGGGAAATGATGTTGTTTGTTACCCCTTTGTGAAGCCATGCTTGGGACTTTCCAAATATTTAGGTTATTTTTTTAATCCCCTAAAACTACACTTAACCCTAACAGAAAATGTTCTATACATCTTTATTAAAACATTATTTAGTATGTTTATTAAGCCTTTTTTTTCCTCATACACTTAAAAAAAAAAAGAAAGAAAGAAAAAAAGAAAAAGGTACAAAAACAGTCACTGGGGCAGAACCTTTTCAAAAAAATGGTCCATTTTGGTACCTTGAAGGTACATGTTAGTAGCTAAAGTGTGCATATTAAAAAAAAGTGTTAAAAGGTACTGGATCAGTGACAGCTTTGTACCTTTTTTTTCTGAGAGTGTATGGATTGTTGGTTGATCCCTACAAAAGTAGGTGATTTCACACAAATATACAGTGGTATTCAAAAGTTTGGGGTCAGGAAGATTTGTTTTTGTTTGTTTGTTTGTTTTAAGAAATTAATACTTTTATTGAGCAAGAGCTTGACAAAATAATGAAAAGTGGCAATGAAGAAATTTATAATGTACAAAATATTTTTGATTCAAATAACAGTTGTTTTTTTTTTAATTAGTTATTTTCTATTTATCAAAGAATCCTGAAAAAGAATGCATCATTGGTTTCCATAAAAAAGCAGCACAACTGTTTCCAACATTGATAACAATCAGAAATGTTTATTGAGCAGCAAATCAGCATATTAAAATAATTACTGAAGGACCATGTGACACTGAAGACTTACAGATACCGAAAAAAATCAGTTTTGCCATCACAGGAATAAATTACATTTTAAATATATTAAAATATAAAATGTTTATTTAACAAAAACGTAATACTTTTTCACAACATTACTGTTTTTGATCAAATGATTTTGATCAAATAAATGCAACCTTGGTGAGAATAAGAGACTTTTGTCCAAAACATTAACAAATCTTTCAAACCTCAAACTATGTACAGCAGATCTCAAAATATTTCAGAAGCTTAAACACACTTTAAACTATGTATTTTGTAATTATATGTTAAAATATAATGTTTTCGACCAAACCATATCACAAAAAGAGGTTCGTTTGGTTTTTAGGTGTCCCAAAAGTGCCCAAGTTTGTACACTGTACACATTATTTAGTGAAACTCCCAGATAAGAAGTAATCTGTTTATAATCGAACAAAAAAGGCTTACAGAGGTCTGTGTGTGTGTGTGTTGATGGGTGTACTGCAGCTGTCAGCGTTTAGAAGACGGAGGTCAGCTGTTTGGCTGTTAGTGTGTGTGTTTGTGTGTATGGACCCCTTTCCTTTTTCCTTCCCTGACTTCAAATCAGCATTTCTTGGGACATTTCTTCAGTTTGTTAACTCTGTCTTCTAGTGACCCTGAGCTCTAATGCTAATATTGACTGGTGGTCTGCGAGTGTCTAAAGAAAGGATCCAGTGCAAATATTTTCCCACAGTGACCAGTGCTGCTTGTTATTTATGTGCATTATGAGAGACACACACATGGCTTTGACACTGGCTTTGAGCCCATGTGCCATCGTTAAAGGGCAGTTTGTCAGTGCTCACCAGCAGCAGGCAGACATAAACATGAGGGTCTGTCTAAAGTGCTCCAAAAGAGTAACCGCCCTCTGTTTTAAAACACCATAACATGGCCTTTTGGAGTGTGTCAGTCACTTTAGACACTCTTAAAATATATGAATATCATTGCTTTAAATAATAACATATAAACCAAGTGTTTATTTGTACTTTAAGCAAAACACTGGCACATATTAAATCACACGTGAGATAAAACGTGGCATTGTGATAAAAAAAAGCCAGAAGAATCACAGGTGAATCAACATCACTGATCAAGATTGAAACACTGTTGAATGTTGTTTCAGTTTTGCAATTCGAATCAACATTGATATTGCAATGTTGTTTAAACATGCATCAATGAATTTCAATATTGATTCATAAGTATTTTAAAACCATTTAGAATTAAATGATGTTTTAATGTTCTTTTGACACTTAAATCTGACATTTTTTGAATGTTGAAGGTCATCAGGAGCCAGCTGGAAAGATATTAAGCCACTTTCTGACATAGTACCAACTGTAGGTAAAAAAAAAAAAAATTAAAAATAAATTAAAAAAACAAAAACAAAAAAAAAGTTGCAATTATGAGAAATGAAGTAGCATTTTGTGAGATAAAGTTGCAATTACCTGAGGCGGCATTGAGATTCCATGCATGCATACTTTTTTTTAAATGTGCATCCAAAAACTTCTGGGTCCTAGTGTATTGTATGTGTATTTTCCCCTTTTCCACATCCCATTGGTTTGGTATGATAATAGCCATAACCTTTTAGCCTTTAGTGACAGTGTGTGTATGTGTGTGTGTGCTATAATCATCTATAAATAATGAAGGTAATATTAGAATCAGCTGTTGAGATGGAAATGCTAAATAACTCTATCGTCTCTTGTGAAACAGAAATGCACTTAATAGTATTTAATGTGTACTAGTAGTGTAGAACAAGTCTTAAAAGTATATTTGAAAATAATATAATAATATAATTTAATATAATACAGTGCCTTGAGAAAGTATTCATACCCCTTAATTTTTTTCATGTTTTATGTTGCTGCCTTATGTTAAACTGCTTTAAATTAATTTTTTTCCACATCAATCTACACTCCATACACCATAATTGTAAAGCAAAATAGTTTTTTAACATCTTTGCAAATTTATTAAAAATAAAACACTAAAAAGATTCCATTGCATAAGTATTCATACCCTTATCTGGGACAGCTGAAATTTAGCTCAGGAGTACACTTCAAGTGAAGTTAATGTGTGGCAAATTAAATTGAATGAGTATGATTTGGAAAGGCACACGCGTCTTAAAAAAAGGTCTAACAGCTGATAATGCATCTCAGAGCAAAAATCAAGCACTGAGGTCAAAAGAACTGCCTGTAGAGCTCAGAAACAGGTTTGTGTCTAGCCACACATCTGGGGAAGAGTTCAGAAAAAAAAATTGCTTCCTTGAAGGGTCACAGAAGCATGTAGTCTCTGTTACCCTTAATGGAAGAAGTTCGAAACAACCAGGACTCTTCCTAGAGCTGGCCTCCTGGCTAAACTGAGCAATTGATGGAGAAGGGCTTTGGTTGGTGTGGTGACCATGAACCTGATGGTCACTCTAGTTGAGCTCCATGATCATATGTGGAGATAGGAGAAATCTACAGAAGGATGAACATCACTGCAACACTCCACCAATTTGGGCTTTATGCCGGTGTGGCAAGACTCAATCCTCTCTTCAGTGAAGACACATGAAAACACTCTTGGAATTTACAAAAAAGCACCTAAAGGACCCTCAGACTGTGAGAAACAATATTCTGTGGTCTGATGAACCTCAATTCCAAGCATCATGTTTGAAGGAAACCAGCTCCGCTCATCACCTGCAGAGTACTATCCCAAAAGTAAAGTGTGCTGGTAGCAGCCTCATGCTGTGGGGCTGTTTTTCAGCGGCAGGGACTGAGGGACTCGTCAGAGTAGAAGAAAAGCTCAGTGCATCAAAATATAGAGATAGCCTTAATGAAAACCTAGTTCAGAGCATTCAGAACCCAGTGTTGGGGAGTAGCTTAACGCAAAGGCAGTGTTGACGCTACTAGCATAACTACATTTTTTCAGTAGCTTTATAGTAGCGACGCTACTTTTGAAACAGTGTAGCTTTTCCTGTAACTAACTACTTTTTCCAGCAAGTAGCGATGTAGCGCGACCAAACGCTACTTTCCGTTTTGCGTTCTGACGAGTCTCGAGCCTGTAATGGATCACAAACTAAATTTGATCGTTATCGCCATCTGTTGTGATGGCGCATATACGCATCGTGCGGCTTTACAGTCTTTCCACCGAGATTGTCTGATGATATTGCAAGGGATGTACAGGAGTGGATATTGAATCAAAACAAAGATTAAAATGCGGTCTACGTCGAAGACATACAGGAGGTGAATAATGGCCTTTTTAAACTGATTAATTTTTCTTCTTTATTGCACTCTAGATCAAATGTCTATTTTACATTGATGAACGGTCATAATAATCTGTCCCCCCCACAGTTTTGATGAACAGTAATCGAACAGAAAATAAAATCGCGATATAGACGGTTTCATCGGGCGCACGCGCCTGGCCCTAAGTTAACTTCCGGTCTGTGTTTGTTTATCGGTCTGGTTAGTGGCGCCGACTACAAATGCAGTTAAAGGTAAAGTGATGAGTAATGAAGTTGGGCTCAGGTTGTTGTGCTGTGGGATGTGTTTCCCATACATTTATTTATTTGTGGCGACCCGCCACGATCTCAAAACTGACCGATTTTCCAAAAGGCTTCGTTGAATAAACATGAGCACGAACTACACGTTTAAAAATCAAAATGAGGTGTGTTTTTAGCTGGTGTTTTTATATCACTGTATTTCTGAAGGAAGACTGTCTTTAGAAAAATTTCGATGTCATTTTCATTTCATCTTGCATGTTATATGCCTGATAAAGCAGTGTTTGTAAGCTCAGCACTGCTTTATCTATAGCTGTTACCGGGGAAACCTCTATTTCTTCCCCTTTAAAGCACCTCCTGCTGGCAGAGAATGAATTTGCATTTTCAATAAACCCATCTGATTTACGCAGCAAGCATAGTTTGCTTGTTATCAAAAAATAATCTACTCTAGAGGGACTTGGCTGTTGTTATTGATTCCATTTGGAAGTCTACCGGAAGTTAAGTTAGGGCCACACAAGCACACATGCGCAATAACGTTTATTTATGTTGTTGCCGTTGAAACGGTCTATAGTAGTGTGCTCACGCAAAGCGCAATGTTCACGCGCGCAGCTGGTGATTGACGTCTCTATTCAAAGTCAGTAAATACCATATGTGCTGTGAGTTTAACCAAAGTCCCTTTTAAGGAAAGTTCGTTCACTCGGCCGCCATATTTGCAATGCCTCCGGGCAGCTCAGACAAGACCAAGTCCTATCTAAATAAATGGGAGAATCCTGAGATCTCAAAAACTGCTCGCTGAACTCGTGATTAAATTACATATTTCAAATCAGCAACAAAATCTGAAATGAACTGTCCCATGAATGTTGTTTCTTATGCTCAAATAGCGTTTAAAAAGCTAATTTTTCAGGCTAGACCAGCCAATGCGCATGCGTAGTTCCAATGCGCTTATGACTGCGCAATGTGCGCATGCGCATCGGCTGCTGTAGCCTCCGGTTTCTATGGGAACCGGAGCTTCTAACAGCCGCTGTAGTGACGCAATGAATTTACCAGTCAGCGATTGGCTCTTTAATTTAGAAGACGGGACTATCCCGCCATATTGCGCGTTGCAGTTTCTCCCATTCATAAGTATAGGAGAGTGAACCATCTTTGTATTTCTATAGTCTTTGGTTTAACCTGCTTATTTCTACTCCGTATACATACATTTTGTTCTTGCATCGATGTTACGTTAGTAGCAATTTTGCACTTTGACAGTCAGATTAAGGTAATATAACTAACAATACAGTATTTTATTACTAACCTATGTATCGGATAGCTACAAAATCAAATGACTGGGACACTTTTTGTCATTGAAATGACTTGGAAAACTGTCCCAATCAACCTGAATTCACCCTACTCTTAGAAATCATGATTGCATTACAGTATGGTGTTTTAAACCCCAAATATTTTACTTATAACTTCATTATAATTCTTCATTAATAATTGTTTAGTTATTTGTAATGTTAATTGTAAAAAATAATGATAATTGAAAGTAGATTCAATGTAGCTAGCTATTTTTTGACATTAACTTGTAGTGTAGCTAGCTACTTTTTCAGAAGGGTAGCTTGAATGTAGCTTAACTACTTTAATTTATGAGTAGCTTGTAGCTGATCAAGCCACAGTTTCAGAGTAGCTTCCCCAACACTGTCAGAACCTCAGACTGGGCAGAAGGTTCACCTTCCAACAGGACAATGACCCTAAGCACACAGCAAGAGTGGCTTATAGACAACTCTGTGAATGTCCTTGAGTGGCCCAGCCACAGCCTGGGCTTGAACCCAGTCAAATATTTCTGGAGAAACCTGAAAATGTGCATCTGCCTCCATCCAAAGTGACAGAGCTTGAGCGGTGAAGAGGTGAGGATCAAGGATGGCAGATAATTGCCAAATGCTGATGAGCAAAGCTTGTTGCATCAAACAAAAAAGACTTGAGACTGTAAAGGTGCTTCAGCTAAATATTTAGTTAAGGGTATGAATACTTATGCAGTGTACTTATTTCAGTCTTTTACTTTTAATAAATTTACTAAGTTGTGACAATTCTGTTTTTGCTTTGTCAGTATGGTATATGGAGTGTAGATTGATGTGGGGAAAAAAAAGTAATTTAAAGCAGTTTAACATAAGGCAGCAACATAACAAAATGTGAAAAAAAAATGAAGGGGTATGAATACTTTTGCAAGGCACTGTATACAGTACCGCCGCTCCCTATACGCAGAGTACGCAGTTTGCGTAGGGCACTAACTCCCAGGGGGGGCACCATCCCAGTTGTTCAAAAAAAAAAAAAAAAATGCGACGCGCCATTCCGCATCCGCACCCACCTCATATTTGCAGCTGAATGCATGATCATAATTGATGGACAACTATGTCCGTGAAAAGACATCAGCAATCCGGAGCCAAGAAAAGAAAAAGAAAAAAAAAAAAAAAAAAAGATGAAAACGAAGCCCGTACGTCACTTTCAGGTAGGCTACATTCATAACCCTATGAAACTTTTTTGGGTGTTGAGGTTAATAATGTGTTTTAATGTCAGTAATAATTTCACCACCACCAACACATCTAATATTCTCTCCGAGTTTCCATGTTCCCTTACGAAAGTTAGCTATGGTTTTAACACAATAATTAAAAAAAAATAAAAATAATCATGCTTCTTGTAGCCATGGTAACCGCAAATTAACCATGGTTTTGTTACTTCAAATAATACTATACAAAGAGATAATATTTTTTTGTGGTTATAAAAACAAACCTAAGCCAACAAACAGCCTTTAAAATGACTTAAAATGCATTATATAAAAACAATGAGGCAATCCTCCTGAAAAACAATAGAACCATCACAGAAAATTCTAATACCATCACAAATGAATCACAAATAAACGAATGAATGATGCATTTATATAGCGCTTTATTGTGTATTGCTGTACACCCAAAGCGCTTTACAGTCATGTGGAGGGTCTCTCCTCAACCACCACCAGTGTGTAAATCACAAATACCATTACAAAAATTACAAACCATCAACTTTTAACCATTAAAACCATTAAAAAATGGTTTTCTATAGTGTGTTTTGGGACAGGATTTATTGGTTTTAACAAGCCACCAATAGAAGGTGACCAATTACCAGTAGAGACCAACAGGGTCCATTACAGTTTCCATTAAACCAATACAAGTCCCATTATAACCAGTAAAACCATTACAAATTTTGTGTTGGTGTCTATTGTTTTTCGTAGTAAAACTGCTTAATTTTCTTTTGTGTGATTTCTGAATGCTTGAGACCATAAAATCAATCAGACAACTGTATTACTGGCATAGGTAACTGTCTAGAGCTACAGTTGCAATTTGTAAATAATACAATTTAATTACAATTTATTTATTTATTTACTTTAATATTTTATTAAAGTTCTATTTTGACCCCTATAGTAGGTGTTTTTATTTTTTACTTCCATAATGTTTGAGGGAGCAATGTTTGGCCAGCAGCGGCCCTGATAATATACCTAAGTACACTTTGGTGCACTTTGTAATAAAGTCAAATTTAAAAAAAATAAATAAATAAAAAATTCCTATGTGCTTGATTCAACAGTACATTTTAACAATATTTAAAAGACAATAAAAGTAATTATGAAATTAAATATAAAGATGTACTTAAGTCTTACTTAAGTGGGTCAAAAAAGCATTCTAAAATTAAAAAAAATTATTGCATTTAATATATATTTAAACTATAATACATTCAGTGCGCACTTAGGTATATTATTTTAAAGTACAACCCGAATTCCGGAAATGTTGGGACGTTTTTTAAATTTGAATAAAATGAAAACTAAAAGAATTTCTAATTACATGAGCCAATATTTTATTCACAACAGAACATAAATAACATAGCAAATGTTTAAACTGAGAAATTTTACAATTTTATGCGCAAAATGAGCTCATTTCAAATTTGATGCCTGCTACAGGTCTCAAAATAGTTGGGACGGAGGCATGTTTACCCTGGTGTAGCATCTCCTCTTCTTTTCAAAACAGTTTGAAGACATCTGGGCATCAAAGTTATGAATTTCTGGAGTTTTGGTGTTGGAATTTGGTCCCATTCTTCCCTGATATAGGTTTCCAGCTGCTGAAGAGTTCGTGGTCGTCTTTGACGTATTTTTCGTTTAATGATGCGCCAAATGTTCTCTATAGGTGAAAGATCTGGACTGCAGGCAGGCCAATTCAGCACCTTCTATTACAAAGCCATGCTGTTGTAATAGCTGCAGTATGTGGTTTTGCATTGTCCTGCTGAAATACATGTCATCTGGAGGGGATCATATGTTGCTCTAAAAGCTTTATGTACCTTTCAGTATTCATAGTGCCTTCCAAAACATGCAAGCTGCCCAATACCGTATGCACTTATGCACCCCCATACCATCAGAGATGCTGGCTTTTGAACTGAACGCTGATAACAAGCTGGAAGGTCTCCCTCCTCTTTAGCCCGGAGGACATGGCGTCCGTGATTTCCAACAAGAATGTAAAATTTGGACTCGTCTGACCATAGAACACTTTTCCACTTTGAAACAGTCCATTTGAAATGAGCCTTGACCCACAGGACACGATGGTGCTTCTGGACCATGTTCACATTTGGCTTCCTTTTTGCTTGATAGAGCTTTAGTTGGCATCTGCAGGTGGCACGGTGGATTGTATTTACTTACAGTGGTTTCTGGAAGTATTCCTGGGCCCATTTAGTAATGTCAATGACAGAATCATGCCGATGAGTGATGCAGTGTCTTCTGAGGGCCCGAAGACCACGGGCATCCAACAAATGTCTTCGGCCTTGTCCCTTATGCACAGAGATTTCTCCAGTTTTTCTGAATCTTTTGATGATGTTATGCACTGTAGATGATGGAATTTGCCAAGCCTTTGCAATTTGATGTTGTGGAACGTTGTTTTTAAAGTATTCCACAATCTTTTTACGCACTCTTTCACAGATTGGAGAGCCTCTGCCCATCTTTACTTTTGAGAGACTCTGCCTCTCTAAGACATCCCTTTTATAGCTAATCATGTTACAGACATGGTGTCAGTTAGTTTAATTAGTTGCTAGATGTTCTCCCAGCTGAATCTTTTAAAAATGTCTTGCTTTTCAGCCCTTTGTTGCCCCCGTGCCAACTTTTTTGAGACCTGTAGCAGGCATCAAATTTGAAATGAGCTCATTTAGCGGATAAAAGTGTAAAATTTCTCTGTTTAAACATTTGTTATCTATTGTGAATAAAATATTGGCTCATGTGATTTGAAAGTCTTTTAGTTTTCATTTTATTCAAATTTAAAAAACATCCCAACATTTCCGGAATTCTGGTTGTAGATTATTTCTGTAATAAGCACTCTTTTCAAAAGTATGCTAAAGTATGCTTCAATTTCACAAGGGCTGTTATGGCCTTCAACTACTAAAGAAGGAGAGAGCAAGACAAGGAAGAGAAAGAAAGAGAGGATTGAGTAGACTGGCGATTTTCTGAGAAGGATAAGACCAGACAGGAAGGAAAGTGATTTGTGCGGTTCTTGATTGGTTCTGGCTGCAGCGCTTGATTAAAAGACTAACATGAAGATAAGGAAGTTTAGAGTGAATATACACAAGCACGCGAGCACATGTACTCATAAACACAGCTACCGGCTGTCAGTGTCTGCATGGTCTTACAGATTGTTTGTTGTGTTTTACTGACTGCCCACTGAGTGCTAAGAACTCCAGGACACACACACACGTGCAAAGAGCCGACGCACTGCCAATAATTCACATGCTAGCACACGTCTGTTAACAATAAGAGCAGAAGCCATTGTACTCAACAGGATGATGATTGTGCCTCTTACGGGAGTAAAACAGACGGTCATCATAACTACAACAATGAGGCCTTTAACAAAACATGCTCATTAATCATAGGACAGACAAGTCATAAATAATATCGTATTGTCATACAGGATTGAGATTCAATTTCAAATTATTTTGTACAGGGATAATTCATCCTAAAATGGAAATTCTGTCATAATTTACATAATTTGCATTACTTTGTTTCTTCTGCTTTTCATCCATACAATGAAACAATGACAGACCAAAAATAAATAAATAAATAAATAACATTTCAACAAAAGACATTTTAAGAAAAATCTTCTTTTGTATGTTTCACAGAAGAAATAAAGTCATTCAGGGGTGCGTTTCCCAAAAGCAACTATGGTCGCAAGTTCCGTCGTTACCAATAGAGTTCAATGGAACTAACGACCGTAGTTAGCTAACAATGCTTTAAGGAAATGCAGCCCAGGTTGGAATCAACATGAGTGTGAGAAATTATGATAGAATTATGTTTATTTTTGGCTAAACTATTCTTTTAATTAATTTGAAAAAAGGCAACTTTCCCCCAGGCTCACAAATACACTAATATACAGAAGCTTGTTTTTGCCACAGGACAAAATTTTTATCCCATGGTTGAAACAGCTTCCATACTTTTGCTCTTTCTGTCATCTCTCCATCCATTCAGTCTGGATCATTTGGTCCATTTGGAGTGCAAGAGTTTGTCTTTAACATTTAGTGCGGTTTACAGCTACAGTAAAATCTCTGGAATAGAAACACAGCTATCTGGTGAAACAGGGTATGCGATATTTAAAATCCACCTGTCACTCAAACTGTGACACATCTACCTCTCAGCGGGATGCCACTGTGGGGGTCTGACAAAGCACATACACACAAGGACAGAATTAGTTTAAAAGTGGCTGCTCAATAACAGCCACATTTGGGTCACTGTAAACCATATGGCAAAAGAGGTTTTGACAGAGTGTAAAAACAATCTTGGCCCTTAACAGAAACATACATACATATTTAGAAACGTTTTGGTGGGAACAGTCCAAAGTTAAGAAGCACCTCCCTCTCCAGGGAACATTTGTCTGGCAAGTCAGAAATCTAATCTACAAATACGAGGGAATGTTCTTGTTATTCTGTTTGAATAAGGGCTGCAGAATATTTCTGCTTAGCATTCTTATGAATGCATAATTTATATTTTTTGAGGTGGTATATTTGTACCTGAAATAATTGCTAAAGTATCCCGACATTTTATGATTCATTCCTCATTTTTCCTAATGTGCGTATTTCATTGTCAGTGAGTCATGAGAAACAAATATAGGAGGGTTTTCTTCAGAATACAAGCCATTTGGGTGCTATGTGACTGACTTAAATTTGCTTTTATTGAAAGTGTTTTGTACATTTACTTTTTAATATTGCATTTATCTGTAATTAGGCATTTTCTATGAAAATCACAAAAAACTGGTGGAGGATTTTGAAGCAATTTTCGCTCAGAAATTCCCACTACATTTTGCATATAATTACAAAAAATTAACCTTAAACATGACATTTTTAAACAGAATAACAGAAATAGTATTTTCTTTGTAAAACACACTCCTGTAAACTTTGTTTTATTTACAACATATTATTTTTTCTTATTTTGTCACACCCTACATCACTTTCTCTGGAACATCACATGCCGCACAAATACGAGGCCTACCAATGCTATCTCATGACCAATTCGTAAGTATTTTACAAGGTGGCTAATTCGTCCGACCTCACTCGTACGACCCCACTCTTATGATTTTGTACAATTTGTCTAAACCCCAGTGACGGGTAGATTTAGGGGCGGGGTTAGGTGTACGTCAAATTCATACGAATTGTGCAACTCGTAAAATACATACTATTTGGCAAAAATCGTATGAATTTGTACGAGTGAGGTCATACGAATTAGCCACGTAGTAAAATATGTACGAATTGCTGTGATGATCGGGCAGAGCCTACGAACAAGAGGAAAAAAAAAAAAAAAGATATGGATGGCATTAGCAATTTCCAGCATAATCCATGTAATTTGGTGAGATCTGAATCTGAATGAATTTTTCAATATTTTTAGTTTGTGATTTATCACAAGGCACACAAAATTATAAGCATATGACTTATAAGCATATGACTAAACTTACTGTGACAAGGTTGAAGTACCGTACAGTGCAAAACCCATATTTGCTCTCCACTAATTTGAATACTATATAGGATGAATATGGTGAGAGATTTTGGGTCTGAGGTACAATATATGATTTCTTAAAAGGTTTAGCAATAAATAATTTAAATGAAATGATTAAAAATACACAATTATCTCTAAACTTTCAGCAAAAATACACCATTTCCTGAGAATGACACATTTGTGATATATTTTATGACACTGTACATTATAACAAACAATAACTCTAACTTAACACGATGACTAGCTCTTTTGCTTGTGAAAACTGGTCTGAATTAGTTCTCTGTTTACTCTTGTACTGTGCTCCGTCTTTCTTTTCACACAATCTGTCCAGTGGGTAAAACCGATTTGTGTGTGTGTGTATGTGTGTGTGTGTGTGTGTGTCTTAGGTAAAGCCGTGGAGAAGCTTTTGTTTTCTGCAGGATTTGGGTCCAGATGTGTCCAAATTCCTCTCAGGCCCCCAGGAAAGAGGTAACCAGATAGGCGGTAAGCTTTATCCTCATGTTTTAAATGTGCTGTGATGTGAATGCACATTGTGTGTGTGTGTGTGTGTGTGTGTGTGTGTGTGTGTCTGTGTGTGATTATTTATGTGTTTCATTCTTCTCTAATCCTGCTCATTATCCATTACTGCTTCTCATCACCTTTATCTTCTACCTCTGTTTTTCCTTCTCTCCTTGTTTTTCCTTCCCATGTTTTCCGCCCTTTTCCTCCCTCTCTCCCTCCTTCCCACCATCACCACCTCTTCCTGATCCACAGCCCAAGGGCTCCACATAAATGCTGGTTATACAAATAATGATTAAAGAAGCCACTTCCTGTTAATTCAGAGATGTGCTGCTTAGCAACATCGGAAGACTGAAAAACAGCAGCACCAGCTTGTCTTTTGGTTCTCAAGACCTTTAACACTCAGTCTGTTTGGGGTCTGAGAGACCTCAAGGCTGTTTTAATAACTTGAAAGTTGTACTTAACATAACCATCAGGTTGAGACTTATGATATAGCTATCAATAAAAATCAATGTAAACAAAACATCCTATATGAAAAATGACATTTCACATGAAAATGACAAATTAAAGGGTTAAAACTTAAAGAATGTTAGTTACTGAAAAGTTTAGGTTCCCATTGACTTCCATTGTATATACAAAATATAATTCATAACAGTGCACAACAGTGAGGGACAGTGCACTCATTTTTGGGTGAACTATCCCTTTAAATGAAATTGAAGGAAACAAAAAAGATTAATTTCAAAATTATTATATTGCTATTATTTATACATGTATACTGTATTAATGGAGTCTCTTGAACCCCAAAAACAGAAACATTAAAGTCAATCTCAATAGAACATCTTGTGTGTGTGTGTGTGTGTGTGTACCTGTTTTTCTGTTCAGATGGGGACTTAAACCTGAATACACACAGACTCATGGGGACTCATGTCACGGTGGGGACCTAAACTGAGGTCCCCACGGGTAAACAAGTTAATCAATCACACAGAATGAAGTTTTTTGAAAATCTAAAAATGCAGAAAGTTTCCTGTAAGGGGTAGGTTTAGGTGTAGGGTTGGTGTAGGGCGATAGAAAATACAGTTTGTACAGTATAAAAACCATTACGCCTATGGAGAGTCCCTACAAGGATAGCAAACCAGACGTGTGTGTGTGTGTGTGTGTGTGTGTGTGCGTGTGTGTGCCTGTTTTTCTATTCAGGTGGGGACTTAAACCTGAATACACACAGACTCATGGCGACTCGTGTCACGGTGGGGACCTAAATTGAGGTCCCCATGGGTAAAGAAGCTTATAAATCACACAGAATGAATTTTTTTGAAAATCTAAAAATGCAAAAAGTCTCCAGTGAGGGCTAAGTTTAGGTGTAGGTTTAGTGTAGGGCAATAGAATATACGGTCTGTACAGTAGAAAAACCATTATGCCTATGGAAATCCCCACAAGGATAGTGAAACAAGTGTGTGTGTGTGTGTGTGTGTGTGTGCGGTGGGATATATGTGGGCGTCTGTTATTTTAACCTTCCAGTGCACATATAAGTTTGGACCAAAGACAACACTATGTTCTATTAAACCCTTAAAAGACCTATATTTGGGCCTACTTTATCAGCAAAACCTTCCATAACAACTACTCTAAATGTTATTTATGTTGAAGGAGACCCCACACAAAAACACACACAGCATCTTCCATTATCCTCAGTCCAGAGCGCTTCCTGCTTTGCTTGCTGCTTTATCCATTCTGGGGACGAAGGGCAAGGGAGATAGCTGGTGTCAGAGGTCACTAAGCCCTCGGTGCAAGCAGGGAAACACCTTGCAAACCCTCTTTGTTCCTGATTCAGATTTAGAGAGAGTGTAAGGGGGAGAGAGCCCATGTTTATGATGTAGAATGGTTTATAGATTATTCGGTTAAACATAATATGAGATATAAGACAGAAAGGTAAAAATATGCTGTCTTTATGTTGTTTCTACATTAATTTGAATGTGATTGAATGTGAACTTATTGCAATATAAAAGTGTATTTGTGACCTGTGCTGACAAAATGAATAACAATAAGCATTAAAAAAAAAAGATTTATTTTTATTACTTATTACTTTTATTACTTTTATTATTAGAAGAATGACTGAGCTACAGCCATTTGAAGCCGACAGAGTCAGCAAAGTAACTTCTGAGAAAAAACAAGTTGAGGTTTTCTGAAGGTTCCAAAGCAAAATCACCTAGCAACATTGCGTTGTTTCCTCCACTTCCTTTCTTATTATTAATTACTATATTAATAAACACAATATAGTCATTTTTTACTTTATCTTTGTTATTAAAAATAAGAACAGATTAAAAAAAACGACAACAATAGAACAACAAATAGTGCATTACTTTTTTCATTTTACATCTAAACAAAAGTATTCAAGTAAGAAAAACAAATAATCAAATGTAAAAATCACTCCAGTGTGTTCATTACAAATAAACTGATTATTAAAACTACAAAAGCACATCAATCAAGAGCACCAATCTTTTCTTTTGTTGTTACATTAACATTAATGAGACAGACGGCCTATATATTAAGACCTAATGTACTGCACAGATCTAATCTAATGTTACACATCAGATGTTTTCCCCCAACAGTTCCCCAAACATTCACTTAAGGCATAACAGAGTATGTTTGTGTGAATAGCCTACTTAAATACTGTAATTCTATGTATGTGTATGTATTGGGATCGTGTGCTGGCAGAAGCGCAATTATGTGCGTGATTCGCATGTCAGTCAGCGGCAGCGCGAGAAGTGAGCAGAGAAAAAGGTACTCCTCTCAGAAAACATGTAAATAAAGATAATTTTAGATGTTTAATTACTATTTGGAGCATTGGGATTGCTAGACAAGGGCTTAAGGAACTAATTTTTCTGAAAACCTGAAATTTGACCAAAATCTATATATTTTTTTTTTTTTTTTTTTTTCCTTTTTTTGTCTGTAGCTCAAAATTTGCCAGTGCGCAATCCAACTCACTCATCCAGCATGGGTCACATTTAAAACTTTAATTTTAGGTTGTGCATCCTCTAAAAGTGTTGTGCATCTTTGAGTCACACACTGAGATGAATTTTGTTTTTGAACAAATCAGTTGAGTGAATGATTCAATGACTCTTTAATTAACAGTCACTTGCTACCACCTACTGGCAGTTTCAGATTAATGTTTAAAAGTACAGTATAATTTCAATATTTCCATCTTTTCATATTTCTGTATTCAAAGTTTTATATTTAAAATAATCTCAACATTATTTATGCAACTGTAATTGCAGAGTAAATGCATTCATATGTAGCAAATTAGCTCAAAGGGGGAATATTAATAATTAATCATAACTCATTATAATTAATTATAATATTTGGATAAGTTAATAGAATTAGCTTAATAAAGCAGAATTTACAGAACCATCAATTGACCAGGTCATCTAGCGAACGCTCAATATTGATTATTTATGAATTCAAAGAAATCTTAATTTCCAGGGTAAGGGAAATACCCTTTTTAAGGTACAGTACTACTCAGAGGATGTAACAAGATCTAAATCGTTAAACTGACTTTGTTGCAAGCAGGGAATCAGAAACAAATACTCATATGTATTGTGCACAAAGTTTTATTAACTAAATCACAAACACATAACTAGTCTAAACAAACACACACACACACAAATCACGCATACATGGTACATGGGAAGGATAAGTGAGGCTGGATGAATGAAACAGGACAGAAACAGGGGAAATGAGGCGAAGTAGACCATCTGAAAGAACCATCAGTCTCTAATTCAAAGCACAGTATACGATAGCTTACAACAAACCTCTGTGTGGTGAAAGGAAAGATATTTGCATTTGACTTGGGTGTGGAACGAGAGTCTCATGAAGCCTCTGAAGAAGGTCTGGATGGTTCTATTCGATGGTCGAAGTTGCAATCTCTTGAAACTCCAAGGTTGTTCTTAACTCTGTTGTTGTTGAGAGAGTCTTCCCTCCTAAGTAAGCACATGGCTGGGTGTAAAATGGGGTAATGCCGCAGTGGAACTGCAGGCCGCAATCCAGAGATGAAGATGCAGAGACTGCCGGGAGCGGAGAGAGAGAAACGTCTGATCGAGGGCATTTCCATGATGGTGAATTCCAGGGTTGAGTGAGGACGAGCTCCAGTGGTATTAGTCTGACTCTTTGTGGTCAAGAGCCATCTCTGGATTGCAGCCTGCAGTTCCACTATGGCCCACAGGGCCAGCAGGCCCCATTTTACACCCAGCCATGTGCTTACTTAGGAGAGAAGACTCTCTCAACAACAACAGAGTCATAATTTCCTAATTTGCTATACACGTCACCTATGAGCTGCATCAAACTGTCTGTTTAAATCCATCTAAATATGACTTCAGATGCAGCTTCTGTGCCACCTCTGCAGTGCAAAAATGGATTCGGCTGATAATGAATTTGATGGGATAATGCACACATTTAATAAAATTTCCAGGTAAATGAAAAAAATGCCATTAAGGGGCAAATATATCCCCTTATTGGAAAAGCTCATTAGTGTCACTAGTGTGTATTTGTACGTGTCCTATCCAGCCTCTCACAGAGATTGTATGAATAATGGTATAATTTCCAGTACCACCCTGCTGCACCCTGCTATCACTGTACAATTCCATATACAGTAGAAACAGGAACCAGCAATCATTGATTGCCTGATGCAGTAACTTCCTCCATAACAATGGTCTTATTTGATCCAGTGCTCCACATTCACACAAGTATGTCTGTAGTGTGTGCAGCCACTCGAGGACAAATCTGTCAGCTCTCTGCATGTGTGTCCATTCAAGATGAGCTATTTATGAGCCACATAAGTTACGGATGATTCTCAGGAAATAGTGTCATTTGTGTCTTATGTGTCTCCCTATTTCCTACTACTGATATACACTATATTGCCAAAAGTATTGGGTCACCCCCTTCTAATGAACAGGTTTGACTACTTTAGTAATTTCCATGAGTACAAATCTTAATGTTTAAGCATATAATGATATTCTAGGGAATTGTGTGCTTCTTATTTTAAAGCAACAATTTGGACAGGACCCTTTTCTATTCTAACATGACAATGCCTCTGTGTATATGGCAAGGTTCAAAAAGAAATGATTGATTTAGTCAGTGTGGAAGAAATTGACTGGTCTGCAGAAAGCCAAGTCCTAATCCAAGCTGAACACCTCTGGTGTGACTTTAAATACAGATCTTGAGCCAAAAACTCATCACCAAATACCAATGACTTGTACATATGGGTACAGTCATTTGGGACACTTCCAAAACTGTTGCAACAGAGATGGAAATACAATTAAGTTTCCATCTTTGTTGCCACAGTTTTGGAAGTGCCTTTTTCTGTTCTAAAGAAGGAGGTGTCCCAATACGTTTGTCCATATAGTGTATGTACAAGTCATTGGTGTTTGGTGATGAGTTTTTGGCTCAAGATCTGCATTTAAAGTCACACCAGAGGTGTTCAGCTTGGATTAGGACTTGGCTTTCTGCAGATCAGTCAAGTTCTTCCACACTGACTAAATCGATCATTTCTTTTTGAACCTTGCCTTATACACAGAGGCATTGTCATGTTAGAATAGAAAAGGGTCCTGTCCAAACTGTTGCTTTAAAATAAGAAGCACACAATTCCCTAGAATATCATTATATGCTTAAACATTAAGATTTGTACTCATGGAAATTACTAAAGTAGTCAAACCTGTTCATTAGAAGGGGGTGAACCAATACTTTTGGCAATATAGTGTATTTAGCAGGATACTGAACTCAGGATACTTGCAATCATTTTTGGTGTGTAACAATGAAAAAAATGTTAAATTTTAAGGTGTCATTGTTACATTTTATTATTTTAAGGCAAATATCATAAATTTGCTTGTCCCCATTCACCTGTACAGTTCAGTTTTTTTTTTTTTATTATGATTCTAATTACATTGGCCTTGTCAAGCTCAGCATAAGCTATGTTATGGGGAAAAATTGCTTCTAATTTTTACAGAAAAGAATATTATTGTCAAAGAGCACAAGCTTACACTATGGTGCAAAGCAATGGAATTGTGGTGTAGTTGCACTGACCTTCAACCCCATAACATTCAACCCTGTAACATACTGAATGTAACTGTTGGCACAAAACATATTTTGAAAGAAAAATGACTTTTTTTCTCAATTATAACGCTTAAATTATGGCAATGTACAGCAGAACTGATTACATTTACTCAGTAATTGTTACTTTTTGATGCTGTAACCACATTTTGGGATTTGGATAATTGAACAGGCCATTGAAAAAACTATATTCAATAATATTTGTTGAGAGACAACATAAAACATGGATAATAAAATAAGGAAATGCTTCAAACTCACATCATCCATATGAGCAGCATGGCCCAGTGTACATAAACTCATACAGTAAACGGCTGTGGCAGTATTGCTTTTTTCGATGTTTGAACAGTCTTGTTTATTCAAACCAGTCTTTTTCACATGCATAAAAACATGATTGTAACATAAATAATCACCCCATAAGGGAAGTCCACATGGCATTTTCATTATGGCCTGGGAAGGGTGAGAAACCACTAAAAGAAACACTCTTTTAAAAGTCCCTTGGCTATGTCCAGGTGAGCGTGTTATCAGACTCATCAGCCAGGGCAGTCTCAGGGTAAAGAGTCAAAGAGTCAAGTGGCTGCCTGTAGGCGTCATATTTGAAACATGCCTTCAATAATGAGCTGGGCTGGACCGACCCAGAACTACAGAATGGCAACTCACTTAAGAGGAAATGAAAAAGCACATTCATTTTTGAAAGATGAAAAAGCACATTTTGAGATGAAAAAGCACATTCAAGTTTCATGTTGACAGAACAAGTTGTCGTATCCTCCACTATGTGATTACTGAGTACACATGAGGAGAGCGAGGGGATGAACAGACAGATGTTTTGAGGGATTTCAAAGACTCACAGGACTCTCTACATCAAATCAGAAGTGAATGCTAACATGCTAAGCTAAAGGCAAACAAACACACATGATTGCCTTTTAAATCTCAATGAATTAGCTCACAGGCCTAAATCAACAGAAAGCTGGTGATCTAAGTGTGTGTGTGTGTGTGTAAGGACAGAAGTGGGGTGTTGAGTGGCACATGGGTGTGATATCGTCTGAGGAGCTTTCTTGGTGTTTAGCATACCCATATGAACACTTGGAACGTTGCTTTTACAACAGAGAGTCCAAACAACCAATACACAACATATTATTCACTATATATAGGGAACAACCTCTTGAAACTCACTATCCTTCCTCTACATTGCCTGAAGTGCATGGTGACACACAACAGCAGAGAATCACACACACCTTGTGTGATTTGTGGGGTTTGAAGTTCCACAAATCAAGCCGAGAGATCAAATCTGACGTGTTAGGAGCCTGACAGCTGTATACTTCAAACAATCCCCAAATTACAGCTCACACCCCTCTTGTAGCTTCAGCTCTGCTGGCTTCAGCCTGAGCCAGACCGCTTGGTATGTAAGTGTGTATGCATTCAGACGTGTGTTTGTGTGTGTGTGTGTGGGTTGGTATTTGTGGTTTACGGGGACACACATTTGTTTAATGACATGGGTATGACAGAGGTATTACAATTTGAAGGTGGTTTATGAGGACACTGCCTATGTCCCCGTAATTCAAAAGGCTTAAAAAACATACTAAATGGTGTTTTTTTTTAAATCTAAAAATGCACAAAGTTTCCTGTAAGGGGTAGGTTTAGGTGTAGGGTTGGTGTAGGGCAATAGCACATACAGTTTGTATGGTATAAAAACCATTACGCCTATGGAGAGTCCCCGTAAACCACAAATACCAACATTTAGCAGTGGTGGAGTCAGCTGGACAGGCCAAAAAACAACACAGCTGCTATAGGTCTCATACATACACACACTCACTCACAGGCAAAGTTACTATTTCTTGTGTGGTCTTACTCTTCACAGCTCACAACAATGGTCATGCCTATCAGAAAACTTGCATTCAGTTTAACTGCATTTTTGACAGAACAATAATATATGCACATTTGCGTTCAAAAGTTTCATTCAGCAAGGATGCATTGAAGATTATATTCATCAAAGAATCCTAAAAAAAATGTTTTTCACAAAATATTTAGTGGCACAATGGTTTCAACGTTGATATTAAAGATATGTTTCTTTAGCACCAAATCATAATATTAGAATGATTTCTGAAGGATGATGTGACACTGAAGACTGGAGTAATGATGCTGAAAATTCAGTTTTGCATCAGGAATAAATTACACTTTAATGCATAACATTTTTATTATTAAAATAGAAAAGACTCATTTTAAATTGTAATAAAATTTCAGTATTACTGTTTGTACTATATTTTTAAAACAAACAAAATGCAGTCTTGGTAAACGTGAAATTTCTTTCAAAAACATAAAAAATTTTAATGACCCCAAACCTTTGAACTGTATCTTATGGAAGCTTGTTTGCACCACAGGGTAGTAAAAGTTAATTGCAACTTCTTATCTCACAATTCTTATCATTTTTGTTTTCTTTTTTTCTTTCATTCTTGCAATTCTGAGAAAAAAAAAAAGAATTGTGAGACATAAAGTCAGAATTGTATAAAATCTGAGAAAAACAAGTCAGAATTGTGAGATTTAAAGTCAAAATTGTGATATATAAGCTCGCAATTCCAAAAAAAAAAAAGTCAGAATTGCCAGAATAAAAATCAAAATTAGTCAAATTAGTTTTTTTTTTTTTTAATCCTGTGGCGAAAACAGGCTTCTATAGCACATACTTATATATCCAGGGTTTTTTCTTTACTTTGGTATAATAACTCTAGTGTCCTTCATGGCAGTTTGTATGCCTCATATGCTTCACTTTTATTCACTTTGACCTCTAAACCCCTCCCGTTTGGCTTCACGAAAAAGTACAGTATTATCAGTGTGATAAAATGTCCATGAGTAAATCACGCTCAAACAAAGCTTTCACTAAAAAAAGCTTGATTTGTTACAACAAAGGGCTTTTTGCTGAAGATCTCAAATTCATCTGTCTAATCTGGCAATTAGAGGTGTGTGTTGAGTGTTTGAAAGTCGTCTGGCTAATCTGACCATCTGCTTCTTATCAGTGTTTCTTTTATTTTTAAAATGTGTGGATTTATTTATTTATCTAAAGGATCTATTAGAGCAGCAGGCAGCCACATCTCTCCACAGTCAATCAGATAGCAGCCTAACAACCTCTCTCTCTCTCTCTCTCTCTCTCTCTCTCTCACTGTGTGTGTGTGTGTGTGTGTGTGTATGTTGTCTATTTACAAATCCACTAGAGGGAGCACTCTCATCTGAGGGCCTGCCAGCTTGATTTAAGCAGGAAACTGTCTGTTGTTTTTGCCAGGCTGTCTGCTGTGGGTGTGTGTGGAGTGTTTTAGTTTCTCCCGATATGAAGCACTGAGGTCCAACAAAAACAACATCCAGAGGAAGGGGTGAGGGGCAGACTGGGGCAGGGCAAAGGATTATGGGGGCATGAAGAGCAACCTAGTCACCTCATGTGCACAGCAGGAGCTCCTCACTGACTTTATGCAAACTTCAAATTCATATGATAATTTATGACTACAAGTAATATTTCAACAAATATAAATATGGCATGAGTAATAATGCCAAAATATGAACCATGACTTCGCTTATTATAGCTTGGCAGTGAATGCATCATTTAACAGGTGCCTTGTGGAGTATTCAAGACACATTTCATGAGGAATCTGATTTAGTAACATTATGATGAGCATTTTTTAGTATAGAATTTAAAAAATAAAGGTTACAAAAGGCAGTTTTTGCAGTGATGCCATAGAAGAACCAATTTGAAACAGTTTTTAACAACTGAAGAACATTTATTAATCTAAAAAACAATGTTCCATTCACTATAAAGAACATTTTGTCCAGTGGAAATCTTCCCTAGATGTTAAAGGTTCTTCCTGGAACCATCAATGCCAAAAAATAGCCTTTATATATATCTGAACCTTTATTTTAAGAGTGTATGTAAAATAACACTATTTATGTCAGTCTGTTTGATATGTACCAACATTAATTTCTTTCTAATAACCAAGCCCACCTGAAAGTTTTTGGTTAGTATTATTCAAAGTGAGTACTGAATCTAAGTCTTAAGATGTTTACGAACCGAAAAAATATAGATCATACCACAGATGCAGTGTTCTAGAAAGCTCTGATGCCAAAACTGATGCCACAAGATTTTATTCTCATGGACATGTGCAGACAGTATCCTCAGAATAAAAAGTGAACATCTATTTATTCAAATGTATGCTTTGCCCTAAGTGCCACTATTCACACATTTTATATCTAATCTGATGCATTTAAACAAATTGGTCAGAGGTGCATTACATGCCTCTGTTGTCTTTACATTAGTCCTCAGTGTTAGTCACACATTTACTTCACACTGTCAGTGTTATGTAAGAATTCATATTATTCCTTTAAAATGGTTGCAATCTTGTAGCACTTGAGTAGAAGACACTGGCTCATTAAGTGACAGATCTGTAGATGATCTCATCAGTGTTGTGGAGAGTGACACTGATAGGTTTTGATTAATGGATTTACACACTGATCCCCTAAATGTGATTGCACGTTAATTTAAGGAGTTCAGTGTGTGAAACGAGATTTGTATGTCTAAATAGTGATGAAGATATATGAAGCTCATGAGAACTAAGGCCTGTACAGCATCTCAGACGTATAAGGAAAAATAAGTTAGGTGTAGCCTATAGTTTTCCTGTTTGTTTTGAATGTGAATTGCTCCCTATTCAGCCTAAGCTATTTCGCTTTAACTGCCTTTTTTCAGGAGCTGCAAATTGGGTGTAACGCGTGAACAGCGCATCCTTAAGAAACTCGTTAATGTCAAATGCGTCATTTCCTTTTGTTTTTTGTTTATTTTACGAGTTTGTGTCTGCTATTATCATGCAAATAAATGCAAGAAAGTGAGAATTAAATTCACACATATCCAAATCCTTTACTGACATGTGGTCTGATCACTAAAGACTCTGAGCACTTTATAAGAAGCCGAACAATGTATTTTTTATTAGAATTTTTTATTATTATTGGGGGGGGGGTGTTGTTAAAGTTTTTTTTTTTTTTTTTAATACATAAATGAGTCATTTTCTCAGTAGTTCGCCACATTAAAATAAAATAAATCAAAATGAATAGATTAATTAATTGAGTTTCATGGAATATCTTCATTAATTTTATATTAGCCTAAGTATTATATAAAGTAACAATATTTATAACGAAACAGGTATGTTTATGTTTCTCTTTAAGAGTTTGAATGTGCATGTAAATCTCTTCATATTAAAGAGGCTGCAGTGGAAGCAGAGTGTTTGAAGTTCATGTAATGTCTCACCTTCATGTAATGTTTGAGTGAGGGGAAATCACAGCGCAATGCCTCTTTTACATTATCATTTGGTCCCAGGCTCCGGTTTCACTGGGAACCTGTCTGAAACCTGTTTAGGCTTGCATGTTTAGTGTCATACAGCAGGTCTAACGTAGGCTACTAATTTGTAAGCAATAATTAATAAAAAGATACACTTGCAGTGTAACCTGGTTCATAAAAAATAATAATAATAATAATAATAATAATAATAAAGAAAAACAGTATGCTATTTCAGGTATCAAGAATACACACATTGTCAGTGCGGCTCAATTATTTTTATGAAACTTTTCTCAAATGAGGCTTTTCTCAAAACTTTTAGGGCTGCTTTACTGTAATGTATCTTTTCATTATTATAGCATATTTATTTCCATTCATTTAACAGTTATTTCTATCTCACTCGATTCAATAAATTTGAAATAATTTAGAATCCTCTAAATTTTTCTTCTTTAGTAATTAAATTCAAATGTTTCGAAAAAGTGCAATGAAGATTTACATAAAACTTTCAGGAAGCAATTAAACTTAAGCTTATAATTTCAGTAGGCTAACAGAAAAAAAATAGGCTTCTTAAAAATTAATGTAGCCTATTTATTTTTAAATTATTTGGCCAGGATGTTTAAGCATGCTTGACATGATGTTTACTGTGTGGAAATGTTAACATCCATTTAAATTCTGCGGCTGTGACTCTACGTTATTTCTTCTCATTTTTTATTTAAAAAGTTCTGTAAATGAGACGTGACGCAAAACATTTTTTGTCAGAAAAATTTAAGCTAAATCTAACTTGAAAGACGAGCAGGCCATTACTTTTTCATTAAGAAGAAAAACAAGAGTTAAGCTCACTTTGTTGACACACACTCGCTCCTGCCGACTGCGTGGCCCGGGGGGGTTCGTGTGTGTGTGTGTGTGTGTGTGTGTGTGTGTGTGTGTGTGTGTGTGTGTGTGTGTCTATGGGGGCTGGAGATAAGGGGTCCGATATATGGGTCCAAAGGGAGGGGTGAGAAGTCCGGAGTTTAAAAAGTCAGGGCTCTTCTCTCCCTCACGCAGACGCGCTTCAGCTTCCAGTGAGGGAAACTTACCTCAGACTCTTGTTTCTGACAGAAAAATCCAAACATTCCCACTGAACTCCATAAAATTAAGACCAGAAATTCGGATAAAACTGCACAAGGAAACTGACGGACTCAAAACTAAAGCGCCCTCACCAAATGGAGCCAATAACGCCGGAGTACGCCGACTCCTATGAGTACTATGATGATAACGAGACTGCGTGCGACTACTCAGAGTGGGAGCCGTCTTATTCTCTCATTCCCGTGCTCTACATGCTCATTTTCATCCTCGGTCTCTCCGGGAACGGCGTGGTTATCTTCACCGTCTGGCGCGCTAAATCCAAACGGCGCGCGGCAGACGTCTACATCGGTAACCTGGCGCTCGCGGACCTGACGTTCGTGATCACGCTGCCGCTGTGGGCTGTGTACACCGCGCTGGGTTACCACTGGCCGTTTGGGGTGGCTCTCTGCAAGATCAGCAGCTATGTGGTGCTTGTCAACATGTACGCAAGCGTCTTCTGCCTGACCTGCCTGAGTTTTGACCGCTACCTTGCCATCGTCCACTCTCTGTCCAGCGGGCGGCTGCGGTCCCGGGCCACCATGCTGGCGTCGCTGGGGGCCATCTGGTTCCTCTCGTGCCTGCTGGCCGTGCCAACTCTCCTGTTCCGCACTACGGTGGACGACGCCGGGAACAACCGCACCACCTGTGCGATGGACTTCAGCCTGGTCACTCTCAATCAGCATCACGAATCCCTTTGGATTGCAGGTCTGAGCCTTTCGTCCTCCGCTCTTGGTTTTCTCCTGCCTTTCTTGGCCATGACCGTCTGCTACTGCTTCATCGGCTGCACAGTCACCCGGCATTTCAGCCACCTGCGCAAGGAAGACCAGAAGAAGCGTCGTCTCCTGAAGATCATCACTACCTTGGTGGTGGTTTTTGCATTCTGCTGGACACCTTTCCATGTGCTGAAGAGCATGGATGCGCTGTCATATCTGGACCTGGCGCCCACCTCGTGCGGCTTCCTAAACTTTCTGCTTCTGGCTCATCCGTACGCCACGTGCCTGGCGTATGTCAACAGCTGCCTCAACCCGTTCCTCTATGCCTTCTTTGACCTGCGCTTCCGCTCACAGTGCCTGTGTCTGCTGAACCTGAAGAAGGCCATGCATGGGCAAATGAGCTCCATGTCTTCAACCCTCAGCGCCCAGACTCAAAAGTCAGAGGTGCAGTCGCTGGCCACCAAAGTGTGAGGGAACGAAATAAGAAGAACAGAAAAAATGAAGTTGAATTAAAAAAACATTGGGTTGAGGGGTTAACAAGGTGGGAATTTATTGACGGCTGGTCCGTTCTGATGTGGTGAACTGATGGACTTATGATGGAGAACATATTGCTCTATGTTTGTAAATAACACTCATAGTTTGGTGTACTCTACTGTATTCATGGATGAATTGCTGGAATGATGTGACTTTGTGTGTATGCATGTGTGAATTTATGTTCGCCGACATCTATTCGTTGACTTTGACACGCTCAAAACACGCACACACAGGACAATTCAAGCAAACAAGGAGGTCAGTTTTCTCGAAAAACATTCAAACTGACCACAACGGTGCTGCACTGAGGATGAACTTGCTTGTGCTGCTGTAAGAGTGTGTGATTGTGTTGAAGGTTATATACACTGGTGTAGAGATGCAAATTGTACAGTATTTTCTTACTATTTTTTTTTCTGCTAATTTGCAATGTTCAGAAATGTGTTGAGTATTTGTAGCACTTGTTAAGAGGAGATATAAAAATTATAATTTTTGTTAAACTCCCTGATGTGAATGTGTGTGTTTTTTGATCAGTGTGTGTGAGAGTGTGTTCCATGCAAAGGCGATGCTGCTTGATTAGATAGTTTAAAGCGCAGACAGAGAGTCGGGGTTTGGGGCGGGGGGCAGACAGACAGATGGCTGGTGACAAATGTCTCTGGGGGAAAAAGGAAGAAGGGGACAAATTTGGGAGTGTAAATGGATTTATATTCATGAAATTATGTTATATTTTTTGACATTTCTGTAACTAACTACTGCTACTGTATTAAATATGTTCCTTAAATACAATACCGTCTTAGCGTCATTACACATGATTACGGATATGCATTGGTGTGTTTAAAGGGAGTTAATAGTCCACCATCCATTTTCCAAACCACTTGTGAAAAAGAAGTGTGTTTAGAATTGTATTGAATGTGCACTTGTAGTGTACTTCAAATCTTAAAAGTATTTTTAACTATACTTGCAAATAATATAATAATAATTAAATAAAAGGCCACTTAAGTGCACTTTGTAAAAATGCCAATCTAAAGGTTTTACTTTAGAGCACATTTTAAATCATTATGTTATAATAATATTATTTTTTGTGCTTTAAAGTACACTTGGTTTTATATGTTGACTAACTAAAGCACAGGTAAAGTGCTTGATTATTATGTAATTTTATGGTGTTATTCGATATTATATTGAAATTGGATATATTAAATTTAAAATATAGAAAATATAGAAAAATAAAAGTACTTCTGGAAACCAGGATTTGTAGATGGAATAAAATGTTTAGTGAACAGTGTTGTGAGTTTCAAATATTAAAAAAACCCTCAAATATCTTGAAGAGAAAACTTAAAGGGTGGGGTGATCCACCCATTAAAGACCCGTCTTACAGGAATGGAACATACACACACACACACACACACACACATACACACACACACACACATAACATGTGGTCTAATTAATAGTGACACTCTGAGGCCACTATGACTCCAAAAGAATGAAACAGGATGGACACATATCTGTTTGAAGCTATGTGTAGCCAATTTGGGGCAAGTGAAAAATAATGTTTGAAAAGATGACCGTTAAAGAAGGGGGAAAGGGACGCTACACACACACACGAGGACGTCAACCAGTAACAACAGAACTGACATGACCAATAGGATCCAGACACTTTAAGATCAAAGAGAACAAAGAAACGAGTAAACAGACAGAGTAATAGAGAATGAAAAATTTGAGCACTCACTAAAGGCCCTCGTGATATACAGACTTCCCATGATAAATATCGGCAGATTGTTTTTGGCAGACTGTCTGATATAAGCACTGTCTGGAACAGAGATATCATGAGGTAATCTCATTAACTGGATAAACCAGACAAATGATGTAATCTCAAAAAACATAACAAATTGTAGAAGCCCAATGTGCTCTTTTTCCACAAACACACAAAATGCTAAGCAGCTATTTCACATTTCTGTAACAGTTTACTGTAACTGTAATAGTATAAAGCAAATGAAGATTTGCTCAAGTACATTTACATTTAATCAATGCTTTTATCCACAGCAGTTAAAAAAAAGGAACATCAAAACAAATTATCTTAAGAACAAACAATATTTACAGTGCACAATGCCAAGTTTCAAGTGTAAGCTTGAGTTTTACACAAGCTTAAGCAATGAAATGCATAAGAAAGTAGAGAAAAAGAACATCAAGTGATGTGGTAAAAATGCGTATAAAAAAATCTGTAAATGCAGGGTAATATCTTTTAAGTTCAATCAATAATAACTTAAAAAATAATCATTTTTTTAAAACTGTTAAATGTAAATGAATATGTGTTAGAGGTTCTCAGTTTCAATCAGTTCTAATGGGAATCTCATGTTTCAGGGTCTTTGTGCAAAACATAACAAACCAAGCTTTCCAAAAGGCATTTCAAATGAAAAGGAACGTGCTCGTTTCATCCTGCCAATCAAAACACACTTTTCTTCACTCCTTTGACAAGTCTTCCGGCACCCCTTCACCACTCCAACTGCACCTTTACTTCATTAATTAGGACCAAGGGGAAAGAAGTCTCATGCTTCTCCCCATGGAGACTACAAGACAAACCAGTGAATTATCATTTTCCCATAGAATAAGCAATATGAATGTGTGGACATGAGAAAAGTCTTTGAGAAATCATGTCATGCTGGGCATTTGGATGATTTTGCAGTGGCTTTTTAGTCAAATGCAGAGATGTAATCACACTCAAATAGCTTCTCTGTGAAAACAGCAGCAGGTGTTGAGCTACTATAGTGTTGGTGTGTAAACCATTAACATTGTCACAAAGTAGATTATGATATACATGCATGTATGTGTCCCAGCTGCTACCCCTCATAATAAAGAGCAGAAGTGCATACCCTCTGTCATCACTACTCTCCCTCGCTAACATCCCCCAGTCCTCGACAGGTGTGTTTCCTCACTGTCTTTTGCAATCACTTGGGCATCCTGTGTCATGCCTTCAAGCTCACACTGAACAAATGTCCAAATGCACCGCGATGCACAGACCTCAAGAGGATTGGTGCACTTTATCTGACTGAATTCTCATTCCTGAAAAAAAAAGAAATGTTAACTGCATGAAATATATACTGCATATTCAGTTGTTTCAATATATATTATTTTAAAATGTTTCCTCCGTATGTGTCAAATTATGGAAAACATTTTTGCTTCATAGTAAAAAAAAAAAAAAAAAAAAAAAAGTGCACCAAAATGCTAGTGCCAAAGCACCCTTAATGTCTCACAATATAAGTTCATTTTGTACAATTGTGACTTTACTTTTCATTAATGGGATTTTATATTTCCACGGTCACACAGTTTAGATGTTATAATGTGGCTCACAATGTTAACCTTTTTATTTTAAAATTTGTCAAAATGAGCATTTTTCTTTTTTACTTGTAGGTGGAAAAGCTTACACACTCACCCTCTGTTTCAAAAAACATTCCAAATGATGTTGTTGTTGTTTTTTTTACATGTATGTTTCTACATTCATTCATGTTTTATTATCAGGCCTAATACTGCTCTCATACTGAGTTCTCTTCCAGTTTTAAGGACAGATAGACACCAACTGCTCTCATCACATACCCGCCCGCATATACAGAACACAGACAGAAACAGCGAGTGTGAAGTTAATAATGAAATTTTTCTGGCCTAACTGAACACCAGACCAGATTCTCATCTATCAAAACACAGAGGCCATCTTTGAACAGAGCTTTGCTGAAGGACACACGGTCACGCAGGAGAACGTTCTCATGAGATAAAAAACGTCAGGAGAGTCGTGGTGTCTGATGGAGCGCAGAGCTCGCTGAGAATGTGTATCACATTAGCTCCTGAATTTGCCTTGCGTGTGAGAATTACACAACTGTCTATATGACAGACGAGAGTGATGTCTACACTGGGAATTTCTATGTTTTCTATAGTGGTTTTCCCAGATAAGTCACATATGACGTTTGGCATCAGATCAAGTCTCTAAACTAAGCCAGATGGGTCTTAGTTCAGTCTTTTTGATATTGCAGGTTCATTATTTGTGTTTAGTCAAAAAATCATCCTTTTGGCCTCCCTGTTGTGATTTTTTCTCATCTATGGATAAAGTTTAAACTTCCTTCCATTCTGAAACCCACTTGTCTGTATGTTCCATTATTCATGATTTCATAATCTCTGTTTATACCTTGAAACTCCCGTGAAACTTTTTACACACTTTTCTCTCATCTCCTCTTTGTTCACTCCTGTGGTTTGGGCTCTTTTGAAGTTTAATGTGATTTCTCCTCCTCTGTTTAGGCAGTAATGAGCTCTGGGAGAAAAAGAAATCATTAGCCTAAGGAAAAACATTTTACTAAAGAGAAGTTATTCACAAATAATGTGAATCTTCACTTTAAAAAAAATATGATAAAAATAAATTAATTAATTTAAAAAAAAATAATAATAAAATTATTTCTGAAAATTAAAAAGTGAAAACGTTTTTTTTTTTTTTTTTTCTCAAAGTAGTCAGCCAGTGAATTTTTCTTTGTGTTCAATTGTTAGAAATAATCCAAAGCCTGAAATTTGATCATTTTACAGCTATTTTGTTGTGTTTATGTCTAAATATTGTGGAAAATTTGATTCAGGAAAATCTATATGACTTAAGAATTTGAAAAAAGTCTTGCATGTGAGTTTGCAGCATTGTGTGACACGGGATGTTTATTAAACTGTTTATTAAACCTATTTTTAACAGATGACATAAGAAGTTACATTCAAGTCAGAAACACACACACACTCTTTACACATATTTCATTCATGAATTCATATTTGGCTCCAGCTGCAGATGCTGTTTACTGTCTAAGCTTGTATGGCAAGTCTAAGGGGTCAAACCTGCTTTATGACGTTCTCAGGGTAAGATTGCTTTTCCTTTCTGTAATATTGTATTTTGAGCGCCCACTGCAGCTATTCAGATAAATCTTGCAATTGAAGAAATGGTGATTTGGATGAGTGATATCCATAATAATGGAGGAGACAAGCAATACACACAGCTGATGTTGATGATCCTGTTACACAATGTCAAACCCAAAGTAAAGCACGCTGTTGAATGTGTATATTCTTTACAGCTCCCGGTGACCACACCCAGAGAGGACCAAACCTGTCCATGTGTGAATTCACATCAGACAAAGACTACTGGCCCCTCCATTCAAGTGCTGACAAAAGCTAACTAAACTTGTTTGCATTGACTTTCATTCAAGTTCAGTGTAAGTTTTCCAAGCAACATTTGAGGGTCTCATTGTGTGTGCCTATATGCCTGTATGTTTGGACAATAAAAGATAATATATAGCACCAGCAAGCTGAACAATAACCATATTGTACAGCACAATCACCATTCGCTCATCCTTTATTCAGTTCCATTTGTGTTGCACGGAAGAAATAAAAAACATATGATTTGGAGTGACATAAATTGAGATAGGATTTTTGTAATATTGTAATATTGTTATGCAAGAACTTTATTGAACATCGGAAAGTTGTCCTGATACAATAATGAAAAATTCTTAGCCACACAACAGACAGCATCGTAAATGAAATTGAGGAACAGTAAATAAATAAAATTATATAGAGGAAAGAAAAGGAAAAAATACAACTTTCTGCAAGTTAAGTTTCTCTGTCAAATTACAGAAATTCAAGAAATGTTTCTTCATTAATTTAAGCAATAAGAAATGCAGTTCTTTGGAAAATATGTAGAAATTTGGTAACATTTGGTAACATTTTTAAGGAATCTATTCTTAATATAGCAAAGATGCAAATCCTCCCAGAAAAGCAAAAGAAAATGTACAATTCTATCATTTAACTTAAATTTTGAAATATGTCATAAGGTATAACTGTTCCAACAATTTTTATAATATTAGGATTTATTCCTAAATAACACACATCTGCAATTCCACAACAGGATATTATGGAGGCTAAAGTTATGCATCATCTTCCAATAAAGTTAAACCTGTTGAGGAAGCACTGGGAAGTTAAGACAGAGATTTTTAAGATCATAATCGCAGATTGATGTCTCGTAATATTGCAATATTTTTCCAAGCAGTATAATTTTTATTTATTAATGTATTTTGTGTTTTTAAAATGTATTTTAGATACATTTTCCAATGTTGCAGATTATTTTACATATTAAAATAACAGTGTAACCTACATTTAATTTCTAAAAAGAAATTAAATAAGATAAAAATATGTGCATTTTAATATATATAGATTTAAGTTTTCATTGTTTTTTGTGATAAAACAGTTACCCAAAAAGCGATATAAAAAATAAGCAAAATGCTTGTGTTTTTCATAGCGGTTTTGCAATATTTCAAACTTATTTGTAATTGATTTGGGATTTTTAACTTTTTAAATTATTTAACATAAGTGGCAACAATGCTGATAACTTATAATGGTGGCACAAAATATTTTCTAGTTTGTTTTTATTATTATTTATTTTATTGTATGTATCTATTATATTGTTTGTATCTATTTTATTGTATGTATCTATACACAATATAAAAACCACGTCAGCTTCCAAGATGTTTTTGGCCTCTGTGTGTGCATACGTGTCTCTGTGTTTGTGATAAGACCAGGAGGGGTGAGTCTCGGACTGCCCTGAGAACATGCAAGTCTTCCTCTCACATTGTGCTTCTTAAATGGTTAAACATGCTGTTTCCCCAGGATGCTACAACTGGGTCAGGATTTGACCGTTTGAGGTTAATGTGCAAGAAATGCACATGCAGCACTACTGCAGTCGCAACTCTTTCATAATTCCACCATGCAGCCACAATGAGAAGTAAACAAATCTGCACAAAGTATAATAATTATTATGAAACAATATTATGAAAGATTACACATAAGGTGCATAAACCCCAGTCTGTCTGTCTGTTTGTCTTTCACTGGAGGGAGATGCGGCTGCATCTGATGGTGATTTTGGTGGGAGGATGTCGTGTGTTTATATGAGTGTGTCTGTGTGAGTGACCAGCTGGACTGGCAGTGAGAGCAGAATCATTTAGCTCTCTAACGGGCAGCCAGGGATGGGCGGCCCGCACAATGCCATCCTCTCACGAGCACCTAAACGGCCTCTTTGTAGCTCCAGGAGGAAGGATGAGTCGTTTCTGCATCCAGATCCGGCCTTGCACACCCAGCAAACACTCACTTACAGGTGTTCAAACAGACTAAATTTGTGCTATTGCATTCCTCTCGTCTCCTCTTGCTTGCTAACAAAAATTGGGTCAACACCTTTATTAAACTCTTTAACAAAATTAGATTCAAAGGTAGATTTTAACACAGATGCATCAGCAGGACCCTTCTGGGTTCCCCAAAAATATTGTTAAAAGAACTTTTTTTTTCTTTGTGTGAATAAAGATTTTATCATTCTTAAGAGCCTTTCCACTATAAAGAACCATTTGTTCCATTAAATATTTTATGGATGTTAAAGGTTCTTCATGGAACTATAATAGATGCCAATAAAGAACCTTCATTTTTAACAGTGTAGATGTATATGGCTGTATATTTTATTGTATTGCAATATTTTTAAAACATAAAATATTTTTTTAAAGATATTTTCATACCAAGAATCACCAAAAAATTATTTTTCACATCAAATTTTAAGATAATTATTTAAACTTTTAATTATTTAACACTTGTCATGCACCATTTAACTAATTATTTGACCAGTTTATCTGGCCAAAACCTCAAAAAGAGCAAAGAATAGAATTATACAAAACATCTAAGTCTAATGCAAATTTAAAAAAGTCAAAGATTTCGATATAACTATAATATTATATCACAAAAATAAATTCTAATATTACTGTATCATGGCACAGATATTAATAAAGTATAATAACAGATAATATAATAAAACATTTACAGCCCTAATTAACACATTAGATAATTTGGGGACAAATTTGAACCAAGAAGTGAGCTAAATCTGGAAATTTGTAAATCTGTTTGTCCTACTTTGGAAAAAAAAAAAAAAATAACAATAAAAAATAAATATTATATTTATATAAAAACAATATATGGCAGGGTTTTTCAGTCTTTAAATACCACAGACCCCCAAATATGATCATGGTGTGAGGGACCCCCAAAAAATTTAAAAAGAAGCTATATATAGTAAATTTATACTGTAAAAAATATTACAATTAGGCTTATTATTTATTACATTTTATTACAATTATGCTTAAATTATTTTGAAAATTGAAATATTATTGAAAATATTTAGTTTCTATTATGGTACATTATTATGTCTTTTTTATTTTGAATTTTTTACTTACTCTGGTAATGTACTCTTAGATTAATTATTTCTTTATTTAAATTAATTTATTTATTTTTGTGTATTTTATTTAAATTATCCATTAATTTAGAATGTTAGTTTAATCTTACTTTTTATTATCTATTTATTTTTAATTATTTTAAAAATTGTTTTTCTCCAAACTTGTCCCGGACCCCCTAGCACTCACTTGCAGCCCCATGGGGGTCCGCGGAGCCCAGCTTGAAATCCCCTGGCCTATGGAATGTCCCCATTTAAATAAACGTGTGTGTTTGGGTTTTCTTAGTCTGTTTAAATTCAGTCAAAACCGCCAACACACAAAACTGCGTCCAAACTGACTGGAGCTCTTTTGCAGTCTTTTACCCTCCACTTCTCACCTCTCTTTCTTCATCTGTCACCTAGCAGACATCTCTTTCCCTTCACACACACACAAATAGACACACTTCTGCCTCATCTGGCCATTGCTGTGAATTCCCTGCCTGTAACAACAAACCGCCATTCCCTACTTCCTCCTGACAGGTGCTCCCAATGAAAAGACCTCCAGTGTGAGAGATACATGGCACCCCATCAAAGCTATAGAGTGACGGGAAGTGAGCAGAAACAGAGCGAGAGAGAGAGAGAAAGAAAGAAAGGGGGGAGAGGAGCGAGATGACCCCCTCTGAATGTCTTGAGAAGCAAAGCAGCATACCAACACAGTCACGCTTAAGATAACAGAGACATCACTGATCACCCTGAGCATCGTTTCAGGGTCAATACGCAACCGAACAAACACAATGAAACAGTCATGAACTCGGGCTCACCTGTACCTCCAGCAGAAAGACCTAGAAAACCAGTCAGCAGCCAAAGAATAAGCAAAATGCCCATTGTTTCACTGAAGAAATGTCACATGATAGCAGCACAAGGCTCTTGGAAACAAATACTGATCATTATTATCCATAGAACATAGGAATAGAGGTTACAGCTAGCTATTAAGTTTCTTGAGGTATATTTCCCAGCTTTCCTAATCAGCTGTAGTTCAAATACACTGAGGTCTCCAAAATACTTTTATAAACCTGATCAACACTGCTATCTGCTGATGAAAGCAATGCATTACACGCTGTATTTTATAATCGGTCAAGACTTTCATCTTGAACAACTTATTTATATGCATTTAATGAATGTTTAGAGCGAAGCAGTGTTAATTTAGTATCATTTTGTTATTATTTTGAATTAGACTGTATTTTTATTTTGTTTATTTAATGTCTATATAGGCTAATTTTAATTTCGTTTTTAGTTTTAGTTTTGTTTATGTTAGTATTTTAGCATAAATCTATTTTATTTCAGTTTTTATATATAAGCTGTTTATATACAAGTTAACCATAAAAACCCTGGACAGGAAATTTATAAAACAAAAATCTGTATAACGGCATTTAATATCTTTTGTCTTCCTGAATAATTTTCCAGTCTCTCTGATATCTTTATCATAGTTTCAGCAAATGTAATCACAGCATTGTCTCCCTGCATTAAAAACAAAAAAATATTAGTGTACGATGGAGAAAGAAAAGCTTATAACTTTAGATGTTCAGTTGTCTTCCTCAAGGGGGCGCAAGGAACTCAGAAATTCAAAATGCTATTATGGACATTTTTTGTGTTTTTTTCTAATTCTATGCATATTGTGCACTAGTAGTCAGACTTGATAAAGATAAGGGTCTACTGACCAGCAAAAACACGCCTGTGTGGCACAAATGCTCTGTTTGCCCAATCAAGAGTAAATCTAATGCAGATTCAAAAGGGCATTTGGAATTCTTTTCTTTTTAATGTTTGAAACAGTTACTAGAAGAAAAATAAAATAAAATTCTATGCAGCTAACCCTCTTAAAAACTGTTCTTAGGCTACACAAGAAACAGTCAGCACTTTTTCACTTACACATTTTTATTTGGCAAATGCACATTTTCTACTTCACAAATATTTGACAAAAAAGTACCATACAATAAAACATCATCTCCCAACTCTAGCATCTTATAAAATCAAGAGATATGAAAATAATAATAAAATATTTATAGGTTAACAAAAATAACAGCCCAGGTGCTCACAGGGTAAGAATTAATCTGTATATAAGATATGAAAACAATGCACTGATTTCTTTTCTTTATAAACACAATTGTCACAATATCAGAGGTATTTTCCAATTTGTCTGCCAGTAAAACAGTACCAGCAAAATGTATCTATTATAGAAACCGTGAATAGTACCTTCTTGTCACAAGGGCAAAAATGGACTTTTCAAAGATGTACTATCAAACAAGTCACTTAGCAACTGTTGTAATATCAGAAGATATATGATGTATACAAACAAGGTGGCCTGAAAATTTAGAAAAATGAAAATATCTTCCAAATAGTCTAAAAATGACTGCTCATCTTTTATATCAGAAGATATATGATGTATACAAACAAGGTGGCCTGAAAATTTAGAAAAATGAAAATATGTTCCAAATAGTCTAAAAATGACTGCTCATCTTTTATTTTATTATAACTTTACAGTAGGTGTGCAAAATACCTATAAAAGACCTTACTCTTTATGCAAGTCTATACTTGTAAACAAATTATAACAGTATAATTCAAAAGCCTCTTCACAGCAAAGGGCTTTTTAAAATATCTATTTTAAAAGTCCACATTTTGTGTTCACACAATCAAAACATGCTGAACAGAGAAAAAGAAAATATGCAATATTTATAAAATACATTTCAGCTGTTTGTAACCTCAGTCAGAGCAATATAAAGCTTCCAGAAAAGAATTATTTCTGGTCTTAATGGCTTAAACAGCAGTCTGAGCACATAAATGATTGAAATGAAGCCAGCCGCAACATACCATTTGACTGAGTCATCATTTACAAAAATTCCAGCAATTTTTAAGAAGCGGGCTTTAAAAAAGTTACAAAATGTTATACCAAATGTTATTTTCAATGACACTTTTATGCACGCAAGTATGACACTTTGTCGCTTACAAGGTAAAATTCTAATTGCACAATGTTGAAAAAATATGCAGTTAAACTGGACAAAAACGAAAATGAATCGATTATCATCACACTAGAAAACTGTCTATGCATTTGGGTGTAATAACTTGACCTAACAATATATGGAAATACTGAACTGGAACAACAAACAGCTCTGGCTAACATGCTGGTGTTCCTATTCAATCCAAGACAAGGAAGGGAGGGAATCAAATCAGTCAATTTATTTTGTTTAATTTTAACATTAATGTTATTTTAACCTTAAATTGAATAAATTCAGTGATGCTAATCATCATATTACGTAATATTTTCCTTTAAAATAAATTCTTATTTAATGACGATTCTTATTTCTAATGGAATGTTACACTATTTATTATAAAAGATTTTTCATTGTTTTTATTTTTTGTTTTCTAAAAATGGTAACACTTTACAATAAGGTGTCTTTTGTTAACATTAGTTAATGTATTAGTTAACATGGATGAACAATGAACACTACATTTATTACACTCTTTATTAATCTTTCTTAATGTTAATTAATAAAAATATTGTTCAGAAAAATTTTAGTTCACAGTGCTTTAAGTAATGCTAACAAACAAAATGCGTGATTTTAATAATGAATTAATAAATGCTGAAATTAACATTAACTAAGATTAGTAAATGCTGTAGAAGTATTCATTCTTAGTTCATGTTAACTAATGTAGTTAACTAATGTTACGTAATGAACCTTATTGTAAAGTGTTATCTTAAAAATCATGTGCCATCAAAATATCTTCCCCTCCCTCTTGAAACAACTCATCTCTTTTCTGATGATGTAAGAAATTCCTGTTAGACAAAATCAAGTCTCCTCCTACATTTTTTCTTATTTGAGAAACCGTTTTACTTTGATATATCTCACAATAGGGAACAAAAGGCTATTGCGACTTCCGATGCATGCCAAATTTAAACCATTGTGTAAAATTTGCAAAAATTTATTTGTTAAACTGCATTTTTTTCCTTATTTCTGCGAAAACAGAAGATTCGAATACCAGTTAAAATAGCATGGTGGCGCAATTTCAGATTTCCCATCTATATAAATGTTTGTACGTACATTAAAAAAAGTAAACATAAGGCATCACAATACTGTGATCCTACTACTATATTGCAGAATCCCTGATTCCCATTATCTAGTGTCTTTTAATGACAACAGTCCATATTTTATTTGGTATGAGAACAAGGGCACAACTAAGTGCGTCAACTAGGCGAAATGTGCTGAAGAGGACAGGTTGGACGCGTCTCCCCTGTGATCCAGTTGGTTTTGCATCTGTGTGATTTTGGCCAGAACCTCCAACTCCTGATGCTGTCGCTCTGTTTTGTGGCTGACCAGCGAGCGGTAGAAATGCACAGCGAAAACAATGAACACCAAGCCAAAGGGCACCATGATGGAGGTAGAGGCGATCGCTGCAGCTTCCCCCGGGCTTATCCCTGGAGATTTAGTTACATTCACTGTCGAGGCAGAATCTTTATTTTTATTGTTCAGAGGGAGGAACTTCACCCAGCAGAGAAGAACCACCTCTGCAAGAAAGAGGAGGGTGCCTATGACGGTGGAGAAGGCCCAGGCCAGCTCGATGTGGCGGTGCATCCGCTCGTGTGGCGACTCCTTTATGGAGTTGAGGTTGTGGACGTTGCTCACGGCCTCCAGGTTGGGCAGGATACATGTGCTGATCATCAAGGCAAAGAGATGGACGGCCACCAGCACTGTTGTGCAGGCACTGAAAGCAATCAATAAGCCTGGAGGGTATTTGTGATCCTCCTCCAGCTGGACCTCCACCATCGCCACCTGAGAACACATTCATTGGTAACATAAAACTGGAAAAAGAAAATCACAGGTAACCTCAATAAACATGTTTCAGCAACTGGTTTAAGCAAAAAACTTATTTTTTTATGTTAGATTGACGCTTAAAACTTACAAAAAATACATTGAAGACAGAATTAAATAAACATTTGAATAACTAAATTGAGAAAAACAAGCTCCTCTGATGAAGTTACTTTACTGAAAAATACTCCTATAATTTTGAATGTTTCTTTTTTTTTTCTTTTTTTTTAACCAGTCATTAGCTATTGAGAGTTTAATTTTGTTATACAACAAGAAATAAGTAGATTATTAAATTAAACTACATGGCAGTGTTATTTTAGCATCATTGAGATACTATTACAGTTTTTAGTAATATTTTAATTAGTTTTTGTTTTCATTTTTGTTAAAGTTTTAGTAATTTTGTGTGTTGTTGTCTTTTATTTTTTACTTTTTGTTTTAAATATGTCCATGCGATTTTTACTAATTTTTATTTTTGTTTTAGTTTAGTTATTTTAGTGCATCAAGTAAAATTTGCAATCTAAAGTAAAACTCTACCAAACCGGAAATAAAATAAATGTATTATGTTTTTTTATGGTTTTAGTTAAATATAATAAACCTTTTACAAGGACATATATTGTTTGATTAAAACATTAATGCTTGCATCCAATCAATGTGTTTGTCTGAACATGTATTTAGGTGTGACCGACCAAACAGATTAAATAAACTTCTATTTTATAAATTCAAA